>CM076262.1:16665779-17103279 GCA_038380795.1 Pyrocephalus nanus | reverse complement strand
TGATTACCCTCTCTGAAAAGAATTTCTTCCTAACATCTAATCTAAACTTCCCCTGGCAGAGCTTAAGCCCATGTCCCCTTGTCCTGTTGTTGGTTGCCTGGGAGAAGAGACCAACCCCCACCTGGCTGTAACCTCCCTTCAGGTAGTTGAAGAGAGTGATGAGGTCACCTCTAAGCCTTCTCTTCTCCAAACTAAAATATTTTCTTGACAGTAAGGTGATATAAATTGCTGTTGATCCTAGTAACTATTCTTTTGGCCTTTTAGTCATGTTTCCCTGCTTTTTCCCTTTCCTTTCTGTTGTATATGACCTCTTCATAAAAACCTTACATGTTTACCTAAGCAATATCTTCAGTTACTGTGATGAAAAATAACTGTTGAATTATGTATTAAATGGTACAGAAAACAGAATTCTGTCAAAAAAACCCAAAACTATCAATCTCAAAAAATACTTAAATGAGAAACTATTTTCTCCTTTCTTGGTTCTCTTCGAGCCATAGAAATTACAGCTGTAGGTGACTTCAGAGAAAAGTATAATATTTAAATAATTTCTTTTTATCATGAAACTACAATTTAAGAAGCTCCTGAAATAGACTCTTAATCTCTTTTTACTTTTTAGATAGAAAATAAGGTTAAAAGAAACCTCAGTGGGTCATATATGCAAGTGATTACCTGGCTAATATTTAAAACCACCCAATAATGGAGGCAAAATCTTACTGCTCAAGCTATACTAAGAATTAGCTGGGTTTTAACCTTAGAAAAATTCCATCATTTGAAATGGCTTTTTAAATCCCCTACCTAATTAATTATCTCTGCTTAGCAAGCTTCTGTCTGCTCAGTAAACAAGGGGAACAATTATTCCTGCCAATGGGAGATGATTGGCACAAACATTTGAATACTGCTGTTGAATGTCCTTTCATTTTCTATGGACTGTGAACTGCAAATTTTTCTGTCTTCCCTTGATCATATTTCCTACATTATTCTCCAAAGATGCCCACAGTTGACAAACATCTTTCTGATATCTATTTCCTGGAGCAGAATATTATATGTGGTGTTGTCACCAGTTCTGACTAGAAAAGAGAATTACTTAATGAGTTTAGCAAATAATTTACTATAATGCAAGAAAATCTTTAAGCCTTCATGACCATCTTTAGTCAAATGGGTCTTGACCTTCAGGATTAGCCCGTGGTTAAATGGAATCTGTGTAAGATATACAAACATTCTGGGATATTAAGGAACAGATCATTGTATTAGTTTCTGGGTTGCAGCTGAAAGAAATCCCAGAGAGGTACTAGTTCAAAGATTAAGGAACTTTCATTGATTAGAGATGTATGAATTCTCAGTGATTTGGGATGTGATGCTGATGGGGAAAGGTGATGTATTCCTTGTTTTCAACTAGTCTGAACCGTGTATCAGACACATGTACCAGCATGCCGTTGATTATGAAGTAATTCTGGTTAAATGTATGTTAACAAAAATATGGTTATCTATAGCATTTAGCTGCCCTAGAGTTTCTGAGGAGCTCTGAACATGCTTTCTTTATTTATTTTTAACAATATCTTATAAATGGTTTACAAACCACCTCTTTGTTCATCAGCCTGAGTATCTAGCAAGACAGAAGGTCTGGAGGGGTTTTTTTGTGACTGATTCAAACAAGATTCATGATCTTGCCAGTCTAGAAAAGACCTTTATTCTTTTTACTGCATTAAATAGGTTTTGGGAGAAGTCATAACGAGGTTTCAATCCAGAATAAGAAGTCAGCAAGAAAAATTTTGAAACTACCCTGAAAGCTGTCAAAGGACTGGAGGACTAGATGTTCTTTAGTGTTGCTTTTCTAATACAGTTTCTTGGTCTAACAGAAAGAACTAGTAAAAAAATTATTTTTCCTATATTTTCTAATATATTTAGTATAGCATGAATAAATATAGAAACTGGATATTTTCTGGGTTTACCTTTAAATAAAGGGATATGTTTTTTTTATTGAAGTAATGGTAGAAATTAAAATTATAAAAACTAATTTGTGATGTATTTAAATGCTTCTTTTTTATATTGTTTAATATTACGCTGATATAATCTCTAAAGATGCCAGATACATGTAAGTAGAGCAAGGATAATTCATCAAGTTCCACAAACAGACCAACAGCTAGTCAATCTCCAAGCAGCAGACACTTTGTAATGCAATTCCCTGTTCCACCCCTTCCTTCCCACTCCCCATTCCATCCCAGTTTTATGACTGAGTGTGACATTACATAGCATGGAATACCCCTTTGGCCAGCTTGGGTCACCTTTCAATGCCGTGTCTTGCCCTCGCTCCTCTGCTCTCTAGGCAGGAGTAGGGGTCCCTATGTGCAGAATTAGGAAGAGAAACCATAGAGTCTGTGCAAGAACTGTTCACTAACAGCCAAAACTTTTGTGTGATACCAGCACTATTTTAGTCATAAGTGCAAAGCACAGCACCATATGGACTGCTGTGAAGAATGCTAACCCAGCCAAACCCAGTACAATCAGTTCAATGCTATTTAAGTATCAACACTATTAATGTGTAAAATATATGATTATTGCTTGAACGTTTTAGGTATTTTCTTCACACCTTAGTGCAGAGGTAGAATAATAGTATATACCAAAGTTCATGTGTTAGATGCAGTTAATGCTGACAAAAGTGATGTTATCACCTGCAATAAGCAAAATGGTTTAAAGTAAAAGGTTAGGGTTAGGGTTAGGGTTAGGGTTTACTATTTGGAAAAATTGTATCTGTAAATACCATATGCTCAAACGATAGATATGATTGTCTTGTGGACAAAATCTCTAATATCAATCAAAAAAGTTTTTTTTTTCTCATTTCCTGCTAATTTGCTAGGCACCTTGTCAAAGTTTGGCAATATTAATTTGCAACTGTCATGGTCACCAGAGTTTTTTATGAGTTATAATTTTCTATTTACCATTAAACATTCTGCTACAGATTGTGGTCTAAAAATATTTTAGATCCTTTCTTTCAAAAAATAACCTTTTTTTTTTTCCTTTGTTTTTTTTTTTTTGTTTGTTTGTTTTTTTTTGTTTGTTTTGTTTTGTTGTGGTTTTTTTTGGGGGGGAATATTTTTGTGGTGTTCTTTTTGTTTTGGTTTGGGGTTTTTTGTTTGTTTGGTTGGTTGGTTGGTTTAGTTTTTTGGGTTTGTGTAACATCTGAAGATTTATTATGCCTCCATTTTAATCTCTCTCTCTTTAAGTAACAAAATGAACAAAGCCAAAGAAAGAGAAAATGTGGCCCAAAATCAAGACGTTTTCATCTCATTAATTATAGCTAATAAATGTAAAAGGCAGTCATCCAAAAGCAGCAAAGATTTCTAGTGATCAAATTTCTAACAATACAAACCTTAATGACTCAGAGAAACAGGTAAAAAATAAGATAAATAGAAGGTCATAGGAGACCTTGAATAGATCAAGGATCTATTAAAAGATATATGATGGGAAGGGGAAAGAGTGACCATGAATCATGGTTGTCCTAGGGCTATACAAATAAAGAAAGGCATTGCATCTGGCAGTTTCTCAAGCAAATAGAAATGCACAAGGGTAAGGTGACTAGAAAAGGAAGGAAGCAAGATATCACCAAATCCTTTTATTGAATCAACTGGGATTGAGACAGAGAATCACCATTACTTTCCACCTTTGACTGTCTCCCAGATCCCAGCCTGCTTAAGGCTTTGAACCAGAAACAGCCTTCATAACCGCAACTGCTATTGTAGTGCTTAAAGCCAGAAAATCGTATTTCTGTATCTCCATGACTGCATAACACAACTGAAGCAATCTTTGGCAGTTCACCACTGCCAAAAGGAGTCCTTCCTGAACAGATTGCACTTTGCTAACTGCTGTTCTTGCCTCCAGGTACATATTCATGGCACCTCCCTTGTCCTAGACCCCATGTTTGTTGGACTTTCTGTGAGATGATTCACTTCCCTGAATACAAAATCGATTCAACTAACAACATTTTTTTATGGTATGCTGAATTGCTGATTTCAATAAAGAATCACACAGAAGCAAGAGAAGAGAAGGAAAGGAGTGATGTGCTGGAAGTGCAGAGGACACTCTCAGCTGCCTTATTATCTGAATAAATACATTCTGCCATTTTCTTAGGTAAATATTGAGAGTGTTATTCAAGTTTTTTTGTGTTCTTTTTTTTTGTGACAAAGAATTTCTACTGAAGTTTATATGTGTGATAAGTATTTACCAGTAGCAGGCATGGCAGGAATCAACTATGCAATGACATCCCTTCTGTTTCTGAACAGGTTTCATAAAAGTGATGGGCAATAGAAACTGCTGATCTGATGGGCTGCTTCTGCAGAAATCAGTGCCAGCTCCCATTATGAAACTAAGAGAGTCCAGGTAAAATTTCACTATTTAGGTTTCATTTGCATGGATACAAACATGAAAAAATGTACATCAGATCTGTTTCTGTCTGTTATTTGAAGATTTAGAGTAGGTGTGGGTCACAAAAAAAAGGAAAAGAAGGGAAGAGAATCTGGGAAAAATTTTCAGTTCATGAAATATAGGCCTATTCCATATATGATTTAGTGTAAATCCGTATGAAAAGGAATCAATGCCACAGCTAATTTACACATGATGGAAAATGGATATTCTAGGAAAAAGTCTGACATGGCTTCGTTCTTTTAAGGAGTTAAGGGAAAACAGATTGTAGTTTAAAATTTTTAAGGAGTATATTGCTTCTTGTATTATAGTTCTCTTACAAACAATACAAAGTTTATTTGGCTGAGAGATGCCCTTTCCCTCCAGAAAAATGATTTGTATTGTCTTCTTGTCCAAATATCCATAACCAGTTCCTGCATAATACTGCAAAAATTTGCTGCATAAATGTGAAGATTTTAGGTAATATTGATAGTTATCAGTAAAGTCTATCAGTATTAAAAGAGTTCTTTTTAGTACCAGTTCTCTTACGATGGTATCTAAAAATGATTCCTTTATCACTCGTTAATCTTCTATGTTCTGTCAATTCCATATGCCAAATGGAACTAAACTGAAGGCAATAAAGTGAAGAAATGTTTAAAGCTAGCATTACAATAACAAATGGTTTTATTTCAATAAAGCCATAAGATGCTCAGAAACATCTGAGACTCCATGCTCTTTTAAAAATCATTTATCATAGAATGCTTCAAACTCAAAACAGCACCAACAGCTTCCCTAATTTCAAAAGTATTCTAAACATTTCTTAAATAAAAATGGGGTTGTGCTTTTTGAGTGCAGTTTTTTTGCCAGTCATTTTGAACTTTCTGATTTTTACAGGACTTTCAGAGTGGTGTAGAAGGATTGTTCTCATTGTATTTATAGTCCACCCAAAATAGAACTCATGTTCCAGTTTTTGTGAATTAAAGAATGATCTGAAATCTTGAATTTCATTATGTATTAAAAGAATATTCAACATTTTTAAATTCCCACCTTAATGGAGTATGCATATCATATCCTAGATACTTCTAGGAATAATTGTCTTATGTAGTAATTTTATTTAATAATAAATGAGTCAAATAAGAAATCACCTCCTTTTATTTTGAACTGTGATTGATTTTAGCGTGCTTTGAGCCAAGACATTATAGACTTTGTTACTGTTAAAAGAATGCTTTATGCTAGATATGTTAATTCATGAATAAAAATCCAGATGTAATATGAAACAAAGTAGAACCATAGTCTTTTAATTCTCTTGTATAGTTATAAGATGATTGAGAAAAGACTGAAAAAAGCCCCATAGTTTGTACATAAAGATTATGATTGCTGACCTAACCTGAGCTCAAGCCTTGTTTTCTTACTCTGAAAACTCAAACATTCATGACTGTCCAAAGTAAATTTTACTGCTTTGCCTTTTGGAAATATAGACTTTTAATGACTCCAACTCAGTAAGAGTTCAAAGCAGTTAATAATGCTGTAGTAATTACGACCCGGATTACTGTGCAAAAGAATGCAGGTTTATTAGGATTGGTATCTTTGCAACTGCGTTTCTTAATGCCATCAGAAGAGAGTTTGGTGATTTTGTTCAACACTATTGCTCTACCTTTACACTGTCCTACTTTGATTTCTGACTTCTTAAAATCCTGAATAACACCAAGGTATTTGCTGCTACTGGGTAACACATTCATCTGGTCATCTCATCTGGATTACATTTCTTTACTGGAAAATTGTTAGAAATGTATATAAAAATAGGGAGGTCTGATTTAAAAAATCTTGTAGTGCAAGATATGGACATAGACCCTGTATTTGATGTAACAGAGGAATCAGAAAATATATGACGTCTATGGCAACTAGTGGCACAGAAGTTAGTGTTATCAGCCATCAGGAGGGGCAAGGGGAACTAAGTAGCAAAAAGACTTCTACTGCAGAACACAAGTTTCTTCTTGTGAGTTTAAAAGGTTTGACTGAACATTCCGCATTAACCACTTTAAATAAATTAGTTTCCCTTGATTATTCTAATCTACCAATTTCAAAACTAGTCAAAAAAGATCCATTTTGCATGGACCATTTCAGTCTGACATTCTGACATTAAATCTTGGCAATTAAATTTTTTGCATTTTTTATCCTAAATCATTTAAATCCAAACTGTAAATGAAACACCAGAACTAGAAATATAATAAGAAATGTGATCCAATTGCATATATATTTTATACATGAAGACTTTACAATTTCTAGTCATGTTTTTCTTTCATTTGTTCTGGAAACCACTAAGCAAAGAGGTCACAGTCAAAGTGGTGGTACAAATACTAACCTGAACACCTGAGTTGTTCACTCATTAGCATGCCCGGTGTGGTATCTACTTGTCTAAATTGGGATAGCATTAAAGTGGTCAAAGTTATTAATCAGTGAATAGAAAAGTCTTACATTTTACCTCCACCATTCTGATCATGACATTGCTTTAATGGTTTTCAAAAGAGTTACTCTATATTTTAGCTCAACTACATCTTGTCCATGAATTTCCAGAGGTCTTGTCACCAGATTATCTTGCCTGGAACAAATTTCTGCAAGGAGCAAACACCCTCTGCCAATTAGCTCTCTGATTAGATTAATATTTCAGTCATCTGCTGAAGATATTATGACTGACATTTGGATGCTGTCCTTATATTGAATGTCAAAAATGTTTTGGAAAACTGATGTCACACAAGTCAATAAAAAAAATCTTCTGGAATATAAGAAAGCCCAGCACAGAAGGATTTGAACAGTAGACCAATGCACTGGCAACCATTCCTTTGTAGGCTCTAAGATACCAGCCTGGATGCTTATCTCATTGGTATATATAGTTTTGACTCAGGGAGAATGTTTTCCAGATGAGTAGTATTCAGGTTGCCAGATGCCTTTATTAAAAGAAGGCTATAAACCTGGTGTGTTTTAGGAAGCTGGAAAATCTGGAATCTGGCTTTTTTCTGTCCTTGGGGAGAAAAAACCTGCAAAGAACAGTTGTCAATTTTATAAACACACACAAACAAAACATTTCTGCTGCGTTCTGTGTAACCACATAGCTGACGGGGTGTAATGTTCAGATTATTATGGTCAATATGCAATATTCAACAACAAGCAACATGATCTGCTATCCTTCCTCTCTCCTGGTGTGATGCTCATCTATCCTTAGAGTCTGCTTCTCTTACATAAGTCAGCTATAAATACTGTTGGCATCTTGCATTACTGATAATACTCAAATCCTTTTTTTTTTTTCCCAGGGTCAGTGGACCTCATAAAATTTCTTCCTTACAAATTTCTGCGTCTCTCTCATGCTAGCTAGATTATAGCTGCTTTAAATATTTCATCAGGTTATGATCTAAAATGTCCAGTTAGATTAGACAACCTTGTCTTTGGATCTGTTGTTCCCCTGTGCAAAAGACAGGGGAACAGGGGATCTATATAATTTCTGTTGAGCACTCCACAATTTACTTTACTCCTAGCCAATACCAGTTAAAAATTATGTATCGCACAAGATTCAACCTACCCATTATCAATTAGAAAAGCACGTTTGTTAGGCTTAGTTAATTGAAAGTTTCCCAGCAGGATTACTCTGAGGACAATGATATATTTTCACTCTCAGTTCTTGTCAATTAGTTAGTCATAAAACAGTTCTTACCATAAAGTCTTTGAAGTTCAATTTACTAGGACAGATTTCATTCAGCCTATTGCTTGTTCAAGTTTTAATCAGTTAAAAGTGCTGTTTATTATTTTTCTTGCCACAAAGCATGGTTATTTCTAATGCATATTCATATTAGTTTGCGTATCAGAAAGATCTGTTTGACTGATGCTTTGCCATACTTTTACAAATATTTCCCTTCTGTTAGCGGCCAATAAATTACATTAAAATAGGTACATTTTCTGGTATGATTATTTTGCAACAAAAAAAGTATAAAGTATCCTCCCAGTGGTGCATAAAATGTTCCTGAAATATTGGTGTATGGAGAAAAATTAAATGTATACAGCAACTGTGGCAAAGAGAGGCGTGGAAATAGTATGGAACTAAGCTATTAGCTAGGTAATTGATACCTTGACCAGGGGCCACGTGAAGCACATGTGGAGGCAATAGCACCATACCAGTAACACTTATCATGGAGATTCAAATAATTTACAATTTTATCTAGTACTAGATTTTTTTCCACAATAGACAATACCCCTGTTTTTTTAATTGCAAATCTCACAAAAAGTCTTACCTGTGCTTCATCCATGTGCTTAGTTACCTATGTCTTTGAAAGGTGGACAGACTCTAGGATAATTGTTATGATAATTGAACAAATTAACTAGTCTTTCTTCAGGGCATAACTTAGGGTTGTTGAATTTTTGGAATTCAGCAAGATTACTTTAGCAGAACATTTAACTCAGTCTTCATTGTTTCAGGAACAGTGACAATATTGACACCTGCTCAGCCAGGAAATAATAGGTTAGTTAGTAATATACTGTAATCCCTTTTGATACCCTTATAGTCTCTGCTTCACTTCTCTAGTAGCATCTCTGTGGTTAGGAAATTGTTGAAATTAGGATTGGCTACAGGTGGTATGTAAATTTGTTGAGAAAAGAATAAGAATGGCAAAAAGGACCTAAGGCTTCTCTTTAGAACCTTTGCAGAGCTGCATTTTATTTTCTTACTCTTCCCACTTTATTTTCCTTATTTACTTACCACTGATGTAGAAATTGGGTTTCATAAAACATATGTTAGGAATGTTCCACATGCTTTTTAACTGGAATATCACTGTTTCCAGGACTCTCATATCTGTCATAAGCTGAACCATCATCCTTTATGCTGCACTTGCCAGGAAGATACCTTGTATATTATGTTAATAAAACTTTGCAATGGGATTCTAATAGCCCTCCCCAAAAAAGTGGGGCTCTTAGGCTGAGCTGCTAAGAAATCCATTAATTTCTTAGCCATATTTTGCTGAGGTATATATACTGCAGCTTAGGAATGGATGTGTAAGACAGCTGTTGTGCCCTTCTGATCAAATCCACTTGGCTCCAGGCTGTTTCCTTGTGTGACCTGAAGGTCATTACCAGTTGAGCCAGCTGGCAGTGGCCTCGAAGAACTGATATTTTTTCCCTTTGCATTAGATCTGCAGAAATTCCTTGCCAAATAGGCCTCTGTCCAAAGCCATGGAAATAATTTGAAATGTACTTGAAAACCAAGTTTTTACCATCTAAAAAGATAGAGCCGTGATAGGGAATGCTCTCATCTAAGAGATTTTCAACAGAAGTTACAACTCTGTAACATTTCCATTAAATAGCAAAGAGGAGACGTCGCAGCTCATGGGATTTTCTTTTAAGGTCATAGAGGCCCTTAAAACTGTGTTTGTACCAAAGACTTTGGACAGTTGTTTATTTCTTTATGACACATAAAGGTTCTGAAAGTAGATGACTCCTGTTTGAGCTGCTGTTTCAGTTGGGTTTTGACTCTTACATAGAGATGGTTTTATATTCTCCACAACTGGCATGCACATGGGTGCTAATGGGGTACTACTACTACTACTACTGATAGTCTTAATCAGTTTTTATACATAGAGAATAATTTTCTTATATCAACCTTTAATGTAAATAGAAAATAGAAAAAGTAGTATTAGGTTGTAGTCTCCCAGTTCCACAGTACCTTACACAGGACCCACACAAACATACGGAGACTTGAAGCACTCTTCTGTCTGTAGATCAAAGCAAATACCTCCACCATCTTCTGATTGCAAGCCAGTGGACTGTCAGGGGTCCCACTTTGGTGTGTAGGAAGCAACAGTTGCTCAGTATGTTCCAACATGCATTTTTTCATCACCTACACTTTGTTCAGTAAAAAGGTTTATGTGTCTTGTTTGTGTCTCTGTTTCCTCTGGCTATATGTTTTGGTTTAATAGGAGATAATATACTGCCATTATTTTGTATATATTGTGACATACATGTCATATATGTCATGACAGATTTGGTGCAAAAATGTGTGACTTTTCTGTAAAATACAGTAAAACCTTTGTTTTTCAGCATGGCGCTTTCTTGAATAGGAAGTTTAACTTTATTTAGGTCTTATTAGTTCAGAAAATGTAGAGATAAGCATCCAGATGGTATAATGGTACATTATATGTTAAGTTTTTAATACTGAAACTTAATGGCCCAACAGCTTTTCTTCAACCAACAGATTCTTTCTATCACTCCAGATGCTTTTTGAGTAGGGCTCATGCCCTGTCTCTAGCTTTCTCATAGGCTTGTCACATATTCACATCTATTTTCATGCTGGTTGGCTTTGGCTGTGGGATGCCCTAAGCAGTAGGAAGTCAGTTGGAAGCAGCAGCTGAGCACATTTCTGCTACAGGGCCTGTTCCAATGATGGGCTGTTGTTTGCTTGTCATTTGGCAGGGATGGTGTAAATGTGCTCACTCCAGCTGGAATCATCAGCCCATCTTGAAACTAGTGTAAATGAGTATTTAAAAAAAAAAAAAAAAAGGTTCTTTGACAAGATTGCATATCCAGCTGATGAAGATAAGAATATTTTAGCAATGTTCTTCAATTTCTACAAGGTACCTAAATTATTAAAGGATGACAAATGGGTTAAAGATAAGAACAAAATAAGGCTGGGACACATGAAAATGGATTACATACTGAAAGAGTGTCAGACTACAAACCATAAAACCTTATGTGTTTTTCTAAGAGAAAAATCAATAAAGTAGAAGAAAATCTGAAATAAAAATAAAGACTGCAGATGATAGATGGTGGGGATGTTAATTAGAGTGGTGAGATGTGATCAGAGATAAAATATATGAAGACTTTCTTCTCTTGCACTTGGTCACATATGGGCTGGACAGAGCTGAATCATAGCTCATAGGAAGGAAAAAAGAATTGTTTTGCTTCTTACTATCTGCTCACTGGAAACATTCAAAATTCAAAAAGCTAATGTAATTTTTTTTTAAGTGGATGAATAGTACCTGTTTAAAAGATCTACCTGAAAAAATACTCAAATACTTTTTGTGGATGTCTTCATCATTAGACGTTTTAAAATACATTTTAGAATTAAAAAACCCCATGAATTTCAATACAAAAAGTGATTTCTGTCAAAAAATAATCCAAAATATCAAATTTTTTTATTATTTTTACAAGTGAATTAAACACATCAGTGACATATGTTTATATTTTCAAAATACTTTAGTGATATAAAATCAAAATTTTCCTAGATTTAAAATTAAGGGAATTATATGTCTTTTCACACTTTAAAAAGAGCCTAACACATATTTTCAGTGAAAAAAATACTCACTTCAAGAACTACCTGCAATTAGTGATACATCGGATGTATCTAAATATATGAAAGAAAATTTTATGTATTAAACAGGTTCAAATCTTCTTCATGAAAAAAAAATTGTAATTTTCTTAAAATTAAAATTCTGTAGAAGGATATTTAATTTCTTTGAAGACCTTAATTTTGGGTCCTACAGATTAAGCACCTGATACCTACTTTGAGAAATTTTTTCATTTTTTTTATATGCAATGACTTTTTTTTTCTGTATAAAGACTGTCATAATGTGCTAAACACTTTCATAGTTTGTGACAAAAATTCCAAGGTCTTATAAAAAAGAAGAAAGTATTTCTTATATTTACCTAATATTTTGAACCAGTAATTTAACACACTTTAAAATAATGTATATTTGAACTTTAGGTCAGAGTGACACTAATCTTTTATGTTCTCCTTCAACATTTTCAATTAAAGAATGCATGTTACATCTGTTACATATGGAACTTTGTCATTTTCTGAGAGTTTCAAGGAGAAAGTAGACTTCTATTTAAAAATAAAACACCATTCAAATTACAGTTTACATTGACTAGCAATCCCATTATTTCTTAACACCCAGTAAACCTCATATTACTTTGTATTGGCATCACTCTTTAAGTTACTAACTCAAATGGTCCAACTTCCAAGTCAGTAATTGTTTAGTTACATATATGGTGCTGGCAAATCACTTGTTCAGTAGGGCACATCACAGTGAAGTAGATAGGGCTGTAAGGGACCTTTAGGGTCACCTAGAATTTTCTTCCGCTCTCCTGAGTGGGATCTGCTTATGTCAGTCTTAGAAGACATATATATGTCTACTTATGTCAGTCTTAGCAGATGTACATATGTTTACTATCTTCTTAAACACTCCATAATTGCCGTAGGGGATTTTCTTGGTTTCAGCTAAGGTAGAGTTAATTTCTCCTCAGTAGCTGTTACAGTGCTGTGTTTTGAATTCAGCATGAGAATAGTGTTGATAACACAGTGATGTTTTGGTGTTTTGCTAAGTCGTATTTATCCTAAGTCAGCTTTTTTCTTGTCTCGTGCTCTGCCAGTGAGGAGGGAGCAAAAGAAACTGGGAGGGAACATAGCTGGGACAGGTGACTTGAACTGACCAAAGGGATATTCCACACTATGCCCAGTATATAACTGGGTGGGGAGTTACCCAGTCTTGCATTAGTCAGCAGCTGGTGAGGCATTATGCATCATTTGTCTTTCCTGTTTTATTATCATTACGATTATCAGTATTTTACTTTATTTTCAATTATTAAACTATTTTTATCTCAACCCACAAGTTTTCACTTTGATTCCTCTCCCCATTCCACCTGGGTGGGGGAGAGAGAGGAAGGAGGGCTGAGCGAGTGTCTGCACAGGGCTTTATTTCCGGCTGGGCTTAAATCACGACAGTGATCTATAATTGTGTTCACTTTCTTTACTGATAGATTAATTTTCTTACTGCCTAAATTAAATCCTTCTTGCTGTAACTGTATGAACATTACTTGTAATTGTATTCAACTTAGACACACAGAACAGACAATTCCTGTATTTTCTCCAACAGTTTACAACTCTCCCCTTTCTGGGGATGGATGCATTTTTGAATGGACATCTATGCTATTTGTCTGTAGTGCTTTTGAGTACTAGACTTATTTTCCCCACATAAATAGACTCCTGTTATAAAACTGATGGTTGACTAAACACTTACATATGTCTTCTAATATTATTCATTACTCTGTATGCCTACAAAACAATTGACATATGAAATTAAATACACAAATTGTACTCATATCAGAAAAGTTTGAGTAAATTTTGCAGAATTATGCATGCATGTCAAATATCCATTATTAACAACCTACTATTTTTTAATTACACTATAGTAATCGTTTACCTTTTTGAAATATAATTTATTACAATAGACAATGTGACCTCAAGCTCAGTCAGCTGTATACCTACTGCAGTTATGTAATATTATAAATGTAAAAAAAAAAAAAAAAATTGATACATCACATCAACAGTTATTTTGCATTATTAAAAATAATTTTTACTTATTATATACAGGTCCCACATAGCTTTATTCCCCATCATAGTTTCACTATTGTTATTATTTTAGACATCTCTTCAATGTCTTTAAAGACCTGCAAGGACTTTTTATGTTTTTAGTAACTTTTAGATCAAATAAATTCTAAACTTTGGAACGGAAACTAAGCAATAGAAGAGGCAGATGATGAACAAACAAGTCTGACAGCAATTTGAAGATTATGATTAGTCCAAACTTTTAAACTGCAAAACTGGAATGTAAATCTTGGGAGAGCAAATTTGCTGCTCTACCTCAGAACCAGCAAAGCAACAAAATATGGGCTGTGTCTATACCTCATTAAAGTCAACCGAAATCATTCCATTGACATCAATTGGCTTTATATAAACTGAATTTAAACATCTCTCTCTTGAATGAGAGGAAGATCAAATTGATGAAAGGACAAGAAAAAGCTTACCAACTTTTTTTTTATTACTAATAGCACTTGGCATACATTGACATTGGCAGTCAATGGTTGGGGGGTTTTTTGCCTTCAATAAAAATACAGCAGCAGTCAATAAAATGTAAAATGTAAAAACTAAAGGAAAAAAAATAAAAAGGAATAGTGCAAATAATTCCACAGCAAAGAAAACAAAACAAAACAAAACGAAACGAAACAAAACGAAACAAAACAAAACAAAACAAAGGAGCTGTAAACGAGCAGAGCTAAGCTTTTACAAAATACTGGAAAATGTAACGTGCATATTACAAGAGCAGGTATTTCAATGCATATTTTCAAGTTACAAATGCACTACAGGGTTCTTAATAAGCCTTAAGTGCTACCTGTGCCAGATGAACCCTTTCCTGTTTCACACAAGGTTACAGCAAAGCAATTTGCTTTGTGGAATGAAAAGGAATCTGAAAAGTCCAGACGGCGAAATCCAATTTCATCTCCAGACAGCCACAGTGCTATGTGCTTTCCATTTTAATGACTGGCGGACTCTATTTTCCTGGCATCACAGAAGACACTGGCTTTCCTGCTCAGGGAAGAATCAGTTTAAAAAAAATCATTGTTATGTTTTTGGGGGGCTATTTTAGTTTAAAAATGCTTGTAATGCATGCACATGCATTGCTTCCTTCTTTCATTAATTCAGCTAAAATGCAATTGCCAGGCTAATGAACTGTAGGCTTATATAAATTCTGTCTCTTGCTCCATCAGGCTTTTCTGATTCTATGCCATCGATCCATCAAGTGTGAGCTGATTGCAGATTTCTAAAAAGTAAAACACCTCTTACTCGATGACTAAAGCTGTATCTAAGCCTCGGAACACCCATGAATTTCTCTATCAATCTCTAATACATTTTAAAAAATATATTATTACTTTTCCTTCTCCTGTCAGAAAATGTCATATTCAGGGGTTTTTAGACTGATCAAAGTTGGTCCTCGGAGGAATGACTTGTTTTACATGCTAGTTCCAATAAAATAATCAAATTAGACCCAATGTTGAAAACAATTTTTGGAGGAAAACTTACAGGTTTAGGAGGCAAAAATTTAATTTGTTTTCACATAGTGAAGTCTCTTGATCTTATAAGTACACTAAAATTGAATTATTTATTGCTAAATATTTATTCTTGTTAAGGTGTTGCTTTATTAGTAGTAAAGACTCTATTGCTACGCACTTCAGAGTTTGCACATGCATCACTTTGCATGTTCAGACCAGAAATAATTGAACTCAAAATTTTCATTGCATGGGAAATTAAAAAAACTATACAAAGACAAAAGAATTGCCTACTTATAACAAAGTAAAAGCAAGCGTGTCATCAAACAGTAATTCAAATCAGTTTGCATAGAAATATTCTTAATACAACAACCTTAAAATCCTAATTCTTAGACTTTGATCTGAGCACTACTGCCAAGGAATTTCAGATCTCTAGATTCAGTAGTACCAAGTACCATTTGACATTTGAAATAGAAAGCCTGGGATCTGGGAAGAGTAAGCCTGGAGCTTCTGATTTCTGAGCCCCAGTCCCTGCATTGCTTTGATCTCTGCAGCCCAGAGAGTTAATAGGTGATATACCCAGAAAGTAGAGAATTGAAAACTGGTGGATTTCTTGGAAAATATTCCACTGAACACTATTATTTCAGAAATTAAAATGAAACTCCATTTTACTTGTAAAGTGGAAGGTGAATAATGTGACTATAAATAAATAAATGCTTGCTACATTTGTGGAGAAAGCTGAAATCTCTTTGGCCAATGTAATGTTACCTTTCTTCTTTTGCAAACTGCTCATGAGTACTACACCACTTGTTTCTTGACTGCAGAAGCTCTCTGAAGTTGCATATACACCAGTTGGGGTTTTCCTGCCTAAATGACTAAAAACTCATATGATACTTATACTGAACTGTTGTTATAATTCAATCCTAAATCTTTTCCTAACCTGACAGTAGAGATCACTACTTTAGTAACAGTTTATTAATCTATTAGAAAAAAAAATTAAATGGAAGTGTCAGAATTTTTGTTCTGTAATATATTGTCTTAGTATTATATTTGTTTTATTACATAGTGCAGTATCTTACAGTAAGAAAACTACATGGATGTACAAACCTGTGACTTATCTAGTTAAATGACAATATGGACAGAAATTTAAGTTTCATTTGCTCTACTTGATCATACACATTTCCTTATATTTCCCAATATTAGAGTACAACTAATTACAAATTACATAGGGGCTTGGGGAGGGTTTTGTTTGCTGGCTTTCTTGATTTGAGGAATTGAGTTTGGTTTCTTCTTTTTTTCCCCTATTTTTCTTGAGTTTCCAATGAGGGGGGAAAAAAAAATCCAGACTAGAAGTTTATCAATTATTTGATCCCTGAATAATATTTTTGCTTTTTTTTTCTAAACGCTTCACTTTGAACTACATCAATATGAAGAAAGACATGATAATTTTTTAACTATCTCTACCCTATGCAGAAAATAATTTTATATCAGGTAGTATAAAATACTCTTATAACTATTTAATTACTCTACAAAGGCAAAGTACTTCCAGTGGAGTCCTGGAGTATACTGTTAACATTGTGAATGCTATTCATTAACTTCTATACATATGTGAAAGGAAACTCATCTAAATTAGTAGTATGTTAAGAGATGTCAGGAAATTTGGGTTTGAAATATGTTTACACTCAGCAACCAAAATAAATGTTTGTAATTTAAATTATTCTCATGATTGTTTCACTCCTTGTTTCTTCTTCTGGTTTTCTGTTCTACTTCCAGACTAATAATTTGCTATTTTTTTTTCGCTATAACTGTAAGAAAAGTACTCTGCAGGTCTTTGGTAGTCTTCATTTCATCACTCACCACACGAATTTTTCTGTGCATGTTGGCTTCAGGGTATATAATTTTTGAGCATTGTATTTTTTAGCCTGGGAGCTAATTGCTAGAACTACTTGGAAAATCTCCTATTTGCTCAATGTTTTTGAAATTTTAAGAAAACCTTTTTTTTAGTAACATCATCTTTTTTGGCATATTCTTCAACAAATCTTGAATTGTTTATGTCATTTATTGTTTTTATTTATCTTTGGGACTATCATCTGGAGAAATGCTTTATCTTATCAGCTTTGTTTTGCTGCCAAACTCTGCTTTCTGTGAAATAGTCAGGGATTCGTTTTTTGTGTGTGCTGGAACAGAAAATTGACTTTCAGTTGAAAAACCTTGGCCAAAGGAGAGGTATGAGAATAAACTCTCAAGTTAGTACAAGTTTTCCTAAAATGGGATGTTAGATTCTTAACGCAAAGCTCATCAACAACTAAAGCAGTTTTAGAATTAATCAGGCTTACTATGACTTAGTGAGACTGAAACTCTTAGCAAAACCCTTCATTAGCAATTCTAAGCATGACAGTGATCACTAAAATGTGGTCTTATAGGAGTAAAGAAGACCTCATACACCAAATTTGGTCCATGTAGCTGGTGCTGATAGTATTCCCACTATTCAAATGTTAAGATTTTGAAATGGGCAAAGTGGCAAGCAATGTCCACGTGGAGTTAAGGATTACTATTTAATTAACAGATTGCTTGAACTGCCAGAAATTAGTAGACTGTATATAATACTCCTACAATACTGTTATAATAAAATTGCTATATATAAAACAATTGTGACATTAAATCCCCGATTTGTTTCAATAGGTGACTCCTTGAAAAGAGTGAAACTATGGACTGGCAATAGCTGAGAATCTTACCTATCATGTTTTCTAAATTTCAGAATCATGATACTTGCTGAGTTTCAGATATCTTAAGGGGCATGATTCATCCAGTTCAGCTTGTTACTTCATAACACTGTCACTGTATTTAGTAACCTATGACACCCTTCTAAGATATCCTAATATTTACACATTTCAGAAACTGATATTTTTTAATCAGTGTTACATATGCACTAGAGTAGGAGGGAAAAAACCCACAAAGCACCATGGAAACCCAAGACAACAAGCAAAAAAGTCAACACAAGAGATAAAACTAAAACAAAAAGCCCCTCCTATTCTGACTTCCTGCACAAATGTTGCTAAAATGTATTAGAAGTATGTTAAATGGTTTTCTGCAAACTTTCTCCCAGTTTATTCTGTGGGTGAGTGGTGAAGAGCCCTTTCATTTGTCTTTAAGGTATTACGATCAAGATACAAGATACTATCTTATGTTTTACTACAAGTGTAATAATGACAATTTAAAGTTGGACACATTCTTATGTTGCTGTTCCTGGCAGTTCTGAATATAGCAGTTTTTCAAAACATGATCATTCCTGAGAATTATTTATCCCATGGTTTCCAAAACAAGCTCCAAGTGATCACGGTTATACTATAATAACATTTTAAAGCCATCATCTTTGCAGCTCCTCAGGAGTAAACTTCATGTTGGCATCACTCTGAAAGAGGATTCGAAAGTTCATGCATGTTTTCTTTTAAAATTGTTGCTTCTTTAGTGCGATTGCATAGGAAAATTTATTTATAGAAATGAAAAATTTAGGAACCCTCTACATTATTTTATACCTTGTTAGACATACCTAAATGAAGAACATGAACTCTTGTGTTTGCTAAGAACAATTTCCCACGTCTAAGTGACAGAGCATGATTCCTATTGTACACAGAGCATTATGGCAAAAAGTGGGGAATAAATTTGCAGACTGTTCCAGGAATAGGCTAAACATACCTGAATTTTCAAACTAAGCTTTGCATAGTTTGTGAAAAGTTACTGTGGCCTAAGCGTTTGTGGTTAGCTCTGCTATTTTCAAAAAATAATCTGCCTGAGTTTCCTACAGCCAATCAAGACTTGAGTATATGTGGTTTGGTTTCAGGCTCTGGTCTTGATCCAGCTACAACAGTTTGATTATTTCTTTCAAGGGAATGCAAAACAACTATATAAAAAAAAAAAAATCCAACAGTTTCATTGTCCACCATGTTCTGATCTAGAAGTACAATAAGCTTTTAAGACTCCAGAGAGCTGAAGGTGACAAGAAACACACTTTAGGTTTCACACTTCCCTTATAGTTCTTTTTCTTTTGGCCAGCCTGAGCTTGCTAACTGAAGTCTCCAGGTGTCCAAGTTTTACTAAAAGAGAAATTAACATCAGCTTAGGATGTAACAAATGTAACACTGTTTTTAATAACAGACTTATTAAAAAGTAAGCAAGCAAGTTCAAAACAAACAAAAAGATAAATGAATACTTTATAAGATTGAATTGGCATAAGTGATACACATTCTAATAAATCTTTTTCTCATAAAAATCTTGCAGAACTTCCATTTAATCTTTAGAGAGAATCTAAAATGTTGGTCCCTTAATCATGCAGCCTTATCACTGCATTTATTGTTGGCCCAAAGTACTGAGTGGTTCTGCTCAAATCTCTACAACTGTAAAAAATATGCAGCAGAATTCAATAATTTGTTTCCTGTTTTTATTATTTTTAAGCTGGACTGAGTCTAATTACTATAAAATGTTTCTATTGATGTAGCTTCCAGCTGTCAGTTCTGGGGGATATATTTTTACTGAGTAAATATAGTATAGGAAGTAACTCTGATTATCTTGGATGCTGTGAATTTCATGCTTTAGTGGTCAGTTCTATTAATTCCAGGCGCCTACACCTGAAGCTTGAGACTGACTGTATAGTCAAATATCTATGTATGCAATGAGTTACTCCCCTCAAAAAAAATTTTCAATTGTTCGTTTCTCCTTTTCTTTCACTGATTGCAAACAGGGTAAGATCAAGCACGATCTTCTGTGAAATGGAAATAAACCCATATATTATTGATCAATAAAGTTAATTTCTATGGCTCAAAGCACCTCTGATACATGCATACATATTTTTTCTTCCTCTGAATACAAATTATCATCCCAGTGTTTCCAGAGCAACAGAAGTGATTTCTTTATTAACCTGTGCTTAGAATTCACTGGTATTTTTTTTTACAGGGATGCCATACATACATCTGAGTTTATGGATATAAATCATATTATTTTGAAACATTTAATTCTATGAAATGTATTGCAGTCTGGGAACAAATAGAAGATGCAGTTATTTGAGTTAAAGAACAAACTTGTAAAACAAACAAACAAAAAACCAAGACCAGATAAAATTAGTTTTAAGTCTCAAGATAATGGGCTCTCTTTTTGTTATTTCACAATTCTGAGGTTTGCGTAAATGAGAACTCCTTGCAAAAGCTGGATAATAAGGATGGCAGTTGGTTAGGATTCTTTTTTTAAACAGGTTTTTTTGGAAAATGCTGATTTGGTAAAACCAAGCTTTTTATGGGCACCTGCCAGATTTGATGAATTTTCGGTTAAAAAACATTTCTCAGATCTGAGAGTAGATTTCTTTTCAAAGTGAGAGAGCCAGAAAAGCAAATCAGTTGTGGAAATCACCTGGTAGTCCCAGGTTCATCTCTCTCACTGCCCTTATTCTGGTCCAATTCCTCTCTCTCATCTCCTCATTTTCTGGTTCACAGGTTCTGAGTTCAGAAGGATATTATAGGAATACATCTTCTGGAATAACTAAGAAGTTTTCATAAATAGAACTGTTACACATTGATTTAAAAGACAAAACTAACGGCTTTGGTTTTTTTAAAAGGAAGAACAAAACAAAATTATATCTTCTACATTAAATTTTGAAATGTTGGCATGCCCCATGGTTTCATAACTTCAGTTTCGACCCATCTCAAATTATGTGTTCACATGGGAGACTCTGGTTACACACAAATGAGGATAGACAGTCCGTGACAAGCAATTAGTTTGGTTTTGCAAATTCATGACAGTAAGGTCAAGAATTATGATAACTCTCCATAACAATGATTAAAATGAAGACCACAGAAAATCAACCCCTCGACAGTTGAATATCATCTATCTACGGGATGGATGCTGAGCCTGCACATTTTGCAAGTAGTAAAAAACTTAAAAAAAAACCTGATTCAAGTCAGTAGTTTAAAATAAAATGTTTAATTTCATGAGCTGATGTAGCATACAACTATTTTTTTGCTTAAGGACAGTGTCAGAGGAAAAAATTATTGTGATAAATATTTTCTAGCAACAGAAGAGGTTTAATATCCAGTGTCTGTCTGATGCAGAAAATCCAAACTTATTAAATAAGTAGTTACATTAACTAAAAACCAGCAAATACATTAGTCTTTAAAAAAAAATAAATATTGGAACTATTGTAATCCAACATCTGTGCAGGACCCAGAATTGAATGACTCAGAAGATGATCTACAGTGAAAGCTGCCTTAAGACACCACCAAGCCCCTGCGGCAAAGAAACCTACATGGAGAAAACAACAGTTCTGGACTGATCCATAAGACATCTAATCTGTGCAGAAAAACAGAGGAGACTGCTGGAGAGAAGGAAAATATGGTGTTATATATGGACCTGGAGAAAATAAAACAAGATAAACACCCCAATTTACATTTTTCATTTAGTTTAGGAATGAGAGATTGAGTCCATTATTTACAGAATGAAACTATTTTAAGTCAGCAAAAGCTTCAAAATTGTTGTTGATAAACTAATTTAAACTAAAATTAATTAAGGGATTTCCTGACTTTTTTTGTGTACTGGCATCATGCAAACTGCCATACATATAAGTGTTTCTACATTTAGCTACTACTAAATGGTGTTAGGACCAGAGAAATTATGAAGATCACAGAATAAAGTTGTATGCCTCTGCAATAAATAACCTCTTAATGTAATAGAAATAAATGAAAGGTATCTATCTAAACAGATACATGACATCTATTCAAGAATTCCCAATCAGGGGGCTGATCTGGAATAGGACATAAGATTTGCATTCTGTTATGAATAAGTAACTAATTGTGAGGTAAAAGACATAGAGTTGCTTACTTTCCAAAGATGGAAAGATACTCATAATAATATGATCAGTAATAGGTCCAGTCATAGAAATATATGATAAAAAAACTGTGTTTCAGAAGATTGTCTTCGGAGTTTTGAAGTACCCTGTGCTCTTTTCCTGCTTAGGGAGTTCAGTTTCCCAGCCACTTTGAGTCAAATTTCCCAGTCACTTTGATTTATATTACCAAGGTGCTTTCTTGCTAAAATAGTATTCTTGTTTAAACTGTTATAATAGAAAACTACAATACCTTTTGGAAACAAGAAGAAAGTTGAGATAAATTCTTATTAAATGTGGGAGAATAAAAATACATTAAGGCACATTAAGCTGTAAAGAAAATTGTTATGTGGTAAAATGGGGAATCAGTGACAGAAAAAATTGTGGGTAATTTCTGTTGTTTCCCCTGGGTAGATCTTCAGAACACAGAGCATATGCTAAGAAAGAGTTAAGTAGATGAGCTTAGTGTAACAGGTTTTTTCCAGCAGTCTGAACCACCATGATTATTCTTTTGCTTTATTACAGTGTAATTACTTAAAACAGGAGTGGCATGAACCTCAAATGAGAGAGAGCACACATGTTCCCAGAAGACTTAACTATGGTTTGAAGACATATAACATTTAGAAGCATGTTATTCACTGAATATTTTACAAAAAAAAAAATTTAAAAAAAAATTAAAAAAATTTGTTGTTTTCTACATTCTACATTCTTTAACTTTTGTACTCTACAGTTTATAGAGGCACTGAGCTGGCATCAGTTAATACTTGAGCAAAGAATGGTTATGGCACCTTATCCTACTTTAACTGCATTAAATAAAAAGATAACCCTAGTTGTCTTGGAAATATAAAAAGCCCTCAAAAAAAGTCAACAAAGAAAATTCTGTAAATAGGTCATTCTGAAGACCACAGTGATTAGAAAAATGATTTACAGATGCTAAGCACCTCTGAGCCTTTTTGTAGTTTCACTTGCCACTGACACAGTTTGAGTTAAAAACTTCCATCATGTAGGTTTCCATTTTATTTAAGTGATGTAGTAGTCCTTTCTTCTTTGAAATTAAAATTTCTTACAAAGAAAATAGGCAGAATTATTAGTCATTATAATTTTGTGAAATTCCACATCTTTTTTAAATCTTAAATAATTCCTCCCTATTTTGATACTGCAAGTCAGGAATAATTTTTTTTTCTCTCTTGATGTATTATTTTGGCCAATTTCTAGCAGTAAAGTTAATAATGGAAATGTATTTTTGAGTTTAATTTTTTTCTCCTATCTCTAAATATTCTGTATTTTCTGGATGACATACAAAGTATTGTGCATTCAGTTGTTTAATTTCAAATGGACAAATATTTGTGAAAACATACAGAATTATTCTATATGATAATCCAAAAAATATCTTGGCAGAAAAGCCATGGCACTTCCTATAGTAAAATAGGAAATATTAATGATATGATCTGTATAGAAAGGAAGACATTCTCTTACAAATTTTAGAAATACATCTTTGGTGATTTGTTATATCAGAAATGGTGCAGCAGAAAAGAGAAAGTTTCTGTAAATGTTTCATTAATCATATATTTCTAGGCATTGTTTAAATAAGTAATGATCATTTAAGTGTATTTTATTTACTTATCTCATCATTGCTTAATTTAACATGCATTACGTAACTTCAATAATTTTTTTCAGCGATCCTTTCTTACACCTCCTTTTTTCAGATTTAAATTATTTGAAATAGTGTTCATAGCTCTCTCTGCCCTCTCTTCTGCAGTTCAGTGGGCACTCATGGGGTTTTTTAGTTGGTTGGTTGCTTTTTTTTGTTTTTTAAACAATCTACCTGTTAGTCATTCTTTCTTTTTCAATGTCTTAAAATGTACTTTCTTACATAAATTTTAATGGGTAAAATTTATAGTACTATTTTGTCTTTCATCTTTTCATCCAGATGGCAGTTCTCTCAGCATTTTTAAACCATGGCTGTGTAGGATTCACACAAAAATTCCTATTTACTATTTGTTTGATGTTCAGCCAGTTGAGTTATTAGAAAGCTTGTAAAGGTCCAGTACTTTATCTTCCAGAAGAAATGCCAGTACATTACTTCACTCACAACCTAACAGTGTAAATTGCCTGTAATAGTTGCTCCTTTGGTAACTTTTAAACATTGAAAGGAGCTTTCTTAGGTTTTACAACTATGTGGTGTACAATTTGACAGTGTTTATGGACCTACCATTTTTATTTGATTAGTTTTCAAGAAAGCAGATTATCTTTTTTATTCTTTCATACTGGTTTTCTTATAGTGTTCATCGGCATCTTGAAAGAGCATATTAAGTTACACTGTCAGTGTATGTCACATATTGTTTTTTTCTCTCCCAAGAGAGAAAGATGAACAGTTTGGGTGTCATTACAGTATGTTTTATACACACTTGTGTTTACATGTGCATGTCCATACAAAGAGCATTGTTATATGTAAGTATGCATGTTGCTGAATTTGATATGCATGTTTTAATAATGCTGGAACAATGTGGTTCGCCCTTAATGCAAGTGGCAGGAGAAGCTCTGTGAATGCTTGTGTTTGTGTTTGTGTCTGTGTGTGTGTGTGTGTGTGTGTGTGTGTGTGTGTGTGTGTGTGTTGGCTGGATATGAGAGTGTTAAGAACAGAGGGGAGAATGAGAGAATGGAATATTTTGCGTTCAGTTAAGCCTGTAACAGATGTTGTCTACCACCGATGACCATGATACCTAGCATAGACTTCAATTTTCCACAGAAATCAAATCCCCTACTGCATTTTTTCACTTCTAAGACTTTTAAAAGTTATTTTAAGTTGCCATGGAGGACATAGAGATAAAGACTTTGATTTCATATTCCATAGAAAGCCAGTGTGTAGATCAGAAAAGAGGAGAGAGATGTTTGTTATATCCTGGACCACTGGATCAAGATATCAAGATGTTCTGTTCGTTCTCATAAAAAACAGTAGGATTCCCATCCTCAGCATTGCCAGTATCTTCAAGTGCTTCTGTGTCTTAGGCTTCATCAGTTAATTTAATCTTTCCAGTATACTTAAAATGACATCATCAACTACTTTTCTGTATTGCTTTTTGTTTTTGTTTTTGGCTTTGTTTGTTTGTTTGGTTGGTTTTGTTGTTTTTTTTTTTTTTTACGGTTTCACCTAAAAAAAAGGTATCTATGATTGACTACAGTAAAGAAAGTATCAAAGAACAACATCATGCAAAGGGGTTAAAAGAGCTGTCAGATTTAATTTTTGAAGTTCTGTATAAAACTTTCTAAACCTTCTTGTACATAAGGGCACATTAAAACAATACATTTAAACTTTGTTTTTAAACATTTCTTTTTATTCTTTGTGACTATGGGCACAGTATACAAAAAAACCTGGAATATCTGAAGATCTTTTGATTCATGAAGTTTTCTTTTCAAATTGTTACATTTTAGACAAAAATGAAAATAGTTAGAATTTTAACATATAATTTTCCAAATATCTTATAAAAATTTTTAGAAGTATGCTGATTTTTTCTCTTCTGCTTAAGCATGTTAAACTCTGGATTATATTGTTTCTAATACATTGAAACTGAATTCAGGTTTTAATCTTGATTAGCCCACAATTCCTTACATTTTCAGATTTTTTTCCCTGACAAATAGTGATGAAAAATGCATTACTTTAAAAAAATTGTTTAAAACCCTGAACCTGAAGTGTCTAAGTACTTACTTGTGAGACCGGTTGGGTACAGAGCTGTTACCTCGAATGCATTTGCTAATTGTTGAGTTTCACAGAATAACACAGCCTGGTCTAATTCTTTTACGTTAAACACATACATCTGCACTGTGTTTATGTGCAAATAGTTTCATTTATTTTAGTATCTTCATGAGACACACAAGGGATAATGAATTGCTTTAAAAAGTTACAGTCTGCCTTTTGTGTCTGTTCTCCATTGCACAGCAGTGCGTCAGATACTGTATTTTAATTGCAAATCCACATTTATTTCCAATGGCAGTGCAGAAGCAGCTATTCAACTTGAAATGAGATGTTCCAAAGACACAACTGGGAACCAAAGACTGATAGATTGTGGCCTCTCTCCTTTGCTCAACACAAGAAAACATTGAGAGCTATGCTATAAACTGAAGTTTTAATGCTGTAACACTGACAGCTTATAAGCTATCTTTTTTTGAATTGCCAAGGGACCTCCAAAAGGAAAAAACAAACAAACAAAAAAACCATAAAACAAAGGAAAAAAACCCTTAAACTATTATAGTTTGAATTTCAGAGCATATAACTGGGGATTAGAGTAACTCATATTCTCTGTTCTCAGCAGTCTAAGACTTTTAACACAGAAGCATTAAGTTATGCATGTGCTCTGGTGTGAAAAAGACTTAGCACAATTTAAATGCTTGAGCGCATCCAGTCAGAACTTGTGAGGTTATTTTTCCACAGGAAGCTTTTGTCATTGTACAGAACAAGACCACTGTAATATTATCACCATTTAATTGACAGGAAGGCAAATAAAGAAAGAAGCTATATTTAATGTGTTGTCTTAGAACAAGATCACTGTCAAAATGTGTGATTTTCCATGGACAGGAGCTCACCAGTTTTACCCCCAGCAGATGAGGTTTCCTATCTTCCCCTTGCTTATATCTCTTTGGAGACTGCAGGAGTCATGTTTCCTGTGATTAACAAAACAAAAATTTCAAGGCACAAGGGGTTGCTCTGTTCAGACACAACGGTCAACTTAAATCACATTTTCATAAAAGTTTCTGTCCACTTTTTGTGACTCATGTAAAAAAAAAAGTGTGCATTGTACACACCGTTAAGGTATTCCCAATAAGGTTTTATACATGGAGATGAAAAATTTATGTGGTTAACTAAAAATTCGGTTTATATTTAAGGTATAGAAAACTGATGTGCAAAGTGCAAAAATGTTTTATTCTGGAGTCAGCTGTCTATTTATAAAAAAAAAAAAAAAGATGCTTGGAAAAGTTGAAAAGTTTAGCAAAAATATTGATTAGTATAATATGAAAAAGATGTTTGAAACAAAACTGTTCAAAGAGTAAGAGAAATAATATGTTGTTGAATCTGTTCTAATATCCTTAGGTATTGCATCGCATTGCAATTTTTCATTCATATTAGAAATTTGTGGGTTCTTCTGGGGTTTAATTTTTTCTACTGTGGCTAGAAGGTGAAGTGGATTAGGGCAACAGTCTAGAATTACACTGTAAGTATGACAATAATGTAATGCAGGGTAAACACGATCAACCACAACATTAGAAAAAATACCTGAGTAATAAATAGCACGATGGCAGCTCATGGGATGCCTTTAACAACTTGCAATATGTGAGCTACTGATAACCATAGAATTCATTGCTGAGGATTTATTTCACCCTAAGGGGGTGAGCAAGCCAGAAAATTTTGGTTTAGAAACTTGAAGGACATCTTATTTCTAAACACTATACTGGATATTCCTTGAAATGTAAAATGTTAAAAGAAATTTTTTTTTTTTTTTTGCAATCAAGATAGCATCCAGTTAAAAAGGATTCCTAATAAAGAATATATTTTAAAGTTATGACAAGTATTAATGAATTCTACCTTATATCAGAATACGAGGAATGAAACTGTACTTTCACTGTTGGTTTGAAACCCTAATCCTCATTTAAAACATACATTTTGTGTTAAGGCTTTCCACTGTGAAGTGGCCACAAGAAGAAAATTAATTTTTTAAAAAATCATCTTCATTAAGTGATGACCTATTGTGAAGCACTAGCTCATAGAAGTATTTTTATATCCCTTAATGACTTTTAAATCCCTGCCTGGTCTGACCCCAGATTCTAACAGAGAAAGGTTTTTTTCCTTTAATAAAGCAATTGCTTAATAATATATAACTAATAGTCCACCAGCAGTTTTTTCTGAGAGTGTACCTATAGCTAAAAATTTTACTCTATTTTTCTTTTATGTTTTCAGGGGGTTATTTTAAATTTACAAGGCTTTAAGGACAAGAGAGTTACATGGCATAGACAGGCTTGGGGATTCATCTAAAGAAGTATCAGCTTTTGCTTCTCCTGTTCCTATAGCTTTTACTCTCCTACACAGGTAAACCTTGGTCTTTTATCTTATTTTGTTGTCAAAATATAGTAATTTTAGGGAAAATAGATCTTTTACAGATGATTACCTATTGTATCTTCTGATATCTTTCAGAGAGAGGAGCAAATATGCCCTAAGAGGTACTATTTCAAGATCTCAGAAATAATATTTCTGTACTTTACTCCAGGACATTTAATTTGCCTGAGACTTGGCAGACATTTAGGGCATATTGTATAAGCCCTGGGATCTTGCTGAAAGTGACTGTTTATTTGAGGTCAGCAATATAATAAATCAAACTCTTCTTTTAGATTTTTATTTAAATTCTCAGATTTTGTTAATGTACATTCTTACATCTTTTCTGAAACATTAATTTCTGTGGCCTCTCAACCTTAGAGGAAGACTAGTAAGTAGAGCTAATATTTAATTTGAGATAAGAGGGTGTTTTTGTCAGATTTATATGAACGTGATAATTTTGTGATTGGCTGTACTGCAGGTCTGTCAAATTCTTTGGAGATTATGCAAACCAAACCCCAATTTTTTTTTCAATTTTTGGTCTGCACTTGAAAAGTATAATCTCTTCTTCAGGGAGAGCCAATATTTTTCTGGTTCTTATTGGATGCTGAAGTAAGTTAACTGGTCTCTAATAAACATAGCTTTGCAACTCACTGTTCCAGGAGGGCTACATAGTGGGGCACAGTAGGTTGTAGGCAGGTTAAACCCTGTGCTCTGCGAAAGCTCCAGTGCAAAGTTTGTGAAGCCTTATTAACACAGTGCTAATACACTGTGTAAGCAAACTGTGCTTATAATCATCAAAGAAAATTAAGAAACACTTAAATGCAGAATCACATAAATTAAAACTATGTGAGACAATAATAAAACTGAAAAAAACCCATGCTGAATAATCAAGCTCCAATTAATTCATTTCACTTCCCCAGCTCTCCCAGCTACAGTAACACTTATGCAAAGGAAGTAAAATCATAGTGGACATGAAAGAGAAGTTTGTTTCTCCTTAGTTTAATTGCATGCTTCTTTCACAAATGCATTAAAATTCACCAAAAATACATGAATGTGAGCTCTTTTTTAGGCTTTGTGCATGGACAAAAGAAACAATGTGAACAGATTAGGAAAGGTATTTTAGACTCACTTAAGCTTCTTTTTCTAATACTACTCTACACCTCATTACATAGCCTGAACAAATCACATTACTCTTGAAACCCTGTATAGGAAGGAATGACACTAAACAAATATTTAATTTTTAATAATGAAAAAGTGTCTTTACAAATAGCAAACCCTTTTAGAGAATACAGATGCCATAACCATAGTCAGCAAGAAAAGAAATCAGATTTAGGTATACAGAAGTGTTGAAACAATGGCATTAATAAACAATATTTATTTATATGCCTTGCATCCTCAGGAGTACCAAGTCCTGCTTCATTTTGCTGCTCAAAGTGAGAGGACAAACAAATATTTCTTGACAATAGACATAAGATTTGATCTCATGTCTCATTTGAGCTCCTCCTCTGCTTTCATGAGATCCCACCTGGAGTACTGCCTCCCGCTCTGGGGCTCCAACTATAAGAAGGACATGGACCTGTTGGAATGAGTAGAGAGGAGGGAAACAAAGATGATCAGAAGCACCTCTCCTATGAAGACAGGCTGAGATAATTGGGGTTGTTCAGCCTGGAGAAGAGGAAGCTTTGGGGACACTTAATAGCACCTTCCAGTACTTAGAGGGACCTACAGGAGAGCTAGATCAGTTTCTTATTGGCATGGGCAGAAAAGTGTATGTCCATAGAAGTTTTGTTTAAATGGAATGGGGAGAAAATAAGTTATTATGTTGGGCAAAGCTTTGCTGTACATGAACATGTACATGAAAAAAGCAGGGTCCCTCTGCATGGCAGCATGTCCATCTGGTGTATCATTCCACTTCTGTTTCATTAAATCACTTGCTAAAAGTACTCTCTGCCCCATGGTCCAGATGTTGAATAGGATTGTATTCAGTATTCACTGCTAATCACTACCTCCAACTACACTTTGCACCACTGATCACCACCTGCTGCTTCCAGTTGTTCAGCTAGTTTTCAATATGTTGGGTAGTTCCTGACCTTCTCAGCCTGCTCTTGCATTCAGTCCCAATACTCTGCAGAGCAGAGATACAGGCTGATCTTCAGGTTTGTATTCTGTATGGAAGGTGATTTGGGACATGACTTTAGCATGCAGCACAGGCATACCCAGGGAGATATCAGCTTTTTTTTTCATTGTCATTGTCATACTTCAAAATGTTTGCCTGTAGTTTCTACATCATAGCTCAGTTTGAGTAAGTGAAAAACCCAATTATATTGCTTATTTTCTAAATCCAGGTATTACTGTCTTGGGTTTGCCGACTAGCCCTGCCTTGGGGCTGAAAATAGTTTTTCCAGGTGAATTGCTGGAGCAAAGCCAATCAAAAGTTTTAGTAACGTCTCTGCCAATTACATCTTTAAGAAAACGAAAGAGAAGCTGTGTGGTGTAGAAGAAATTAGAAGCCATGTAGGGGGAGGCGGCAGGCCCCAGATGTGGGCCAGGCCTCCCTCCTTCCCCTGGCCCTGGGCTGGGGGCAAGTGTGGCACTGAAGCCCCCCTGACTAAGACATGTAACTGAGTGGAGGAAAAACTCCAGAAGAAAACTGCCTGGACGAGAAATGCTGCAGAAGGAATTCCAGGCAGACAGAGATAGCACAGCCTCCAAGGTCAAAGCTGGCAGCTGGAGGAGAGAGAAGAGAGGCCCGAGGGGAGGGGGAGTGGGGGGCTACTTCTCTCCCCCTTCTCTCTCCCTTCAGCAGGGAAAAGACTGAAAACTAAAAACCCTGCCATCTGTGGAAGATTAGTGAGTGAGAAGACCCCCTGCAACTCATGAAGGAGTCTGTGCTGAAGCAGGTGAATGCATGTGAGTTCATGAGAAGGCTGTGACCCTGTGGGAGGCCTAAGATGAAACAGAGTCCTGCTGGAGACCTGTGGCCCATGGAGAGAGAGACTCATGCTGGAGCAAGTCAGCCCAGCTAGGATTTGTAATCTCAGTGAGGGATCCATGCTGGTGCAGCTGAATTTGCGACCCTAAGGGACAGCAGAGAATGGAAGAACTGTTGCCCAAAGGTGGACTCACACTAGAGAGGTCCATCAAGGACTGTCTCTTGTGAGGAGGGACCCCACAAGAAACAGAGGTGGACTCAAAACCCATTATCCTTTGTATCTGTGGGAAGACATGGTAAGGCAAGTGTCCCCTTGCAGTTCATGGAGGACCCCATAGGGCTGTCTTGATTGGCTGTTGTAAGTCCATATTTCTGCTTGAAAGTATTTCACTGACTGGGAAGGTGCTTAAGGAGGCTACATCTGCAGTTTTCTGTAATCCACTTCTTATTATTCATCCTTTTAAACTGTGGAATAGAAAGTAAGTCAAGGGCCAATCCTGTTGTGGCATGTAGTGGGAGTTTGATGTTACTTTCCCCATTTTGTGGTGACAAGACTGGCTGAGTACTTCTGTGTCTTCTGCTTTTGGCTCCAAAAAACTTTAGGGATCTCTGGAGCATTTTAAAATCTTTATTCTCATATGAAACACTAAGTGATACACACAGAAAACAGAGAATAGAGTCATGATGTAATTATTAATTTTGTAGCATTTCTCCATTTAATGAAAAAAAACCTTAAGTGCTTTCTAACAGATAATATTTATCATTCACAATTATTAAATGGAAATCTAAAAATAAAATATGCAATACTGGAAAACAGTTCAGCTGATGTACAGACTTGTATTGTCTCCAGGAAAATATATGACAGATATGAAAAAAAAAGTTAATCAAGCTATTTTTACCTTAATGTTTAATACGGCATTTTGATGGCTATAAAATATTTCACACTGTGCTTTGCTATTGCCATTGGTTTAAAAACAGTTTGGCTTAATTCCTGTTCTATTGTGATATATTTGCTGTTTCTATGGAAGTGACAGAATGTTATTATGGTAGAAAAGGACTGAAACTACTTTTGAAATATCTGAAGCCTGACACAAATGTTTAAGGTACATTATAAAAAATTTAAAAAACAATGTGAAATTAAATGCATCAAAGAACAACTGACTTCTTTCACTCGTGAGACAGACAGTGAAAGACAAGGGATTTTTTTTATCAACAGCACTAGAATTAATACCATAAACATAGGTTTCATTCAGCTTTATGCATTCTTCATTTTGATTATAAATCAGTTCTATCTTAAAGTGAATTAGAAAGAATCTGACAGTGAAAACAGAATTTGTCATCATCAGAAAAATTATACCAATAGATTGCTGAAGCCTTTAGTCCTCTGACATTTATTTCAGCATAATCCAGGTTTGGTTTCCAAATATTTATGGAGAACGAGATGGATTTCTCATTTCATAGTCAGCTGGATGATTGCACAAAATGAGAAATTTTGAAATCATGATAAATGCTCCTGAGATTTTGTTAGGAAATAGGCAATTGGGCATAGGAATTATTTACCTATATAGGGACGTATGATGAAATATTGTGGTCCCTTTTCTGTAGTCTGAGAACTCTACACTGCTTTCAAGCTTCTTGTACTGATCACCATTGGAATGTTTCAAAGTTACTGGCATTGACTACTGAGGCTAATGTGGAAAGCAATATATTATTTCTTGCTCAGTACTCTTGTCCATATGAAAAAGAAGTTGTTCGGCTGCAGTTCATCTCATTAAACTTAAGTGTTTAAAAGCTATCAGTAGGATTCGCAGCAAACTGGCTAAAAATAAAGTAAATACTTATCGACTTGACAAATGCATTGCCCTCACTGTATCTGTCTGTGTGTCCAAAGGCAAAAGGATTTTTGGATATGCAGTCCTTATACATACATCCACATTTAGCCATTTTATACTTGAACCAGTTTCCACTATAGATGTCCAAGATTTTATGGGTCATCCTCTGTTCTCATCAGAGTTATTTGAAGGAAAAGGCACAATTTATGCTACATTTAGTACTCAAAAAAATGTGATCTGTGGCTTCTTTTTGGCAGGTTATGTGCTACACACTGTTCAACCCTGCTTATTCTGGACAGTTCATGGTGCCTATGGCCTGTAACATAATTACTGTTTTCATTTTTTTTCAGTTCCAAATGCTTAAAATAACAAAAGGTCCTCAATGAAAACAAACAAACAAACAAAAAACCACCACAAAACCAAGATGCAAAAAATACCCAAACCCGAACCAAAAAATTAGAATGTTTTTTTAACAGCATGAAGCTGAGGGAAAGAGTTGCACGTACTGGTTCAAGGCATGAAAACTGGGGATATTTGAGGGATGAAGATCCAGTGGGATAATGATGGAAGCACACAGGGGATGCAGCAAGCAAAACATTCAAATACTACCAGATTGCATAATTTCATAGGAAAAAAAATCCCTCAAAAAACCAACAAAACAAACAAACAAACAAACAAACAGACAAAAGTGGTGTTTCTATATTCTATATTGCCTGGGATGGGGCATTCTTATTCCCTAGGAAACCTGTTCCAGTGACTCACCACTCTCACAGCAAAGAATTTCTTTTTGATATCTAATCTAAACCTACTCTATTTCAGTTTGAAGCCATTCCACCTTGTCCTTTCACTACATGCTCTTATAAATAGACTCTCTCCCTCTTTTTTGTAGGCTCCCTTCAGGTACTGGAAGGTCACAATTAGATTACCCCAAAGCTTCCTCTTTTCTAGACTGAACAATCACAATTCTCTCAGCCTTTCCTCATAGGAGAGGTGTTCCACCTGTCTAATCATCTTGCTGGTCCTCCTCTGGACTCACTCCAGCACGTCAATGTCCTTCCTATGCTGGGGACCCAGAGCTGGATGCAGCACTCCAGATGTGGTCCCACTAGAGCAGAGCAGAGGGGCAGAATCCCCTTCCTTGACCCTCACCATTCTGCTTTTGATGTAGCCCAGGATACAGTTGGCTTTCTGGGCTGCAAGTGCACATTGCTGGGTCATGTCCAGCCTCTCATCTACCAGCACCCCCAAGTCCTTCTTGGAAGGGCTGTTCTTGATCTGTCCATTCCCCGGGTATTGACCCAGGTGCAACCAGGTGTTTGATATGTTACATTATCTTTAGGAACTACAAGTGTTCCAGCATAACTTTAGAGATGGGACTATAATGTGTTTCTACTATATGAAAATGCAAGGAGGGAATCAAGATTGCCAAAGAAAAGCATGGACTTCCTACTCTGTCTCACAAGATCTAATTATTTTAGCAGGCAATAAGAGAGAAAGGAAAAATAAAGAAAACTTCAGATACACAATGAAGTCCTGTACATCTAGGGAAACATACAAGCTATTGCTTGAAGGCTTAATTGGACTTTACCAGAGTTCACAAACAGGACAGGCATTGTATCGTTGTTCTGCTTTTGGCCTGAGGGACTTGACATTCCTTTTTCTGTGGCAAGTTTACCTAAGAGCAAAAATAACAGAGACTTAAAACCAACTTCTAGAAATCATTTGGTATATCAGAACAGATCCAAGGTGACATGTTCTTTCCTTTGATACACATTTGCCAGTATTGTTATCAAGATCCACCATCACACAAAGAAACTTCTTTGTTTTTATTTAATTATTGGAGAATCCTGCCAGGAAAAATAACTGTGCCAAAATTTATCAATTTATACTTCTGAAAGAGTTGTTATCCAGGACACAGTCCAACAAATCAGAAACCACACATAGCTGAAAAAAGAAACGAAGGTCCCAAATCAACATATGAAAACAAGGCTCTTTATTTATGCCCCAAGAATTTTCAAAATTGATTCATGTATCTTCATTTTAAAAAATGCACATGTGAGGTTTTGCTAGGAGTTTTTCTGATTTTATTTCTTTATTAATTAGGATATTTATTGTAGCTATAATTATTATAGCTATAGAAAATTATTTACAATCATTTTGTTCCATGGAACTTTTTTTTGTTCCACTTCCCAGTCTTTCTGTGATTTCATGCAGAGGAATCAGTGTTTATTTTTAGCATTTCATGTCTTTTTCTTTTTGTACAGAATACAACATTTCTCTGAGGATAAGTTATGGCTATCCATAATAAAGTCCAAGATATTTATTTTTCACTAAAAAATTTCTAATATATAAATTGGTATACTAGATTCTGCTACACTACTCTCAGGAAGAAAATACAAATAAAAAGAAAAACTTTGTGAAGCTGTTATAGAAAAGTATGTATTTAATAAAATAAATTATTTTGAAATAAATTTAATGACATTTAAATGTATGATTTAAATTTGGATTTTGTTACCTTTTGGCACATTTTACCTTTAGAAAAAAATATCAGTTTTTATCTCCATTCAATATTAATGGTAATGTCTACAGTTAAGAAAGAATACTTTAAGCAAGAAAATATGCTCACACTCGGTAATGAAAAAACTGAGTTTTAGTTTCTGAAAATATCTTTAAAAAGAACTTCTGTGGGTTTTTACTTGTTTATTATATTTGAATATTCATGTTTCTACTCAGGTGGAAAAACCTAAATTGACATGATCTTGCCAGTTATGTCCAATGATTCATAATGCTGTTGTCTATCTCCTGCAAAGTACTTTTGTCTCCACTGTAAGAGGGTTATATTGACCTTTAATTGTCATCTGTGACAATGAAATTAATTCTGAATCAGTTATTTGAGGTATTCTAAAAACTCAGTATGTATATGTGCTCTATAATTTTGAACTTTGACACAAGCTTCAAGCACTAACACCAGACTTCTTCAGTCAAATCAATACAGACCATATAGGGTAGCATCTACCTTGGTATGTTTGTTTATGGAAAATAGTGATATGGTGACGAAAAAACCCACAAAAAATTAGCAGGATAATTCTCCCTAGCACGGACATTTTACAGATGGGTAAAAATCCCAGTGTTCCATTACAATATGTACTGTCTTTCAACTATGAAAAATGTCTCCACCTAAGCATATTTGCAATACGTAACAACACTGCCATTTTTTTTCTTTTTTTAAAAAATAGGCAACCAGGCCTAAGGTTTTTTTTGAATGGCATTATTACAGGCAAACTCTTGAAGGTTTTGAAAAGGCCTAAAAGGTTTTTTAACAAAGAAGCTTTTTTTCTGGGCAAGAGAGCTTGAGAAAACAAGCTGTGTCAGCAGAACTTGAAAGATAATAGTCAGCTATGTCACTTCAAAAACCCATCAATTTAAAAATCTCTGTGAATGGATGTATTCTTGAATTAACTCTTATTACTATAGATTCATTAACTATCATCAGCTTTCTGCAAAGAGGAATTAGACAGAAGAACAACATGAGATTTCAGATGTAAATATACAATTATCCATAAATATGCCCATACTTCAGTCACACCTTGAAAGCTGTCAGCAACAGCACATGGAATGGCTGAACCATATGAAGTGCTTTTACTTAATCCCACTGCTCACCTAATTGATTGGCTACTCATGTTAAGATCCCTGATGCTGTTTTTATTCTCAGCTCCATCTTTGCTTCTATTCCCTCTGGGGATATACCTGCATTTAACAAACTACAGTGTTTACTTTGTTTTCCATAAGACCTTCTTCTAAAATTTTAATTTTCTTAAGGATGTTTCTATCTTTAACACTCCAATATTCTACAGTCAGAACTGTCAGCTTTCAAAGTTAGGTCTTTCATTTAAAAATGTTTATTTGTTTGTTTTATTTAAGTGAGCTTATCCCTGTAAAGTTACTACAAGGTCTAACCTCAACACTGTCTTAAGTGACATTCTGACAAAAAATCCATTTTATTCTCCACATTGTCTTGATTCTTTACCACCCTCAAATTCTTAGTCTCTTTTTTCATTCCCTTTGGAAATAAACCACTACAAAGAACAAAAGAAGAGTTAAATGAGGAGCAGAAGTTAAATATCAATATCTCCTTAGGGTTTTACTTAAAAAAACTATATTTTAAGAAATTTGGTTTTCCATAGTTTGATGTTTGTTTTGTGTTTTTTTTTTGTGGTGGTTTTTTTTGTTTGTTTGTTTTGGTGGGTTTTTCGTTTTTGTTTTTGTTTTTTGTTGTTGTTTTTTTTTAATAGAAACATTAATTACGTGTTTTAACTGAAAACAGATTGCTTCTTGGCTAGTCATTGAAGTCATGCAAGTTGCAATACTCACACCACCAAACATAAGCATATAATAGAAAGTCTTCAGATTATGAGATTATTTGTTCTGAAAGAAAAAAAAAATGTAGATTGCAGAAAATAAACTGCTTAAATCCAAATAAATGTCCAGGTTTTTTTTTCCTTTTCCTTTTAATATTATATCTTGGCTTCAGTGGACCTTAATTAATCAATTCTCTAAGTTAATGAGAACCCTTCTTAAAATGCTTTTAAGCTATCTCTCAATTTAACCTAAACTTCCTTTGTTCTTGTATTATCAGAAAGAGCAAAGAAGGCCCCAGGTGTTCCTCCTGTATCTTATCTATTGACATAACTATAGTTTCCCCTTTGTGTCCTCCCTCACAGGCCTACTCCAAAAATCAGATTTGATGAAAGTCTTTATATGACTTCATGGGCCTCTGGCTCAAATCAAGTCCTTCTGGTCCCTCTTAACACCAATGAGATATTGCTAAATCCACATTTATGTTTCTGTTCAGCTGAATTAGCTGTGTCTTTCTGCTTAGTTCAATCCCATGGGCTTCAAAATCACTTCCTGGAGATAAACTTGAGAGGATACAGGGAAACTTTTTTTCTGAGCCTTTAATTTGTCTGTGATAGATGTCCTGTGTCACATTCACATCACAGGATAAAAACACTATGCAATAAAAGGACACAATTTTCATGGAGAATACAGGATGTCCAGCTGCCCTATAATTTTTCTTTTTTATTGTTTGTTTAGAGTGAATGGAGCAAAACTCTTGTTTTAAAAAGCATGTATTTATAACCTACAAAGCCTGTAGTTGTTTGATGGCTTTATGTTTTGTTGTTAAATTTTTAGCTTATTTGATGAAGATGTTTTAATAATATTCATTGTGTGACATATGATCCTTTTAAAAAGCCCTTACATCAGGAAAAGAATAAAAAAAAAAGAAGAAAAGACAAAAATCATAGTTAAATTCAACTCCCTGAACTTCCTATAGATTATGTGTTATTTGAAAGTACTTGGAGGAAAGCTGCTCCTGCTTCTTATTTCTAATTTTATTCTGAAGAGTTTTAAGTCAGGATCTTTAGGAGATACTGAAATTTAAGACAATAAAAATCTTTCACTGAGGCGAGTATAAACATTGTAAATTAATTTTTTTCTGTAATTAAAATAAGATGACTAGAAGTGCCTGGTTGACCATTTAAGGACATTATCTCATTCAGAAAAGAGATTTTTCCAAGCTTTATTCTTCTGAAGGTTATGATACAGTCAGTACACTGAGATGCAAGTGTTAATAGCATTGAATTGATCTGTAAGTGTGACATAAGGAAGATTTTCCAGAAATTTCCACATGACTGTCCTCAAGCATCATGCTGTGAGGATGCTGGGTTTGTGTGGGCTGGGAGTAAATGCTTCATGCTGCTGGTCAAAGGGTGGCCAGTGTGGAGTGAGGAATGAAATGCTGATGGGGGTAAGGGAAAGTGGAAAAGGTCTCCCTCATTGCACTCAAATGGAATCTGAGGTTGCAGCTCCTACTCCTTGGAACTACTTCCTCTGCATAAACATTCATTAAAAACCAGAAGCACTTTTGGAAGCAGGAGCTCATACTCTACAATTAGTGGTTTAGCTAGAAGGGTTCCTTCTTCAGTCGCTCTTCTGTTACTCCTGCTCATTTTAGTGCACTGAGGAAGGGGACTGCACTGGCTTCAATCTTATGGGCAAGGCAGTCTTGAGTGTCAGAGTCTGAATATGAAATGAGAAACTAGGACTTTCACTTCTTGGCCCAATACCCTGATATATTACCCAGAATAGCAATTTCATGATCACTTAAGAGCAAACTTTTCTGCTGTTTCTTGATCATGTCAAAACAGCTGAGGAACCTAAGCAAGACCTTTGAACAGGAACCCAAATAACCCACCTCCTATCACAGATACAAGTATAAATCCTTCACATCTGTTTTTGCCACCCACCTAACAACAGCCATCTTAAAAGTTCTGTATTTAGGTTTACCCATAGTAAGCAGCTTCAGTGACGTTATCAAATGAAAATGAGACAGAATTAAATCCTGTGGAACAATTCTCACTGACCTCATTGGTTGAGATGAGTCCTAAAGGTGACATTTAGTAACCTGCAAATCCTCTTTAAACTTCTCACTGGCAGCATCGGGAGTGTTACTTATGCAGTGCATGTGATGCACATCCAGTTGGAATGTGAGAATGTGGGCTGCCTTTTCTCTTAGTACTTTTTTCCCTATGAGGCTCTGTCTTTCTTTCAGAGAAAAAAAAATAATCTGGGCTACAACTAGCAATCTAAATTAGGAAGTCAAAAGCTAAGTGCTGTGGTTATTTTCTGTAATACTAAATAGTCAATTTATTGTTTATCCTGTGTCAAGAAAATAGAAAGGAAAAGGAAAGGGAAGGGAAGAAAAGGAAAGAGGAAATACCTACTCCTCTGAGGAAAAGTCTTGCCTGAGGAATGATTTGTTTCTGGTTCTAGAAGTTTTCTTAGATTTGACAGAGATAACTATTGATTTTTGCATTGGTTTTAATTCTTTTTCTTTCTCTTTTCTTTTTTTTTTTTTTTTTTATTTTTACTTTGCCTTTGCCTTTTCTAACAAGCGCTGTAATTCCAGCAGTGTGTAAATCCAGTGTGTCGTCAAACACAAACTTATGAAGGTGCTACTTGGGACTGGACTTAAGCCAGGCAGGTTGAGAATACAGGAGTGACCTGCTGCGCCATGCAAAACACTGTTTGCAAGTGTTTATGGCTCCTTCTTGCCTCTTGCCTCTGTGATGTGAGGCCCTTGGTGGCATTCTTGCTTTAAAATTATCTACCTGATAGTCTGAGCAGACTATTCTGGAAATTAATGATCTGTGGATAAAGTAGGCCTAAGTGGTTACACACTGTTATCATGGACATTCAAATTACCTTGACAAAACAGTCACATAATGTTCTTCTGTCTTAAAGGGTGCAGAGATAAAACAATCCATGAAGCCATCTACTGGGACAGGTTACCAGGGGTCTTTTATAGCTGTCTTATCTTTCAGTCTTTGATTCCTCTTCTGTCTATGACTCCATATAATTTTGAGTTTCAATCAATATTACTGTTTTTGAAATGCTCTAGTTAGCACATAAGATCCTTGGGCTATTATAGGAATCAGTGAATGAAACTATGTGGCCTCCAGGGCCAACAAGATCATTACAAGGGTTCCTCCTGGCCACAGAAATCTGATAAGCTTAAAACAGCCTAAAGTATCTTTAGGTATGAAGTGAAGCCCAGGTTACGGGGCTTTAGCTCAATTCCTGAGCTTTGGGACTCTTGCCTAAAAAACTCAAATAAAGGTTAGAGAAGAACCATCAGTCTTCTGTGACTCTGATCGTACCGACCCCTGGTTCTGGATGAAATTACCAGCCACAGGAGCATATCACAGTCATGGGAATACACAAATGAGCTTTAAGTTTCCTTCATTTACTTCTTTTTCTGGCTTGTGTTGTGTTCATCTTGGCTATAAATTTACAGGATTAATTCACTATGTGGGAACAACTGATATCAGAATTATGAGCTAATACTGGATCCCTTTGCAGTTTTTACAGTAATGTTGACATAAATTATCAATATCACATTAAAAATAGATTAGATTTTTTTTCTTTTCTGAAATATTTAATAAACCATTGTTTCAGTTATGAATTCTATAAAAACAGCCAAAAAATCTGTGTGGCCAAAAATACTACAGAAATATGAGAAACTGAACATGCACTTTGCAAAATGGATTGTTAATGTTATTTCAGTACACTGCAAAATCTTTTTATATTTTCCCCTTCTTTTCACATTCAGAAAGCTTACACCCATACCTATGTCTATCATGGATAAAGTCACTATGAAACCAGTAAGAATTAGATATATGCCAAATGGAGTTTCTTTTTATTTTAATTATTCCCTTAAATACCTAGTTATCTTTTCTAGGGATTTTACTCTTCCACAGCAATTCCTAGTAGAACACGAAGATTTTGACCTCACTTCAGGAAGTTCTATCCTAGATTTTATTACACTGTCTTATTGAGTTTCAGGCTTCATGAGAGTTTTATTTGGCACACACTGTTGTGTCAATATGTGAATGTATTCAAAATGAGGTATCTACTGTATAAGTTCACATGCTTCTATGCTTTCATATGCTAAAGGGTATATTTTTATACATACTTGATTTTATTATTCCCTGATGGAAATATTAAAACAGTTTATTATTTGTTAGGAATCCAGGTTTTTCATGGTGTCTAGTTTAAAATCAGTGAGGAGGAGATGGGAAATATAACTCAGCCTATCTGACATCAGGACAGGGTAAGAATATACAGTGTGACAAAAAAATCCCCTTAACTGTTCAAAAGTATCTGCTCTCGGAATTAGCTCACTTGAGAAGAGTAAGAAGTGCAAAACTTTTACCCCTCCCATGTCACCCTCCAAAAGAAGGGAAAAAAATCACATTGATTCTGGTAAGGGTACCTTCCCTATTCAAGTTCCACTTGTAGTATGCTTGATGAGCTATTACTTGTTCTCTATGACATGTGAAGTTCGAGTCACCTTTTTTTTATTATATGGATATTTATATCGCTTAGAAACAAAAGTGTTCCATTCATACTACAATAGTTTATTGTTATATGTTCAGCACGCAAAGCTGCTTTTCTTAATAATCAGAACCAGCTGGCATAAGTACAACAATGATGGCAATGGGTCATGCATGCCTGAATTAGATGCAATGCAAGCCAAGAAAGGCGAACTCTTTAACTCTGTCTCACTTTTTCATGACTGATGTCTTCTGCAAGGAAAGATTGCACAATCTTGTACCCTTGAAATTCTACACTGACATATAACAGATGCTGAAACAAAATATCCCATTGTACACTTTTTAAGAAACTGTGTTTCATACCATCACCAATTACGGTGGTGAATAGAAGTTTTTATATTGGTACAGCAGATATAATATAGGGAAAGAAAAACTGTTTTTAATAGATTCAATTAAATGCATTTGGACAGGAACACATTTTATGTAGCAGAAATCCATGCCCTTCCCACTATATAAATGTTTGACATCTATACCACATAAGATACAACAGAAATAATAAATATTTACAGATAACAAACCAATCTTTCTGAAGCAATTTTTATGGTCTTCGGTGTATCCATCTATAAAATGTAAAAGTATAAAATTTCTAAAAATTAGGAATCTCATATCTCCTTTAAAGGTTTATATTGTTGAAGGCCTTTATAAATCATCATTTATATTGCACTTTATTCTTTTTCCACACTAGTAAATTTTAGTGGATACATTGCCTCAAATTTCATAGCATAGGTAAGGAGATTTTTTTCGTACCTTTGGATGGGTAAGTGATTTGCCAAAATTCACAGAGAAAAAAGTAATACCAGAGGCACTGTCAAATCTTTGGATCCCACTCTGGAATTCTGTGCATTTAAATCTGATGGCAGTATCCAAGGGCTAAAGTTAAAATCACGGCAATCTTTAGTATTAATTTTACTAAAACTAATGATTTACTTCCCAAAGAGTAAAGCATTCACCAACTCTGTTTATCTCCTGTTCATGTAGATTTGGCCTTCTGATTTGCTTAAATTTACCACTTTCACAGGTGTATATGGCCTTCTAAAGCTTACCCCTTCAGCGGTATAATATGTAGTGCATTGTATAATGGACTCCTCTGCTTCTCCTCTGAGTGTAAGTCAATAGCCATTAAGGCAAAGCACGTTTGAAATCCCCCAATTTCCCAGCAGGAAAACTTAATTTTGTGATCTAAGTAATCTGCATTCAAGGCCAAGAACTAGTTCCAAGAGACACATTTACCAATTGCTTAACTAGCTCTTAGGCCAAACCACAATGACATACTTGCATAAAATATCTTTTGCTGTTGTAGATAAATGTGATGTCATATGGTGGCTTTATAATTTATAATCATTATTTTTGTTAATTCCTAAAAACTTAAAATCAAGTATGCTATTCAAAGCTTATGGACTATTATGAGAGTAAGTCAGTCACTTAAAATATTAAGCAAACACTAAAGCCACTTTGTGTAATAGAGATGGTTAATATGTAGCAAACAATAACAGTGGGAGAGAAGACCAAATGCATGGATTGAACACCTCTAATCAGATTAATTTTATTTAATCTTAAATCTCCTAAAGCTTCCTGAATTTATGTGTATTTCAGAGTGCTTAAAAACAAATTTCACAGTATCAGGTAGGTATGGAAAATCTGGATTGTCAAAGATTTTTTAAAAATAGATATCAAATTCATCACTATAAACAGTGAGGAACTTCAATTACATGTTGTCTTTCCTCCTAGCAGCAAACTATATAGTACATCTCAAATCTTTGCTGGAGCCAAAACAAATCCTATGACATTCTGCCTCAATGGGAGTTATTTTCAGATTTGAGATCTAGATAATTTAGAGAGCATCTATTTCACACAATTTAATTCTTATGATTATAGTTTCAAATGTTGCCTAAACTAATTCTTCCCCTTTAATTGTTGTTTGTGAAGCAAACTGAAGTCAAACATTAAAAAGACATTTAAGAAATACAAGAGCATTTTTTTTAATGGCAGTTGTAGAAGGTAATTCTTGTCACAAACAGTTAAAGGGTTGTCACAAATGGTTAAAGTCTTGATAATTCTGTCTTGAAGAAGGATGAATGAACCTCTTGAAGTATATTCCACACGTATTCTATGCATTCTGTGAACAAAAATAAAATGAGAAATGATGATTTTTTTTAATTTTGAATACTTTTATTTTTGTCTATTACGATAGATTATAAAATATAAGTCTAAATGTTGAAAAGTGTGTTCTCCAAAACAGTCAGATTTATTCCTTAAAAATGCTTTTAGGAGAAAAAAGGAATTTTATATTCCACTCTAATTATACTCAGGTGTAGAAATGCTTCTTTAATGGAAGTTTAGGTCAGGTTTTTAGTAACACCTTGTGAGTGGAAGACAGATCCTACTAAAGATTTATATATTACATGGGGTATGTTTTATTGCCTGATGGCAAATATGTGAATATGCTGAGGCACTCTGTATTAGTGGAAACTTGCTGTGTGGGTTTTAAATTAATAGTTAAGAGCTCTCCTTTGGCCTGCTTTTCCTTGCTTTCCTTGCACTGAGTTAATATCACACTGGTCTTAATCCCTTTTAAATTACATTTCTGATTATAGAACAGAATTGCACACAGTTCTCCTACTGTACTATTAATATGTAATCTGTGATCTTATTTCCAAGGCCAGAGTTGGTAACTATTACCCTTAACAACTCTATATAATAAAATCAACTTTAGAAAGTTTTTTGTGCATTTATCTTCTGTTCTATTTTATCTTATTTTAGTCTGTTAGAAGTCTAAAATTATAAATATAGCTTAAAACCAAACACTACCACACTTAACAAAAAAAATTCTTTATATCCTATCATTACCCATTTCTGTGGTGAACCACCATAAGTAACTAATAGAGCATCAAAATAAAATATATATGAAATTCATATAGAATTTTGATCAAAAACAGAGGGCAGAGCATGACTGCATGTAATTTTTCCTTCTTTCTGCATTTTGGACAGAATACAGAACATTCTTTCTTGAAGTGCCACAACTTCCAAATGTAGTAATTTTAGTAATTGGCTAGGAATCCAATGGATCTCATCCCAAGAGATCCTAAAAAGCTACATTACGCCTACTTAGTACTTTCTTTTTGCTTCTGTCATTGTAGCAGTTGGGCATCCCTGATTGTTAATGGTAATTGGCACTCCTCGGAATCTTAACATTAGTGATTTTATGAGTAATGCCTACTAGTTCTTTGGTATATCTTTTGTTTAACTAATGACTGTAGAAATGCTATGCCAGAGGGTTTATAATCCTTAAAGATAAATCTGAACAGGCAAGGCAAATGTGTAATGTATGCTCTGCTTCCTGTGAACCTCTAACATAGTAGGAATAGAAAAGTGCTGCTTTGTGAGTCACGAACAATAACCATAATTCCAAGTTTCTGATTTATCATTTGAAGATGAGATTATGACATAAAAGTCATGTTCCTTTATGCTTCTGGAACATCCTGATGTGAATCATCATTATGATTTAAAATTAACAATTAAACATCTCCTCATATGGAAATCGGAAGGAAAGAAACAATGTCAGGTGTAGATTTGGATCCAAAAAACTCTTTTGGTTTCAGTAGGACAGCAAAGTAGTTTGCAGACAGATTAACAAAAATGTTCAATTTCATTAACAGTTTTTAAAAATAGTATTAAAAAAATAATCAAACAAGCTTTAGAATTTCTGAGCATAACCTTTCTGTATTGAAAGAAAAGAAAAATTAGGAGAGAAAAAGGCATACATGAAGACCAAAGAGCATATGACAGATGAAGGAAAGCTGTTCAGAAAGAAACATCGGTTCCAATTTCTTTTTTTGTTAATTAATTCACATTTACTTAGTTCTACTCCTCTAACAAGCCTTTTTCCCCAAATTGGGTCTTTCCAGACGAGAGGACAATCACCCTACAAATTCATGAAACTATATTCACTGCCCTGCTTGAAGTCATCTTTCTAAGGCTCAAGTCTTCAGTAATCCCTGCACACAGCAACGGGGAAGTGGTAAATTTAATTGCCACTCTCCCTTTGGATTAAAAAATTGTGTGAAAGTTGCTACATTTATTGCTCTGTATCTTTTACCTCCAGGAAAAATGCTTTCTAGATAAAAGACAATTTGCTACAGTCAAATTAGATCTCTCAAGGAAGGACAACTGGGCTGTGAGATCTGACCTTGCTGTACCAGCTACTTGATACTATGACATAAAATGTAAAAATAATAATGAAAAATAATCATCTGCAGAATGGAATGAACCATATGAGATCTTTGAAATCTTTGAAATCACAGCAGCGAAAAATTGAAGTATACCATGGATACTTTTATGCCTCAATGGCCTTACTGGTATGCAAAATATTTTTGCAGTCGCAAATCACTGTAGAACTGTCTTGAACTTGTTCCCCTCTGCTGGCATGCAAGTGGGACCTTAGTGGCACATAAAAAACTGATATGACAGAACCATATGCTGTCATGGAAAAAGTTAATGCCTAGGAAATTGGCTTGAAGTTAGGGAAGTGAAACAGGGATAAAATGCAGATTTCACTTTAAGTGAAATGTTTCTTGTAGTCTATACTGACTTGTTCTGGTACCAGTAAAATTTAATTTCATCACAGTTTACAATTACAAATGTTATTAATTTCCTTCAACGATATTAGTTACTAAAAAAAAATCTCTGATTTTTAATCCAAAAATAATTGGAGGGGATATCAGAAAAAAATATAACAAAAATGAATACCTGTGATATTTTCTCCTTATACCTTAAGAGTCAGAATTCAAAAATCAAATTTTTGATGATCAAAATGGAATAATTTTTGCACATATATCCATTTAGAGCCAAATGGAATAGACAGTACTGCATTAATATTGTATTTTTTTATTACATTTTAACACAGTGACAACACATAGAGCATGTGTTGTATGAAGATTAATATACTGGATTCTTTTCACTGTGACAATGGTTTCAAGATGTAATTTATCTGGTTGAGCTTTGCAACTGGAAATGTAAGAACCAGAATTTTACAATGTATGACACCAAATGTGGTGCCCATGAAGAGCTATCTTCCCTCTTATAACAAAATCTAGATTTGAATTTCAACACTAATGGGGTGTCTCTGATTACAACTACTCATCATTAATGTGTACCTGTGAACTGGTCACTCTGCTATGAGTAGGCTTTTCTATCCTTTGTTAAAATTAGTCCATTAGTCCTTTACATATTTAAGTCATTACTGAAGACTTCCTTTCTCCAACCCTTTTATGTAATCTGGGTGAGCAATATTATACGGCTTCTAGTGGGATAAAAAAACCTGTATGCAAGATGATGTAGATACAGAGCAGGAAGGTGACATTTTTTAATGAAGAATATGTCTTCTATGATGATTAGACTGATAGTGAAAGAAATTAAGAAGTACAATTGAAGGCAATGAAAAGATAAATACACCTGAATGACAGATATGGAGCTGGGAAGCAGCCTACTGGAAATATGGACAGGGATCATAGTGGATTAGGAATTTTTTTTTTTTTAAATGATAAGGTTTGAAGGCAAAAGAATCTTGATATAGAAAAATAGATCCAAAAGTAGGGAATGAGGCGGACTTGACTGCAGAAAACCATCTTCTCAGTCTCTGAGAAAGCTGATTTCAAAAGAGAAGACACTGAAAGCTCTAGAGCAATCAGGAATGAACAAAAGTTTCTAAGAAGGTCAGAGGAATCACAGTGGGAAGTGATAGGGGAAAAATAAGAGTAGAGTTCCAAGCTCTCTGTTGTAGTCTGATAAAGAAAAAATAAGGAAGTTATGTTTTTCTGGCATCAAATCTTCCATAGTAGCCCTGTGGAAGAGAAACCAAATATTTAGTTTCAACTTTTTCTTGCTTATATTATTATCCATTGATTCTGTTGGGACACATCTAAGGGGAGAACTTTTTTAACCTGTCATGTGTCATTAAGCATGCAGTCATCACTACTTAGCCTGCCTAGGCTTCTTTTCCAACTCAGTGATATCTTGCATATCACATGACTCTAGGGCCCTTTAAAAGTGGCCTTGATGTTTTCCAGCAGAAGGAGAAGGGAAGATGTAATCCAAATTCAGGTTGCATTCACCCTTTAGGTAGTTAGCTGAATTACAGCTGTTACCATGGTTGTGTATAGTTGACTGTGTCAGGCAGCCCACCTTATTTTATCCTACTTTTTTTCTAGCCCAGCCATAGCACGGACTGAATTTTTTCAATAATGTGCATCTAATTTTTTACTGAGGAGTCTGGTTCTGAAGTTAGACTGAGATAGGCACTAAAGAGTTTTATTTCACATACACTGACAACTCTCTTGCCTGTGTCTTTGGCAGGTTTTGCATATGTGAGACACTGGATTATTATATTAACTATTGCCTTGGACCAACTCAAGTGTGTGTGTGGGTAGGGGAAGGGGCAGGTCGAATGTCATGAAGGTGAAATGGTGTTCCATACCTCAGCCCCTTGAAACCTCCTTGGGCAAAATGGATAGGTTGGATTTTGCAAAGTTGTATGGGTTAGTGTGTGCTAAGTCCTTGCTTCATTAAATGTTTTATTTTGGTTGAATGTTGCCCTTTAAACTTTTGCCAAGTTTCCTTATTTTCTAAAGTTTGCCATTAAAGTGTGTTATTTGACCTCCTGTGAAACATGTAGCATCTTCTCCCGTGCACTCTCTCAAGGTATAAAAGAACTGAAGGCCCTTTTAATAAATTCAGCACACAGATTTTTGGAGCCTCGTATATTTTAACATAAAACCCCTTTGATGAGATTGTAGCTCAAACCTGGGGTCTTATGGCGTAGTTTGCTTACTGCTTAATAGCACTAGATGCTATAAACAAAATCAGAGGAACGACCACCACTGAACACTCCTGAAACAGCTCTGAAGGGGCATTTACTTTATTAGATGGGATAAAATTAAAAAAAAGATGCAATTGATTTTGTCATTTGCTGAAGAGGAGAGGAAAATTGAGAGGATTAAGAGACATAATGTGCAGAATAATCTTCTGCAAGCCTGAAGATTCACAGAGATCAAAACTCCCTGAGAATTTTATACAGGAAAAGAATGATCACTGAGTGAAATGTATGCATAGAAGTGGGCTATGGCAGAGCTGTACTCCCATAAACTAACACAGGGATTGACTACAAATACTACAGGTTTCCATTAGCAAGGGTGAAAATCTTACTTCCAAAAGAACAGTGGTTTTGCCTGAAAACATGAAATTCCTTTGGAAAAGAGCTGCCTTTTGGTGGTGCCTGCAACCCTTTACTTTCCAAAAACCTTTAACTTAAAATCCTTATTTTATTCCCTTCTCCAGTGTAACCCCAACCCTCACAGACAACCAATCACCACTGAGCCATTCTGGTTTCTTAACTATTTTCATCTGATTTACTGTTTTACTAGTGCTGCTGATAGTGGACTTATTTGTTCCTCTTCACTTAAAACTTTCCATTTACTTCAATCCATTTCATTCAAGATTCGCAAGCCTTTGCCAACTAAAAAGAACTTTTGCATTATTTATTTTTTAAAACAAGTTTGCTCACCAGGGACTCTCTCAGCTCTTTCCTTTCTTTAAAAATAAAATCATTAAAGATGGGTGTCCATTTATCTGTGAATATTCTACATGCTTGTTAATTCCACCTTCCCCTGACCTTTTTGTATCCCCATTTTGATGTAGTTTACATCTGCACATTTTCAAGCAAGTGGGGACAGGAGGGAAATGATTCTATTTCTTATACTCTTGCCTAAACTGTACATGTTCTGCTGTTTTTCACATTTAAAGTCTGGAACACTCTCCTCTGCTTTCAAACACATGTATTTGACTGAACTTCATCAACCTCAGTGGTGCAAAGGCACTGTAACTGTGCAGACACAAGAAAGCTGTTAGTAGTCAATGAACACCTTGATGTATTCAAGTTTCATAACTAACCCAAACTATTATGCAAGAAAGAAGATTGAAAGACTAATTTTATTGAGAAATTAGGTGGTGGAGGAGGGAGTCTTTTAAAATAAGGCAGACCTGATTTTTCTGTGGTTGAATGGAAAAAAATACTTTAGGCTAAAAGGCATTTTTCAAGCATTCTCCATCATAACTTGTGACAGGGAATAACCACAACTACAAATTACATAATTCCCTTGAACCTGGGGTCAGAAACAATGAAATCTTGTCCTAAGAACTTTTTATCTCCTGAATTTAGGCTTAAATAATTCAGGTTGATTTCTGTATTTTTTCCTGCATCCTCTCCCATATATTAAGTGTCTTCTGTGCTTTTCAGCTCTGGTGGCACCAGAAAGATTTAAACTCATCCTGTTGGGCAAAGGGGACCATTGAGTTGCTATTTTCTTTTAGGATCAAGGTGTAGGCAGCAGGTTAGAGAGATGGTAAAGGAAAGAATTCCTCATAACTTAGTGATTTTATGTGAGGTAAGGATAAGATTTTACATATTTGATTCCTTCATTTATTTGTCAACATTAAAAAAACAGTAAACATATTTTGAAGGTCCATCTTTCTTGTCTTTAATTAGACAAAATCTCCCAACAGAATAGAGAAAACAATGATTTCATTTTTAGTATCTCTTATCTGCCACATGATTCCATATTGACAGTCTTTGCTAGAAGTCAGTCTCTGTCCTATCACTTTCTTAGTTATCACATGTAGAATAGTTCCTCAGAAGCAGAAAGTACTGAGGCACTAACCTCCATAATGGTTTATCTTTAGTAGAATTTTGTTCCCATTAGACCCTTCCTAATATAATGGTACACTGCCAATCTGACCTACAAACTAATTTAAGTTTATTATATAAGCCCTGGTGTACAGAAACGGGGTTTTTACTTTGCTCATATTGCCTACTTTATTTGCTGCAGAAAAGTCTGTGGATCTAACTTACATATCAGTGGCTGTTTGCCATGTAAGCAAGCTAGAAATTCTCAGCATTACTTTTCTTCTCCCTGAATATTTCGTATTTCATGGATCAGTAAACATATTCTTAAGAGCTGCTAGATTATTGCATTTACTCTTTTTCTGCTTGCTGTGGGTTGAGTTTTTTTTTTGGAAAATTACTCCTTAATAAAGTCTGCTTTAATAATTATATGTTAATACAAACAAAGTAAAGTCGTTTAAAAAGCGAAAATTCTTATTTCTGTGCCAAGCAGGGTCATTGACTGAATCTAAAAATATTTTCTAAATTCTAGGGAAAAACTTCTGGATACTGATATTTGTAAGTATCATACACACAGTACATCAACTTGAAGGAGCTGTAGGAACCATGTCAATAGAGAGGACACTTTATTATTATTTACTTTATCATTAAGGACAGATGAAATAACTAAACAAAACAACAGCTACCTATAACATAATAACCTACAAAACAACAGCTGTAGCTATCTAAAAGTAAAAAAACCAAACAAACAACAAACAAAAAAAACCCCGAAACCAGTAAGACCCAAATCGTCCACCTTCAAAATTATACTCCATATATAATTCAAGAAGTATTACATATTTGCATGCAGGCAACCCAAAATAGAATAAAAATGAATAAAATAAAAAAGGGGGAGGAAAAAAATCCACAGTGATGGAAGAGAAGCCATGATTCTCCTCCTGTCCGTTCTTCACCTGACTTTCTAATTTGTACCTCACCACTGTTCTCTTTGGGAACAACTACCCAGCAAAATGCATTACACTTTCACCTTATACTTGGGTTGAATGATCCACATATGTTGCTCAGATAGGTATTGCTATAGTCTCCAACAGTTTGTTGGCAGAACCCTACATTGCTGCAGAGTGTTCCCCTGACTTCAGGTGCTGAACCCTGGCTCAGAGAACCTAATCTTCTCTGTTTCAGTCAGACACTTCTATTTGTTTCTGTAGCTGTTATATAGTTCTCTTTTATGGTTATGTCTGGTAGAAGGGATCAAAATAATTTCTTTTTCCTCCTTGCCCATTCACACAAAAAATTAAATATGCTTTCAGCCTCACATTTCACTACTTGTTAGCATGCATAGATCTGGATGTAATCCTGTCTAATGCTGAAGCCACAGACATTATTCCAACATGTTGATTTAAGTACTAGTAGAGCTTTTTTTAAGCAGAATAGGAACTGAAGATCTTGTAAAAATCTACATTATTTCTTACTTATTGGTACAACAGTCTTTCTTGTTCCATGAACCACGTTCCTTGTTTTGGAAGAACTCTGGCTTTTTAGGGTTTTAGCTATCTCTATGACATTTCAGATTGAATTTTTCCAAAGAAAATCTGTGAAAGAGGGTGCCTTTCCTCCAATACTTTCAAATTAACTTTGAATTCTACAGGCAGAGGGAACCATTGCCTTTTTTTTTTTTTTTGAATCAATCTAAACTCAAACATTGAATATAAGCATAAGCATTTAAAAGCCAAAGTTTCTAAGTGTATTATAGAGAAAAAAGAGATGTGCTGATGTGCTATTTTGAAATATATAAAGCTAACAGGCTGATATTAATGAACCTGGTAGTTTTATCTGAGATTCTGTATAAGAGCATTTGTCTTAGTGTCTAGGTAACTTTAGGCTATGACAAAGATCTAAATAAATGAGATTTCACTAGGATGAAATTAGCATAAAGTTAGAGGGAATGGGAAAATTATCTAGGAGATTTAGTACAGAAATTTATGGCTTCTTGTCAAAGTACATGGCTACTTTTCACTATTGAAAAAGGTAAGAATCAAATACGAAACCACATAAGCAGGAAGCAATACTACAGTTTTAATTTCAGAAAATCTCTGATTTGTTGCTTTTTTTAAGCACTAATAATTGCAGCATCTCAGAATAGCATTTTGAATTTTTCCCTGCTTAAGGGTTTCACCTAAAAGGAAAGGATTTCTGGAGAATTGAGGACAGGCACTGATTATGTATTACAATTTGTTATTCAGTTATGAGAAATATTGTTACTAAAAATGTTGCATGTTGAAGGAAGTAATAAAGACAAACTTATCATTCAACACTCCAACTTACTATTTGGAGGAATTTTTTTTTTCCCAGATTAGTTTTCCAGTAAATCTATTAAATAAACCAATAAATCAGACCATAAAATTTAAATCAAAGTAAGTCAGAATCTTATTTTTTTTTTAAATGGTATCTCAATGATGAAGTTTTTGCAGTAACTGATCAAATAAAGACATGATTTTAAAAGTTTGCAGGGATATTCACAGAACTCTGACTTATCTTCATGGGAATCATGTGGCTAAAACTCCTGAGTAACACCTTAAGAGTGTGCTCTATGGTGTCTCAGAAAAGACACTTTGCATACTGTAAGGTTGCTCAACAACACGTGTGAGGTTAAATCAATATGTCATTGTATGAATGTTTTATTACCCATAACAGATAAAAATACATTGCCTAGAGGCTGTTTCCAGTTCTTGTGTGGCAACAATAAATTAATCAGGTCTGGTTTGTTATTTTAGCTGCATGTGATTAAATGTGCAACAGAACGAAAGGGAAGTTTTAAAGGAAATGTAAAGCTCCAAAGGCAATGAAAACTGCAGATGAGAAGTATCTCATTTAATCCATAGGGCTTTGATCAAAAAAACGTAGATGTACCATTCATTAGCTCCTTTGAGTTTTTTGAAGAGGGGATCCAAAGAGCAAAGTGTTGACCAACTGTCACCCCTGCTAGTCATTTAAGGTAGGACATCAGAAACATCTGCATTTGTCCCAGTGTCTACACAGAGATGACCAACTGCTAGTAAGCATGGGGAACAGTTCACTTAGGTGAGGTAACATCATTATAAGAAGAATGTTACAAGGATATACCCTAATTCACTACATTATTCAAGAGCGAGCTACTGTTTAGGATAATATTAAGAGCCTAAATGCATTTGAAAACCTGAAATTTTCTTTTTTCCTCTAGTTTCAGTGAAGAGAGTTGGATAGTAACTGACCTTGTGGGGTCATGGGCTGTGTGGGGTGTGTTACAAGGTTACTGCCCTCAGTGCAACTAAAAAAAAATAATATATCTATATAGTTAATTTTCTTTAAGATTTATTTGATTATAGTGCTATCTGTCCTTATTTTGTGCATATATCAGATGAAGATATGATGTCAAACTATTTGGAATGGCTGGAAACATGAGCCAGCAAGCTGAACATGAGCCAGCAGTGTGCTTAGGTGGCCAAGAAGGCCAATGGCATCCTGGCCTGTACCAGGAACAGTGTGGCCAGTAGAAGCATGGAAGTGATCCTTCCCCTGTACTCAGCACCGGTGAGGCCACACCTGGAGTGCTGTGTCCAGTTCTGGGCCCCTCAGTTCAGAAAGGATATTGAGGTGCTAGAGAGTGTCCAGAGAAGAGCAACCAGCCTAGTGAAGAAACTTGACCACACGTCCTATGAGGAGAGGCTGAGGTAGCTGGGGTTGTTTAATCTGGAGAAGAGGAGGCTCAAGGGAGACCTCATCACTCCCTACAACTACCTGAAAGGAGGTTGTAGTGAGATGGAGGTCGCTCTCTTCTCCCAGGTAACCAGTAGTAGGACAAGAGGGCATGGACTTCAGCTCTGCCAGGGGAGATTTAGGCTGAATATTAGGAAAAAATTTTTTACAGAGAGAGTAATCAGACATCGGAATGGGCTGCCCAGGGAGTTGATGGATTCACCGTCCCTGGAGGTTTTTCAGATGAGACTAGATGTGGCACTTAGTGCCATGGTCTAATAACCACGGAGGTGTTGGATCAAGGATTGGCCTTGATGATCTCAGAGGTCTTTTCCAACCCGGTGGATTCCATGATTCTATGAAATGACAGCTCATAGTTTCAAGATATCGTGTCCCAGTAACTGCTATGAGTGTGTCCTTATTTTTAACACATCTTAATGTAACTAGAACATGAATCAGCTCATGGATGGAAAAATCTAGTGCAATTCATAAAAATACTTACATAAAATGAACACTGTTCTTCTTAGGACAACATAAACCATACTGCATAGTCACTAAACCAGTAAGAAAAAACTTTTTTCTCAATGGAACATTTACAAAATCCTCACTTGGAAGATTTACTTCATAATTACTAAAAAATAGCAATAATTAGTGTTTGGTTAGCTATAATTCAAAGGAAGCTTAAGTAATCAGAATCATCATCTGTTAAGGGGAAATTACTAACATCATATAATGACATGAAAAATGCCATATGATTTGCTCAATCTATTCTGTAATCATCTAATTTATCTGAAATTCATTAAGAAGTATTAAACAAACAGCCAAGAGAGAATTATATTAGTAAAGAAGAAAATATTCTAATATGTCACAATTAAATATCTGTGTATTTTTATCCTTACCTGTGTTGTCTTATGAAAATTATCACAGATTATACCATTTGAGAAAGCATATATGCAGCCTGTCACTTTTTCCTGTACCTACAGTGTTGCTATACTGAGACTTCTATTCTCTTTTGTGAACTCTAGATCAAAAAAACTAAAAAAGTTTTCTTCATTGGAAATAAGATCATTACGGAACTCAGAAAGTTCTTTGAGGGTGATCTGTTTAGTCAGTTTACAGACAGAAAATATAAGTGAACGCAAACAATTTGCAATGCGCATTCTAAGTGTTCTTTCATTACTACTGCTTCTATACTTGTCAAAAAAAGTGTTTCTCTTTTTATGTTGAATTTAATATGTAGTTAGCATAAATCTGTTGCGACAATACACTTCTGTGGTTTGATCTTTGTAGTTGGGATTGTACACCCAAGACTCAAAACATCAGCCTTCAAATTTTTTTGCCATGACATGTTCCCATGCTCTCCTAATGAAAATTCTTTCTCCTATGTTCTTGTTTTTGGGTTTGGTCTTTTTTTCCTGCAACTAACAGAAGCCCCAAGTGAGTTGGTTTCATTTCTCAGGCAAAACTTCTTGGAAACCTCAACTGAAAACATGTGCTGTGAAAACCACTTAAAAGCATCTATGCACATATAAGTAAGACAGCTGCTCAGCATGGAGACCACCAGGAGAGAGAGAAAAAGAAAGGGTAAACTAGAAAACAAGAAGAAGGCTCTGTCTCCAGATAGCTGTTTTCACACTACAAACCCTTTTGGGCAGAATCCTAGATGAATTCCGAACTCTTTTGAAATTAATTAGTTTAATCAGTCTTCAATATTGCTTGTAGTAGGGTGACAAAAATCACACACTAGCCAAATGGCAAATAAAGTAGCATAGATAACATACAACTGAAGAGAATTCTGGACAACAGACAAGCAAGACTTTAAACTTAAGGGTCTATTAAGACAACTTTCTCTGTGATTTTTTTACTTCTCAGTTCTTGTGACAATTTTGGACAAAATAATTCTCCTACATAAGCAATGTTTATGTAGCAATAAAAAATCAGTACTGTAGACAAGAAATCTGATAAAGGGCTGAGAGCTGAAAAATGCAAAATCATTGTACTCTTCAAAATGGAACTTTGACAGCAAAAAGATGGAAGAATTTAATTTTCTTAATGGAATTATTATTTTTCATTTTGAAAAAGATGTGATAAACTGAAATACAGAGAAAATTTTGTATGCTTTTAATTTAATTATGATGGACTATTCAATGATCAAATAGGGAAGATAGCCATTCACAATGGAAAAATCTCAAAATATTAACTGTTTCAATAACTATACTTCACAACTTTATGAATTTAAAAAAAAATTAAATCTGTTTGAAAGAGAATGCTTTCATGCACAGTTCTCTGTCATGCAGTTGTTCTCAACAACTGCATCTCTCACTAAAAGCTAAAAAGACTTTTTAATGATGTTTAATTATTTGGGCCTCTAGGAACAAAATCAAACCAGGGCAAGTATAGAGTGATGTGTGTACAACAGAGCGATAAACAAGAACTTTAAACATACTTTTACTAATGCAAGAAGCTTTCAAGTTTAGTTCAGAAGTTGTTTTGACCTTAAGCTTGTTTGAATATTACTGCTTTCAGATAGTTTATCTATCTTTCACTGAGGTTGGCTTTGCTGTTCTATCACCACTGATTAAAGAAACAGAAGCTGCTGATTTCTTTGCTGAGGTGCTTTTGTTTCATTGATTTGGAAAAAATATAACATTTCTCTGGTTATTTTTCACATGAAAAAAAGATGAAATTTGTAACCTTTTTGCTTTCGGTCTGGAATTCCGTCTAAAACATACAATTAATCACATTGGTACGATAGCACTGATGTCCCCTTTAAAAGTGTGTAAATTTTATAAACCAGCTGAAGTTTGAAATGTATTTTCTGAATAAAATAAATAGTAAGTAACTGTAATATATGTTATACTGTAGTACATATATTTTTTCTTATAATTCAAAACTGTAATGACCACAGTATCAAGGTTTCTATAAAAATAATGCAGCAAGACAGTGACTTTAAAATAAAGATCAAAACCATTCAGATTATTCTGAAGACTTCTTCGGATCTCGGAAGAGACCTCTGTAGCCTCTATCAATAGCATAATTTTCTTCATGAGTGACATCTGACCTCATCTTTGCACACAGGATTTTGTATTCTCCTAATGTTTCCTTGGCTGAGTCATCATGAAAAGATCATTTGGAGAGTAAAAATAAACACAGTACTTCATTCACATATCAGTTCATTTCACATGATAAGCCACAACCATGGTGTTTTGGTGTACCAAGCTCTAAGAGTCCTTATTTTCCTTTTTCCAAAAATAGTTTCTCCATCTCACAGGAACAGTTTTGATATTGGTCTCTAATTAAATTGATGGTATTTCTTGTAGGGAGAACTTTTCAGTAAAAATCTTTGCAAGATATTTCTCTCATGACCAGTTTTAAATTTTGGAATGATATATGATGTATATTTGTTATACACAAGATTATGTATGTTTGCCATCCTTTTTGCAGTAGTCAGGAGGCATTAACAGTTCAAATGAAAGAAAGAGCTAACAAAGAAATAAGTATTTACTTATTTTTGTAGATAGAAGATGGGAGTAGACCTCTAACTTTTCCATTTTGGGAGGATTTTTTTTTTTAATACATCAAGAGAAAGAATACGAAATGCTTTGGAAACTAATTAGAAAAAACCTGGAAAAAAACCTAATAGTAATGGATTTTTTAACCTTTTTCTATGTCCAACTAATCATTTCCATACAGTTCTTAAATGAAACAGCAACCCATCCAGACCTGAAGATAGAATTTCAATAAACAGAACTGACAAAATTTGCAAGGTCTTCAGTCCCAGGTTTCACCACTAATAAGTGATATTTTTCTCTAAAAATGTAGTACACTCATATCCTATCATTCTGTTACATGCCATAGCTTCTCACTGTAAGACATCACAAAGTTGGAAGAAAAACTATGGGTCTTATTTCTATTTCTTTGGGTGAAAATTTCAGATGTATTTACATAGTGATGTAATAACCAAAGTCTTTGCACTCGAGGAAGGTACACTGTAAAAAGTTTAACAATTGAACAGGGAAATTGAAGATATAAATGTAGCATACGTCCTATATTGTTTTAAGCATTTTTTTTTCTTTTCAAAAATCCTTATTTCATGTAACATTTGAATAAAACTCATAACAACTGTAGAATTGGAGTCTTCTAATGCAAAAAATACAAGTGATACCGCCATGGTAAGTAATGTTATATATGTTTCTATTCATAACTGGATTCTCACTCTTTACATTATTGACATTAATAAATTATTTTTCATAATTGCACTTGCATCTTGTAATTCTCATTAATTCCTCTGCAAGACTTGAAATTCTTCAACAGTTTTACCTGTTGCCAATACTTTTTCATACCCACACAGTATTTAAACTTGCATTTCTCCTACGATGGTCCCTAAATAAAAAGATAAAAATCATAATTAGTAATATTATCAAATAAATTACAGTAAAAAAGACTCACACACCAACAGGTAATCAAACAAACAAAAAAAGAAGCGATATAGGAAAAAGTTGACATAAAACTTTGGATGAGGATTTTTTAAAACTATTCTAATCATAGTTTAATAGCTCTTCTTGTGACTATACAAGATAGATACCATGTAAGTTATCTGCCATTAGGCCTCTTCTTTAGTTTCTAATTTTTTAAAGTTCTCTTTATTAACAATGGAGCAAAATAATGTGTTATCTTAACAGAACAGTGAGTTACTCAGAATATTTTGGTTTTAAAATACCCACAGCTGTTCTAACATCAGGCCACCACATACAGGTAGAGGTGTACATTTGAGACTTATTTAATGTTATGAATTCCCCTACAGGTTTATAATTAAAAAAAAGAAAAAACGCATTTGTGAGAAGTACCTTTGTACCTTTTCAGTTACTTACAGGAAGAATCTTAAGTAATTTATATCCATATACCTTTCTTTTAATTCTAACTTACAAAAGAATGTGTTTTTAACACTAAGCTGTAGTTGAGATTATATGAGAGGGATGATTAATTTTATTTCATCCAACATACATCTGTGCATCTTTGAAGTCTTTGTACCCTTAGTGTTCTTACTGACATTAGTGGATTGGATTTGCTTTGTTGCATGGCTGTGAACCAAGTAAATTTAACATTGAGCTACAAAGATTTTAAAAATATTACTTTCAAAACATACTGTAATGATGTAAAAATATAAGAAAAATCCTTTGAGTTTTTCTCAGGAAAATTAAATAAGCAAGACTTTTTTTTTTTTCTTTTTTTTACATATAATTTGCTAAATGCTAAGGTGATTTGAAAGCATTTTACATAGACCCAGGCAATGCAAAAAAAATCTAGCTTTGATATCTGTGGATTTGGACATCAAATCCAATTTGGACATTAGCTATGTTTGTGTGTGTTTGCTGTTTTATGAATATTTTAGATAGTAAACCAGAAATAAGAAAATGTTAGATCTTGATATTTTGTGGGGTATTATCTTATCTTTTTAAAACTGTGTTATGCTCTGTTTTGCTCAGCGGGTTCAATGACAAACTTTTACTTGCAAACTTGGTGAGTTCTTCCACCAGCTTCCTCAATACTCTTGGATGGATCCCATCTAGCCCTACATGCACACACAAACGCATACACACACACAGAGCACTCTATTTCAATATTTATATAATCCTTGCTAATCTGAATCCTAATTTAATTTGCATTTTTAGAAGCTTATTGCAAATGCAACCATTGTTCAAGACTCAGGAAACACAAAAGTCAGCACATTTTAAGCATACATTCTAATTTATTTGACTTTGTTTTGAGCACATTGCCTGAGAGAATGAAAATGCATAGCACCTACCCAAGATAATGGAAGACACTGAACAAATTATAGGCTTTTTTACATTCTTATTCATGCACCACAAATATATTCTAACTGTAGCAATTGACATGTTTCTGTCGTATGGATTTTCTGCAAGTGGAATTCAGATTATAATGTTTATATGCATGAGTTTGAATGTCTAACAAAAAAAAAAAAGAAATAAAATGGCAAATACAGAAGTTAAGAGTTGGCAGTTCTACAGGAAAGTTTGTTGCTTTGAAAGAGAATAAGTAGGCATACATTCCAGCAGTAGTATTAACAGGTGGAATAAGCATCACCTTAAAACTCAACTGGACCTACCTCAGTTACCTGAAAACACCCTGTATTGGTTCATCCCAGTCAATTAAATAGTTTCACATAAATTTGAAATTTGGACTGAAATTGTACCTAATTTAGTAATTCCATTGACAAAGTATTTTCACTAGGGGAACATGTGCAGTGCATTACTTTCCAGCTTGGTATATCTTTTTCCAGATTCAGAAGTGTTATCTTGTCTTTTCCAACTCAAGCTGTATTTAGATATAAAGCCCACACATTTCCTCACTGCTGCTTTCTCATGCCGCATCCCCCCATTTCTCTAGGAACAGTGTAGGTACAATATATGAAGTACACAGAGGAGTGACAACAGCAAATAATGAGAAATGGTTTTTAGTTGGAAATCACTGCTTTAGATCACATCACATTTTAGTACAACTGCAAAGTAGTATGCTAGATTTTGATAATTTTCAATTACAGACAATAGCTCATTGATACCTTTCTTTTCTTAATTTAAGATGGTTTTTCATAAAAAAATTCAATCATTCAAAAGAATTTACATGTCTAAAAATTTTCAATATTACATGTAAATATTTTCTCATAAAATAGAAATGTAGAAATTAAATTTTCATACAAATTTTGAATAAACTCGTAAATAACGTATATCTTATAAAGATATTTATTCAACCTCCATTGGAATTACTAATAACTCTGTCTGAATACTTTCTGTGTAAGGGACCTGTTTTCATATTTTCATACTATATTTTCATACTTATATGATGTAATTTTTTATTTTAAATTTACTTGGTTCAAAAACTTACATTAAAACAAAATGTAAGACATTAAAGTTTGTATCTGATCTAGAAAATGCACTGCTTGCAGGTCAGAAAATTATTTTCCTATGATAAAGAAGCTGACACTCATTAAGAAATTGCTTTAATTACAATATAAAACCAGCTGCTCTTTCAACTGTAATTTTCTCAATGAATCCTACATCTTCTTGCCAACTACCATTGACAGCACTAGCTGCCTTCTCAAAGTGAAAATCTTTCTGCCTTCCTAACAGTCTGGGTCTTCTGGTCCACATAGCTTTCCACTGTTCTGTGTTTCACTGTCTAAATGTAAAATAAGAAAATTGCCAATATATCAAAATCATCTTTCATGCAAAAATAAATCAGTCCTTAGTTCAGTAAAATCAAAAAGTCTGTCCAACACAGATTTCCATGGATTTGCCAGTAATTCAGCAATAAGACAAAGACATTCAAGGAGAATTATCTGTGTTTTTTCATCATTTCCTCCAATTTATATATGCAAACACCCCAACCTCATTTTTTTTAAGAGTTTATTTAGTTTCAGAATGAATGAAAGTTAGTTTTATGAAGGCGTTCATTCACTTTTTTCCCCTGAACTTCAACTGGTAATAAAAAAACACTAGCTGAGGCTTGATTTCCATAGTTACACGGGCTTTTCCCTGCCATGGTTCCATTTACTTTAGTAAAGTTACATTTAATTTGCACCAGTGTAATGGAATTATTCTTGTGCAGTCCTTTTCCAAATCTGTATATGAGGCAACAAAGCGTTGCCTCATAAAGCTTAGTGTAATAGGAAGTATGCATTCTTTCACTGTGACATTTTAAAAATTTTATTCAAAGCATGGGAAAAAAAGAAATATATCTTTGGTAAAAACAGTCTCCCACTTGCAATTTATGTTCCATTACACAACTCTGAAGTGTCCAGGAACTGTAACGCGTACACTATTTACCCAGCTGGTTTTTGTTTGGGTACTTACATTGGCAGCCTCAGCAGCAGGAACAAGATGAGATTCACCACCTGTAGCAGTCACAGAGGGAAAAGCTGCTGTCATCATCTTCATTAACTTGGGGACCTGTCATGGGACATATGTTATTCTGAAAAAGGTTAGATACTCAAAGTGCTATTCATACCAGTGTATAAGAAACCTTGAGATATACCTTATGTCTGTTTTACAAGTCAGTACAATCTAAAAATAACCTCAATAGATGTAAAAGCCAAATTCAAATCCATTAAAATGCTGCAATTAAAAATATAAAGGTGAATTATTACAAATCCCTATGTGTTTTCTTTAATTCTACTACTTTATTAGCAGGTTTTAATAGATTTTTTTTCCATGTAAGCAGAATCCACGATTCAGAAGTGGTCTAGTTCTACACCGACATGTTCAAAGATCCTGCAAATTAGTCAGAATATAAAACGGATCTGGAGTGTTCTCATCTATTATGGGTATGAACTGTTGCAACATTTTGGAAAGCTATCTGGGACTTGAGGAGCAGAGGCAATGGAGCAGAAGGCGTTCCTCATAAAATCTTTCAGACATTTCCACTTTAAAGTTAAAGTACAAAACAAGTTACTTGATTCTTCTTTTGAAAGTATTGTTCTATTATCTTGGAAAAAATCTGTTTTCCTAGAAGGAAAAAAGAAAAAGATGTGTCCAAAATAACATATATGTTCTCTTTGTCCTCATATCCCATCTGACTCCAGCTTGTCTGGTCCTTTGAAAGACGGACCAAATTTAACTTCTTGAAACAATGAGTGTTTCCTACTAGGTTAATGAAAATTAAATCAATATGATTCTTGGTTATAATGCTCAAAAATATAACTTACCATCTAGGCCCCATAAAGAAGAATGCATTTCAGTTTTAGTTCTATTTATGCTCATCCCTATGTTGTGGGAACTATTGTTTTTATAATTTCCATGTTTTCCAGTCTTTATACCTTAAAATAAAGGATAATGATGATGATAATGTCACCAAAAATCATGAAATAAACTCTCCAACCAGTTTATTAGGTTAGAAAGACAACAATACTTTATTACAGGGCTGGTTACATGGGAGATTGCTCCACCTAATATGCACACCCAGCAGCCGAACAGACCAGGTTATATTCATGAAGCTAATACAGATTCACTATATTTTTGTTACATATCCATTACAATTCCTTAATACATGCATATATGTTAATTATTTCTGTGGACTTGTTTGGATATGGTTTCAGATCTTCTAATGAATCTTTTCAACTTTAGAGTTTCTCAAGTATGTGCTCATGTCATAATGCATTTCTCTTATTCTTTGCTCTGATCCTTGTTCTCAAAAATAAGACTTCTGCTAGTATACATTAATTGCTGATATAAGGATGAAGCACTATTGTGCTAAAGCTAAAAAAATTTTCCAACATATACCCTCACTGCTGCATAAACTCCTTTTAAAAAAAAATATAACTTGTTCAGTAACACTACCGCCACAATAACAAGAGTAAGGAAAATTAGACAGTTGTAATAAGGGACTGGTGGTTTTATTTTGATTCGATTTATTTTGGTTTTTGTAAACAAGATTACAGTTCTTGAACTTAAGAAAATTCTGTGTGGAAAGTACATACATTGTGCCCTGTGGAACTGCATGGGTCTTAACAGAATGCCTGTGGATTAGTCTGCTTTATGGGAACAAGGGAAAAACTCAATTTCCCACATTTAGACCTGTATTTTTGTCACTTCATGATTCCAACTTGGGACAAAGCCCTCCTCAGCCTGTGGTTTCCCTGAAGCAAAAGCACGATGTGCATCAGATGCAAAGCATGACTCACATTATCTGTTCGATCTGAAAAAGGATGAAACATCCTAGGATTTCCTACAACATTCCCCATCCCTCAGACAGACAGAAGTACCCTGTCACTGGTTTTGAACTGAATTTGTCACCAATGCTGTTGCCCTGCTTTCACTTATACAAGTTTATTGATCTGAATGTCATGTAAATTTAAGAATGAAATATCTTTACAGATGCAGTTTTGCAGCATAATCATAGCACAGTGTATACACTATATTGTATAATAGAGAACATATATGGAGGAGAGAGGAAAATCTTTCTTCTCTCTAACTCCTGTTCTCTTCCTTAAAGGATGTAGAAAGGATGTTTGTTTGTATTATGTCTGACTCCTGCAGTGCTCTTACACAGAAACCACTGACAGAGCATTATGAGATCTAGATTCTAGCTTTCACCTGAAGTGCTGTGACCTGCATCTCTCTCTGGATAGAACTCAATGATTTAAGTAGCCTTAAGCACTGTGTTCACATCTGTTTCACACCACACAAATAAAACAGTGAAACAGTCTTTTCCTGAAGCAGAGGGTAGTATATAATTGTCTTCGTTTGCTGATATGTAAGAATGATGATACCATATGTGTGTCCAAATGCTGACAGACTGAATCCTTAAATTTTTTTGTTAGCTTAACTCCACCCATTTCATATAATTACTTCAATGTTCATTGTACCAAAAATCACGGATGTGAAAAAGACTGTAGTCTGGTAGTTAGGATATTCATAAAAGAATTTAATCATCTGCTTTTAATCCATGTTTCTGTTAACGGCTATTTATTCATCTGAATAAATGTAGTATTAAGATCAGAGGCTGAATGACATGGATTCTGGACCAACTGGAGTGAACTCTTCAGAAGTATGGGACCAAGATTTAAAGAAGTGGAATATGGATCAGTAGTGTTCTGCTGAATGCCAAATGCACTGGGATGTTGTGGAAAAGGGTGCTCCTCTAGAAGCTCCACAAATCTAGTGAGGAAAGGGGAGAAAATGGTCTCTAAATATTGTAAATTGTTTCATAGTTTAATGATGGTTAAATCAATGTTGAGAGGGAAAATAATTTTTAATGCTTTGTTAATTATGTGCAGAATCCCTGCTTTCCAGAGATCTAAATTTAACTAATTTCCTGGATATTATCATATTCCTCTCATTCTTAAATACTAATTTAATTATTTAAAGTTAGAGAGCACACTGGTTTTCAGTTCAGCTTCTGGTTCTTTTATCTCTTTTTTTTTTTTTTTTTTTTTTTTTGTATGTGAGAAAATTCTTTAAATTTATTCTGGAGGAATAATAAAGCCAATAAACATAGTAAAATTCATGGTTACTATTTTCTCCTCAAAATTTGCCAGTGAAGTCTGGAGAGTTGAGAGAGATGTATGATTTGAAGTATATGTAGCCCTCTGGTGACTCACAAAGGATGTGCAAAAGCTTTTATTGATTATAGTGTCTGAATAATTTGAAGATAGCATGCTGATTATACTGAAAAAGAAATATATTCAATATTAAAAAGATATCATCCTGTCTAGCCACTGCCCTATATAATTTCAAATTAATACCTTCTCAAACAGAGGAGAGAAATTCACTTTTACCACTCATCTCTGCCAAACTGAAAGAAATCTCACAATTCTTTTACAGTGCTTGTTGCTATCACTAACATCACTGCCAGTGAGGATGGTGAGGCTCTCTAAATGGGTGTAGACGTTGCTGTTGTGATCTTAACCATCAAGGGGAAAGTACATAGCCCTACGTTTAGATCTTAGTGAGATAAAACCTTTATGATTCCCATTCTATATTTACTTAATGAAAATCAAAGCATAGAGTCCTTAATAATGAACAAGTAAACCTTATTTTAAAAGTTTAAAGTGCATTTAACTTGTAGGAATGAGGCAGTAAATATTATTTTTCTCTATGGCACTTTAATGGAGAAATAGAAAATGGGTTACAACTTAAAAATATGTATTCCTAGACTATGAAGTTGTAGATGGACTTGCATCCGTGAATGAATTATAACATTAGTAACCCCTGCAAACTGAAAGATCAAAGACTTTAATTCAGTACCATTATATGTTGTTACAATCATAAATTTAACATCATGAAATTAAGTCTAACCCACATTATACATTTGACACATGCTGCCAAAAGGAAGGAAACCAAGAGATAGGGCCTGCTTTCCAGCTGTTTCATCTGGCAGCATAAAAATTAACCATCTGAGCTTGTTTGACACAGAATACAGAGAAAAATATAATGCTAAAAGTCTGTTAAAAATACAGTTTTCTCCAAACTGACTTTTTTTGATAATTGCTACAAAAACATTAGAAAAGCTCTGCAGCTAACTGACTAGATAGATGAAATGACAGATACAAGTATTTTTAACCTCATAGTCTCATCAGATCCCTTTCAAACAAATAATTTTTTTTAATCTTCATTAGTTTAAAGAAATTTACCAGAAAAAAAAAACAAGCCAATCCTATTGTTTTGGGTGTTGTATCAGTATAAATTTCTACAATCAAAACTTTGGGTTTGAGTTTTTGAAATACACTAAATAGCTTCTAATGGAGAAAAATGATGGGGACCTTTGTCAAAATACTTGAGATGGGTTCTTCTCTTCTGCAGCTCAATATTTCTTAAGCTAATATAATTTAGTGAGTAGAATGCAAAATTCTCTGCAGCCTGTTTAACACAATACACAGACATTGAATTAACATGTTCTTCAAAAGAAGAGACTGGGAATATTTAATAACTTGAAGTAGCAAATCCAGTGCAGAACTACCTGAATCTGTGACAGATCATTCTCAAAATTTTTCTTTAGAAGGAAAATGTGACCTAGAAGCTTGGTCATGCAAGAAATTTTAATAAATTATGGTCACATCATGAGCTGTTAAATGACCTGAAAAATCAAAAAGGTATGATACAGAATGGAAATTAGGCAAATTGACCAGGGAATAGAATAAGTGCACAGAGTCAAAACCAGAAATCTTGAAATGCAATGTAAGCTTCAATTAGTAGATACAAAATAACCAGGAAAAAATTCTACTTATATGTTAAAAGGAAGATAAAAGAGAAGGGATATGAAAGTTCATTAATTACTGTGACTGTTAAATAAAAACGAATTAAAAAAAATATTTGAAATTTTCAGAATCTTCAGCCTTCAACCTTCACAGGAAAGAGAAAGTGACAGTTGAGAAATAAACAAGAACAAACAGTGGAAGTAACAGACCAGTTGGCATTACTTTCTCTTCTACAATGTTTCTGGAACAAGTTATTAAATAATTTGCATTAAAAAAGCCCATAATAAAGTAGTAACAGTAGGACACAGTCAATACACACTTTTCAAGAGTGTACAGTGTGAAACTCCCTACTTCAACCCTATTGTTGACCTGGTGTAAAGGATAGGCCAGATTGTACTAAATCTGAAATATAAAAAAGCTTTTGTTGTTAACTTTTTTAGGAACACAGCATAGAAGTATTATCTAGATAAAGAAATCACTAGTAAGCAGACAAATACAAGAAAACTGATTTTCAAAGGACAGTTAAGTCTGTGCTTCAAAAGCACAGTGGAGGGATAATGCAAAGTGCAGATATATTTTAGGTTATACTCAGATTTCATTTTTGTAAATGACCTAGTTATTGAAGCAGACAGAAAAATTATACCTTTGTGCACCCAACTAGGCTGGTTTCAGAGGGACTACAAGATATTTGGAGGACAGGATCATAATATGATCTTTTCAAATTTAGACTTCAAATAAAAAACAATATACAACATAAAGAAGATTCAGCTAAAGGAGGGCAAATATCTACCTAAGTACCAATAAAACAAAAACCACAGTAGTGTGATACATGAAATCAACTCCATAATGCTACTGGAGAACATGTATGTGCCGACAGAAGTCTGCAACTTTCCTCAGGCATGGCTATCCACATCAGGTATAGCTGGGATATGGTGTCTAGTTTTGACCATTACAGTTCAAAGATGTTTTAAAAAATGGGAAATATTTGAGAGAAGAGCCAAAAATTTTGAACAGCATGAATCAGTAAAAAATGTTGGAATAAACACATCAGTTTCAATTTAGAGAAGAAAATAGACAAGACATTTCTTTTAAAGAGCTCTCACATAAGGCTGATGAGAAAGTGTTTTTGTGGCCTTTGTGAGATGCAGGGACCAGCTTTAACTTGCTGAGACTTCTTTAACTGAAAATTATTTTTATAAGATAGTGAGATAAGCACGTCAGGGAACATCTAAATATTTGCTTAGTATTCAGACACCATATTGATGATACTTAAGCAAACTCAGTGAACTTAAACTAGATGATAGTTTAATGTTCTTTCTAGTCCTATCATATGAATCAATAGTGTCCTGAGAACAGTAAGGGTAACAGATTAGAATATGAAAAGAAGAAAAAGAAAATAAAATATTTTACCATTTTGTATTGCATTGAACAGCATCCATTAAGAATGGTTGAAGAACTGGATAAGAAATAATTTTATTTGAATACTTGTCTCATTTTAAACAGAAGGGTTCAGATAAAATTCAGGGCACAGAAAAAAATTCAGGGCATAGACAAAATTCAGTAATATAGAATCACTGGCAAAATAATGTTGTTTTATTTATTCCTTTATCTGGCTAGTGTGAAAATAGAAAATGCTTTGAGTTGTTAATTAAACTGTTATACTAAACACAAAGTTGAATTACTCTATTTTTTTTTTTTTTCTTTTTTTTTGCATTTCAGTCCCTTGAGTGTTGTATTTAAAATCTTTAGGAAAAAATATAATTGTCCCTTAAAACTGGTAACTAAAATACTACTAAGAACAACCAGAGTTTTCCCAAATTTATGTTATATAAGAAAAGTATAAGAGAAGAATGATAGAGTAGATTCATCTTACTTTTTTTTTCATGGGAAGTATGAACTAAAACAGGGAAGTCTGTTTATAACTTAAAACCATGCTGCAGATGAAAGATTTTATCCCATTCTCTTTTCTGTGCCCATCTATCTATTCTCAGTTGTCTGAGCATCTTCCAGTAATCTTGGAACCACAGAGTAAGATAGATCATCTTTCTGATGTGATTGAGAATATTCTCTTTCTTCTAACACTTGAAAAGAATACAGTGGACTTAAGGAGCTGTACCACCTCTCCCTGGAATCATGCTGTACTGAGAAAAGTATGCAAATAAGGAAACAAGTGTAGAACTGTCACTTTTAGCAGCAGTTGAATTTTATATCATCTTAAAACATCATCCTAATTCTACTCTAAATTTTTCTTACAAAACTACAACAGTTCTTTTGCTGCAATAGTTCTATATATAATCTCAGTGGAATCAGTCTATAACTGATCTTCTGAGAGGAGCTTGACTGGTCCTAATAGCTTCATCACTAATTTACTAGTCATTATTCCTTCAAACCTATGGCTATGTTCCTCAGAGGTCAAGATCCTAAATAGGTCGTATCTGTGCATCAGTGCCTCTACCTCCCTAAATGATACAAGATAACATTGCACTAGTTGGAGCAAAATGGTACAGTGCAGATGGCCTGCTTAAACACCATTATAATGCCCTTTGACTCAAACATTCAAAACAGTCTATATATTCCTCTTCACCTGACCTGAAACCCACATTAAGACTTCCTGATTCTATGCCAGTTTTATAGTCAGAGGGAAATCACTGGCAAGCAAGAATATTTAGCTCATCATAGATACTCACTTCCTGGATACGTTCCACAAGATTTATCTGAAAACTGGCTGGCAGTTCAAGAATGATGTCATCTGTGTTTCATGTATCTTAGTCTGTTACATAGGGAGACTTTGATATTCTTGATGCCAAATCTTCCAAATGTTCAGTCACGCATTTCACTTCAGCATGAAGCAACCAAAAAGATGAAGTGTCTGTTCATCAGAATGGAAATATTCACACCTCAATAAGGAGCCAAGAAGAGATCTGCTATTGGAGCAACTTAGGAAGAAACTGGATGTTATGACAAATATTCACCAATGGTTTGATCATTTCTTACTGTCTTTTGGCAAGTAAGTTTGTGAATGGAACAAGAAATACCCACTATGGAATTGTCTCTAGCTAGTTCTACATTTACCATTCCTAAGCAATTTCATAAACTAGGCCTGACTGGCATGTCACAGGCACATCTCTGATAAGTCAGTTTAGTAAATCACAACCATGCATGTAACATTCCAGGAGTTTATACAATCTATATTGCTTTCTTTTGGAAATCCTTATGATCAATATCAAAAAATATATTTGCATAAGGAAAATGCCCAGTGTATGCTTTCTGTTGTACTATTAAATATTTTTGTTAATAGAAATTTCTTTGCATAGAAAACTTGCCCAGGTCAGAATATTTTGAATTATTTTTATGCCTATTTTTCCATGTTGTACTTCATTATTGCTGGGTTAGTTTTTATTTAGTGTATCTACAGATGGAGATACTATTGCAGATACTATTGTAGCCAACTCTATGTGTGTCAGGGACACAGCTAGGCAAATGACACATCTGAAAACTCAGATTTTTCACCTCTGTGAAAAATTCACTAGATTATATCTTCAAAAAGGATATTGCAGAGGGAACTGAAAATCTGTAAGAAAACACATATGATTCAAAACATTAAATGTCTGATATAAAGAGAAACTGAGTAAGATTCTTCAAAAGCCTTGGGAAGCACAGACAAGTCTATGCAAGACCTTATAAGTGGCAGATACAGATAAGATATAGTGTAAGGTAACACCTCTTGAACACAAAAAGAAAAACAAGAGCTGTGAAGATGGCTGCTTTTCTTCAAGATGAAAAGATTCAGTCTCAGGCAGGGAGATTATGATTGCAGGGTCGTTGCAGCAGTAGGAACCCTTTTAATTCTAAGCATCTGGTTTTGATTCTAAGTATCTGTGTTATCTTCTCTCTGGTACACTTATCAACTACTATTGATTTTAACAAACAAAAGAAGTGCAAGAAAATACTAATTTTTTCTCAGAAAAGAAAATGTTTAGAACATAGTTACTTACTGGGTTTGCTGGGAGAGTTTTTTGTTTGTTTGAGTTTGTTGTTTTGGTCTTTTTTCCTAAAAGAGAACAAAAAGTTCAAGTAAAATCAGAAAGCACCAAAAAAAAAATTCCGAGAAATATTCTTTTTTTTTTTTCACTTTCCCCCCTCCCCCCAGGAAAAAACATAATCAAACTGTACTTTTCCAGTTTTTCTACTTTCTTACATATTGGACTTTTATGAGTTCCATGTTCTGTCTATCATCAAAGATTATACTATAAAAGCCTTTTGACAGGTCTGTTGAAAAATAAACACTTTTGCTATAGGAAGGGGAAATTTTTTGTGTGTTTTTCAGATTTTCTGCCCTCTATCGTTCCATCAAATTCAGCTGCTTCTCCCCAGTTAGTTGTTTCAGAGGGATGACAAATTTAGTTTCTCCTTACAAGCACATGAAACTTGACAAGCTGTAGATATGGTCCTGTGGGAATCTCATGAAATTCAACAGTGACAAGTGCAAAGTCCTGATCCTGGGAGTGTGGAATGCCAAGTAACGTTGAAGTTTTGAGGCCACCTACCCAGAAAGCAGCTTTATACCAAAAGACCTGTGAGCCCAGCTAGAAAACAAGTAGAACAGAATCAGCAGTGTGCTCTTATGTCAAAAAGGGCCAATGGCCTTCTGGGCTTCATGGGCAGGAATACACCCAGCCGGTTGAAGGACATGATCCTTTCCATCTTCAACACTTGTGAGACCATGTCTGCCCATACCATTTTGAATTCCCAAGTGGAAGAAGGGCATTGGTCTCGTGGAATCCAGAAGAGGAGCAGAATGATGAGGGGGTTCAAGCACATAACATGCCTTGAGAGACTGAGTGTATTTGTTCAGCCTGAAGAAGGGATGGCTCAAAATTCTAACAAGATAAGGGGGAAAAAACCCCACCACTTTACAATGAGAGTCATCAGGCATTTGCACAGGTTACCCAAAGAGGCTGTGGACTCTCCCTCCATGGAGACATAAACCCAGCTGGTCAACAACCTATATAACCTGAACTAATTGAACCTGCTTCAAACAGGACATCTGACAGGGTGACTTCCTGAAGTCCCTTTCAACATTCATAACTCTGTGATTCTGAGATTTTATCATATGAAATCAGAGCTTTCTATTTAGACCATAGAAATCTGCAATTTCGTATTCCTTATGAAAACTGAAAATCTCAACCACAGCTTCAAGCCATAAAGAAGCGCCTGCATTATTACCTATCTACTTATCTAGAACCATATTACGTTATATCGGTGGTCCAAGCTGTCAATTCCCTGGATAGTTCCACTCCTGTGTGGCAACTCACGGCAAGTGGAGACTCTTCACTGGAAAATTAACAAGTTAGAGCACCTGGATAATCCTACTGCCACTGCATATTACACACTATAGAGGATAGTGAAAGTTTTCAGAGATTTTATCTACCTCATCTGGAAGTAAATTCATTAATCTTGATACCAAGCATATGATTAAAACAGTTCAGAGCTCTCTTTACAATCCCAAACATGTTTATATCAGTGTCCCATCTTCAAGTTAGCCCATTTATGATGACTAATAAAGATGCATGAATTAATAAAAAAAAAATACAATATAAACAATGTCAGTTGCACAGTAAAAAGGGGTTATCACCACTTCATTAGAAGCCATTTTTAATGATCAGCAAGTGACAATAACACACCATACCAGAATTTTATTTCCCTTTTAATAACATAAACAAAAAAGATGCAGTTATGAATATGTCCTTATTCTCAAGGGTAGGGATTTTTTCTTTTCTCAGTAATGAAAACCATCACAAAACTCCCTTATTTACTCATTTTGGCATGTCCATCATAACAACAGGTATCTAGGCAGATTACAACAGTGAACACCCTGATAGAATTTTAATCTAGAGTAAAAAAATCCTTCTAATCAAACAAAATTTTATAATGCTAATGGATTACCATAAAGTTTTTTATTTTTTTTACCAAATGAATTGCATGCCCTGTCCTTGGATTTACATTTTGCTTTTGACTATTCTTTTTTTTCTTGTATTTATTAAAAAGCCCTTTGCATTACAGCTTATAAAGATAATATTATTCGTCTTTTGAAGAACAAAAATACATACAAACAGATTTTCAGATTCTATTGCAATGTTTCATTTAAAATTCAGAAATCTTCCTTGGAATACAAGAGCAGATATTTCTTGTTTTGCTGCCTTTTATAGAAGCTGTTAAAAATCCTCTAAAAGCTGTAATCTGTCTGCTTTCCATTGAAATAGTCTAAACTATTTACTTTTCCTATTCAATTTTCTATAGTCTCCTTTTACCTATTCATATGATTATCACCTTCATAGACTATGTCTTCAGTTCTCTATTATATTAATTTTCTCTTCTGAAGAAAAAAGACACCGTTTTCCTAAAGTTTGGTTACACCTAGCTTTCCTTACATAATAGTCTTTCAATATTTCATCTGAATTATATCTCTCCTTTTTTTTAAATCTTCCATCTAAAAAATATTCATGTGATAAACCCTAGTCAAGAGGAAATGGGACCTGATTCTAGCCTTGACTACATTAGTAAACAGGTAATTAATACAGAATAGAATCAAAATGAATCGAATTGAATTGAGTCAAAATAAATAAATACTATATTTTCAGTTGTAAAGGACCCAGTACAATTATCCAATCCAATTACCTGACCACTTCAGGGCTGAATGAAAATTAAAGCATATTATTAAGTATGTTGTCCAAATGTCTATTAAACACTGACAAGCTTGGTGCATCAATCACCTCTCTAGGAAGACTGTTCCAGTGTTTGTCCACCCTCTTGGTAAATAAGTGCTTCTTAATGAGGAGTCCAAACTTCCCCTGGTGCAGCTTTGAACCACTCCCATGAGTTCCATCATTTGATACCTGAGAGAAGTGATGTCCCATTCTTAGAAAACTAATCAATTCTATGGTGATATATAACTTGTACTGAATTCTGATCTAGCTATGCCAACACTTTATTTACTTTAAAACGTGTAAAAAACCCAACTTTTATTTATATGAAAAGAAATTATGCAACTTGTAATTAAGTTTTATTGAAAACTATTGCTTTCAAGGTTTATATATTTTGCATTTATTATTAAGTTAATACTAATCACAGAATCACAGAATCAGCTAGGTTGGAAAATACCTCTGAGATCATCGAGTCCAACCTATGACCTAACACCACCTTTTAAACTAGACCATGGCACTAAGTGCCATGTCCAGTCTTTCCTTAAGTCAGATGCTTAAAATACAACTTGTTTTTTATGTCATGGCTGCATGGCATGCCTGCCAATGTATTCAGGAGAGGGGAGAGGTGACCCACAGAATCCATCCAAAGCAAGTCCCTGAGAAAAAACTCAGGGAAAAAGGGTGTGGTGAGGAAGAAGAATGTGCAAGCAAAAGAGAGGAAAAGGATTCCCTTCCTGGTTCTCTGTGATTCTTTGGTCATCTGTGGCTGATGCATATCTAGATACCCGGTCTATCTACCTGCTCCTCAACATTGACATCAGCAACAAAGGCACTTATCTGATAGATGAAGTTCTTCCAGGAAAGGAATCCTAGTAATGAGAAACAGATTGCAAGATCTGCAAGTGCTGCACAAATATGCATTTAGTTAAGTAATAACAAACAAACAAATAAATAAATGCACCCCCAAAAAGATGGCAATAGTCATTTGTTGGTATCTTCTGCACAGAGTAACACTCATGGGTATTGGAACATAAGCAGTATGACAGTGTTTTGGTTTTGTTTTTTTTAAATAACAACAGGTATTTTGAATCTATGGATTTCATGGCCAACCTATTAATCTTTTTTTGGTTTTGCATTGTTATTTCTACTCATGCAAATGATTCAAGAAACTTTGCATTATCTGAATCCCCTGTAACATACCTGGAAGTCTGTACATGTTTCTTCTGTTTATCTGCTGTAGAGGCAGGAAAGATAAACTGATTTTTAATCTGAATGAGCTACAGAGTTATCAAAGTGAGCAACGTTTTCACTCTTCTTTTGTGAATGTATGGGTTTCCTGTCTGGAGAATGGCTGTTCTGTATTTTTAAACACCTCTTGGTAAATTATTTATGAGCTGCTAAGCTTCTTTAGAACATTTAGAAATCTTGATGACATCCATTATACTGATGACTGCTTCTTATCAGGTGCAAATTCAGGTCAACAATTACTTCAACATTAGGTAAAATATCAGTTTCATCACAGAGTGCTATAACGTGTTTGATTGATTACAGCTAAAACCACTGTTTTCTTAAAGACAAAATTAAATCCACAAGATGACAGATAGCTTTTAAAATATGTACTAAAAAGAAATAGTCCATGAATTTAAAATGTGCTATTCTCACAACTTATTAAAATATAGCATCTGTGGGGCATTTCTAACACTGGTTTTATAGTGATAGCACACATGAGACAATAGTAGTATAGCTCTGAAGCAATATTATGTGTTTTTTAAGTAATTAAAGACACTGTAAAACTGAAGAACAATTTTTATATTGTACGACATAAACTATCTAACATAATTAGGTAACTGAATTTGATTCCAAAGGTGAACTGATGCCCATATAGCTATCTTGATGTTGTCTAGGCAAGCATGTACCAAGAAAATCAAAAAACCAACACCCTTTGTTTTCACCAGCACTGCTTTCTCATAAAGTAAAAATCCAAAAGTGTTTACAGTTATGAAGCTGAGGCCCTAATTTACATAGAACTTTGAATCAGCCTCATTTACTTTCAGAGAATTTAAGGTTGAACTGCATGTTCTGTTTGTTAAATGTTACAGGCAGACTGCATTTAGAGGAGCCTTTCCTTCTTTGACTAATTTGTCCTTAGGGTTCCTAAAATCAGATAAATGAACAAAATTGCTGCACACAGGTTTGGAAAGTTCTGTGAGGTACACAGAATATAGTGGTAAAGTACTAGAAATTAAACACCTAATACTAAGGGAACAAATAAAAAACACAGCATAAACTACTTAATTTACATTAGGAATAAAAACTTCCTAAGCTAATCAAGACAGAACTGTTTATTATCAAATATCATTGGATATCAGATACAGTATCAAATATGATATCATATAATATTTTTATAAATGCGAAATTTTTTACATTTCGATACTAAATGTTTTGCACTAATTGAAAAAGTTATAAAAAATAGAGCAGTTCAGCTGTATTAATATTTTCCTCTTATCAAAAAAACAAGGCAAATGTAAGTGGTTCAGTGAAACAAAAAATACTTAAGATACCTTTGTATTCCTAAGTCTGGTGTCAAGGACTGAGTGTTGAGCACTCAGTGCTTTCTAAAGCTCTCTGTTGATGAGAAAGATCACTGAATTTTATTTCATTGAGATTTATGCAGGTGAGATAGGCATATATTCTAATAAGGGAAAAGGAAGAGATATCTCTCTTAGTTGCTGTTCTTCAAGTAAATTCATGACTGTACATTCTAATCCTTAACTCTATTTGTAATTTCTTTTCATGTTTGCATCTTTTCGTGACTGCATCACAGCAACTCTCTACACCCATAAAAAGAAGATATTAAAAATAATATATGTTAGGATGCCATGCATTCTGAAAATAGGTTTACATGTTCCAGCTAATGTCAACAAGAAGTGAAGATTGGAGCCTTTTTTTCCCTTGAACTATAAATATATGTCTGACTTACATGCACTGACTTAAGATCTAGCTTTCTATCTAAAAATGGACTCTCTTTTTCCTCACTTCAAGCTGACCATTCCTATTCATATATAGACACTTGAAATGCATATAAGGTGAGATTTTCTTTTGGTTTGATTTCTCCCTATTTTCTCTTGGAAAAGAAGGAATTTTAAAAGAATTTAAATATTAGTAAGGTCTGTACATAATGTAATCATCTGACATATTTCTAATGCATTAACTTACTCCGGTTTTCTCAGTTCCATTTTATAAAGGAAATCATGCTCAGGACACAGAATGTGAACTTGATTAATGTTCTGTAGAAATGTATTCACACAAATGCAGAATAAATGGAGTAGAAATAAATTCATAATTAACACATTTTTTTCTTTTAGTCATTTTCAAAGTAAAGTAAAACAGAAAAAAAGGAAAAAAGAACTTGAACCTGCTAGTATTTGCCAATTAAATACTATTTATCCCATGTATTGCCTGTAACTAAAATAGTAACTGAAATATGTATAGTCAGTGTCTTTTAGTATATCAGGCAATCATTAATCTACAAGCAAACAAATACTATAAAGTAATATTTTCCTACGATAAATATTAATGTGTATCTAATCCAATATATGCATAGATAAACAAATGTACACACGCAAACATGTATATGCTGGTGTTACTAAATCTGTTTTACTTTTATTCACTTTTTGATAATATTCAGAGAGATATGTTGTCCTCAGTCAGAGGTCTCTTGTTCTTCTTTCATTCTAAGATGAGGAAATTTTTAATTATGATACCTTCTTTTATCTTTACTACTTTTACAATATATTGTGTTTTAAGTAGAATACAGTTTAGTAAAGCATAAGGGAAAACATGATATTTCTTATTACTTGATTTTGGAAGATATTTCTGGTCTGCATCTGGTATTAAGTGTGCTATAACCTTTATGGAGGTTTATTATGAAGAAGAAAAATATGAAAAGAAAGAAATCTACAGTTCAAATCATTGACCTTTCATGTTGTATTAATTTTTATAAGAGCAAATCAGTTCCTATGACAGACCAAAATATTGGGAAAACAAGTTTTAACATTAGAAGATCTCTGTTGCTTGTCTGTCTAAATAGCATTCAATATCTTTCTAAAAATGGTGGATGTATTACTATGACATTTGACATTCAAAGATTAGAGTCCTAATTTATACCATCCATTTTAGAAATGACACTAGTAGGACCAGGAGCAGATCCTTCACATCTGTTTACAATGAGCAGATATCAGCATGTTTGTTGCATCTTCTTCCAACACTGCCGTTCACACAGGGAAAATACATTATGACATTATGTTATAAGTAGCAAGTTTGTGTACTGCTTCTGGTGTTGTCATGATCATTTAAAAAATATCTGTATATAAGCTTCAAGCTGTATAAAAAAATCCAGTTTCATTTTTGTGTAATAATGATGTTCAGTTTTTAAAGCAAACAGCTGGATACTGAAAATCAAAGGAGTGTTCTTCCTGGGAACTTAATAAGCTACTGGGAAGATAATTCCCTACATGATTATTTTTGCAGACTTTCCACAAAGTAATACTCATCATACTGAAGCACTGACAGAATGGTTTAAAATAAAGAAAAATTAAATGAGTTTAAAGAACCTTTTGGAGGTTTGAACATCAGTATAATCCTGATGCAGGGGCTGAAGTTTTCAATTTCCTAGTTGTACATGCTGCAAAAGCAGAAAATGAAAATTAACTTCTCTTCTTTGCAAGGTAAAATGTAAATTCATCATTATTTCTTAGGCTTAATATTGAGCAGACTTGACTGTGTTAGATTAACTGGTGGTATTCTGAACATTTACGTAAATAAAACGCTCTTACAGAACTGCAATTAGTATGAGTTTTGCTTTGGTAAAGACACTGGAACTGGAATTTTTATGAGATGTGTCTCTATTTTTTTTTTTAATATAGATGGAGTGTCATTGCCAAAACTTGAAATGCATGTTTCAAATGCATCCTAAATTATATTTTAATAACTCTTATTTTACCTCAAAAGGCTATTAATGTCCTCTTTTTTTTTTTTTTAGTGTAATTTTACAAAATGCTTGATGATGTTAAAGGAAAAAATGAATTTAGTATTCTGTTTATTATAAGAGTCTGGACACTTTCAAACATATACATAAACTACCCATGTGATAGCTATAAAAACCATCTTTATTGTTACTGACTGAGAGATTACAGGCAGCCATCTCAGTGGTCATCATAATGTTTCACTAAGTAACTTTGCCAACTGTCAGTCATATTATTAAAGAGATAATAGTGATTTAAAAAAAAAAAAAAAAGTTAAGCGATTTCGACAGACTGACAGGGTCTATCTTGCTACCAAACTAAAAAGGCTGCATTACTGGAAAAACAGCAAGTACAGTTTTGATCAAATCATTAGTGTCAAAGCCTCTAGAAAGAGAGTAAAGCATGTCCATGTTGATAAAAAGAACTTTCATGCCAGTCAGATTCAATAAGACTTCCTGTGTGGATTCACATTCATACTAAATGGTGTGTAGCTTTTTGGCTAGGCTTAAGTGACATCAGACTCTTTATACCAGAGTAAGAATGTTTATTAGAGGAATAATAGTTTAAAATCACATCTCAGCAGAATAATTTAACTGACCTAAGTCAGTATAAATTTCCCCTATATATGAAAACTTAAATAATTTTCCAGGTTTTGAGATTCCAAAAGCTTTAGCATGCTTGACTAAAATCTTTGACAGCAACAAGAAAGAAAAAAGAGTATAAAATAAATAATTTTAAAAAAAGAAAAATAATCATGAAAAAATAATGAAAATAAAGAAACATAAATAATGAAGTTCTGTATGTCATGCACCCTGAATGAAAAGGTGGCTGATAGTTCAACTTTGTTCATATTAGTAAAATGTCAAATTGACAAATTATGATCTACTGTGTTAATGACTTACAGTGTCTTTGGTCTTCATCACATACTTACCCTTATCTTTCATGCCACAAATAAAAATATCCCATGTACTTCTCAAATCTGAAAAAAAAAAGTAGGTAAATTTCCATTTTACACAGCACAATGAGCAAGAGTCCATCTAAACAATTAGCTTCTCCAATCTGGAGGAAACCATTGTTGACCCTAGATTAACAGTCCCACTGATGAAGCGCCCTTTTAAATGAAAGGTGAATATGATTGATTTGATTAGATAACCCCATAGCAATTCATTAGACTGATATGTCAGCAAATAATATGATTTTGATAACCTTGACCTGAATCTTCAGTAAAAGAAAATTTAGAATACTTTTTGGTTCCACTTTAAATATAGAAAACAAATGTTCTTGATACTACAGGGACTGACAAAGGCAAAACTATAGGAGGATGACAAGAAATGTGTCTGGTAATAAGAAACAGATATAGGAAATTGAATGCAACTTAAATCTTTTTCAAAAGGTTTGAAAAAGGAGCTACAATGAGAACAATTAAATTACATTTTTCTTATGCATAGATCTCCACATGCATATATACATACACACCATATGTAGCATCATTCATTTTGACTGCTTCAGTGGTGCAGTTGCCAGAATTAGGATAAAGAGGGCTTCACAACTTATTCCTAGGTCTTTATTAAGTCTTCTAAATTACTTCCCTTGCAACATCTATTCATGATGTTTGGAAATGGAGAGTTGCTGTCACGGAATTCCCCACATGAAAATTACTATTTAAAGGGTAGAAAGAAATGAGCTAGCAGAAAAACAAACAAACAGTTTGCTCAAAACAGCAAACTTGTAATTCAAAATGCTTAGATAAAGTTTATGTGTAGATTCAAGCTGTGTTTTGTATTAAAAAAGTAATAAAATATAGATAAGAAAGAATAGGATAGAGTAGGATAATTTTTCAGAACAGTATGGATGAAATGAATCTAAATAAGAAATTTAAATTTAATGAAAGAGATTTAAATTTAAAATACAAATTTATGGTACATTACATGAAGATACTTACTCTTCATATCCCTCTCAAGACTCAGATGACTTTGTATATCATTACATTACAGTTTTGTTGGAGGTTTTTCCACTACTGGATATTTCTTGAGCTATTCTAATGACCTAAACTTTGATTCTCACGTTTTTACACTCAGAATAGTGTCCAGTAACTCTCTTAAGGTCTGAAAAGTTTGGAAGGTTTTCAGTGTAGCTTAGAACTTTGTTTGAGAGACAGGTCTCCGAAGTAACTGCTCAAAGACTCTGAATATACCTCGGGATTTCTCTAATATCTTCACAGAAGTGCATATGCTAAGAAAGTCAAGACACCATACTTTCACACCTCAGAAAAAACTGCCAAATAAAATGGAGATATGAAGATGTCTGGACAGCCATTGACTTCATTTATTTTCAACAGCTGTTATACATCCAGAATGTTTGCTTGTCTTTTTTTTTTCACTCTACAGGGAAAATATAAAGATTTCATAACTTGGGGATTTGAGTTTTTGGTCTTGGTGTTATGATTTGTTTTTGCGGGGAGAGGTGGTGGTGGTAGGGGTTTTTTAGGGGGGAAGAGCAGGTTGGTTTTTTTTAATAGAACTAGTGTTTCAGTTAAAGCATTAAGCTTAAAGAGGTATACTGCTTTCAAAAGGCTTCAAGGTTTTCAGGAATCCCAAATACTTCTCAATTGTTTCATATTTCTGCTATTGGTCAAAATCTGATCTCATCTGATCACAAGCAGCAAATAAATCCAGCACAATCAGAAAGTGAATGGTTGCCTTCATCTCTGCACATCCACAGATGATGTAAATCTGAGCATTCTAGTTTCACACATATGTATTTTCTGGTAAAGGACGTTTCTTCCTTGCTGCCCAGCCAAATGACCACATTCTAACACTCATGTTAGAGTTACCATCATGTAGGAGATGTTACCATTTGATGGCAACCAGCTCATTATTCAAGAACATATTAATTTAATTTTAAATGATAATTTTTTCAGTTCACTGATTTTTTAAGTTTCAGTTCTAAGACCAGTCAGTGTAAGAAATGTGCACCTGATCTCAGCCACCTGAGAGCCTAAGCTAGTCATTTTACGTGGGCTGAATCATATGCATTTGAGATTCGTCTCTTCATTGTCCATAGAGAGAATGTACTTATCTGCATTAGACTACTGTCCAACTTTTACCATCTGAAGATTGGTGAAATTATTGCCTCATAAAGAAACTACCAGTACTTAGATATCTCAGCCTATTCTGGAGGTTAAATGGAAATTTATACATCCAAAGTAAAAATTTAGGGTTTTTTCTACATATGCTATCTAATACAAACTTACTTATGTCATAATACTTCCACTGTGAGCTGCTCTAAGAGCTGGCATGTTGACACTTGGAAGAAAATGCAAAACGAGCAGGTAGATGGCCTTGAAAGTTAAAAAAGCAGCATCAGCTGATTCCTGACAGCATGGAGGTAGAGATTTGGCAGTTTCTCCTATCTCCAGTTGCTAGTTTTATTCTCATATTGTCTTTAGCTTGCCATGTGCTGATGTAAAACAGGGTGCCATACTGGAACCAGTTATTCATATTTCAGGTTTCATTAGATCTCTAAATACTGATAAAAAGGAATTACACCTATTGCCGAGTCATTATAAGACTATAGAAGACTGATTGATGTATATACTTGAATTTGCTGACCCCTGAAGTCGGTGCTCTGAATGCCATTTAAGATAAGGCATTGCTGATATAACAGCAGGAGGTATGGTTTCAGTAGGTGCAGAGAGCATGGTGGGCAGCCTGGAATCAAGGCTGAAAGAATCATTTCATTGACTGCCTAACCCTTCCCTTTTGCTGGGATATCTGCTCTGTGCCAAAGTTCCTGCACCTTTTTCAACGTGTGTTCTCTCTGTGAAACTACCTGGTACTTTTCTTCCATCATTTCTGCTGATTACTGACTGCTGTTTTTGTTCTGTAGTTCTTCCAATATTGCATAGGAGACAAAAGCTGAAACATAGACCACATAATCTGCCTCCAACTATAAAGAAGACAGAGGAAAAATATGCTGTTTGGATGCAAAATAATATAACAGATCTGAATTTCCTACTTTCCTTGGGAAGAAAACCATGCCTGGTACTGAAAAGTAATGTAAAAAATTTTTTTAGCAACTGTGACTTGTTTAAAGACTGAGACCCTTATTCTAAGTGTTTTGATGGACTGGATGGAGAAATATATGAGCATACATCTCTCAGTATTTCCAGTTTAACAGACTTAGTGCTGCTCTGTTTTGTAGCATGTGACTTGAACCATCTCCTGCAAGCCCAAGTATGAGGAAGATATATCCATGCACCTGTCTCCACATGACACACAAGTTAGCCAGAGATAAAGAATAGGGCAGCAAATATCCTACCCCGTACATTTGTTTCCTTTTTTCACTGTTTATGACTATTGTTGTTTACCCAGTCAATTAATCATATATTTTACTTTTATTCTTTATTTTACTTGCTGCTAAATTAAGTTTAGAAAAACTAAAGCGGAGGAGGTGAAGGTAAGTAGGGGCTGCTGGTGGATTTTTGTAAGTGAGCTGGATTTGGAAAACTATGTGCAACATTGTGTTAGGTAACAGTCATTCATATCCAAGAAAACTTCCATAATAGCAGTTTAAATAGAGTTAAATTATGTTTAGTTTCATGCATGATACATTTCTGGCAACTTTGTTATCAATAGATCACCTTTTTAGTGATGAAAACACTACCAAGTGTTAACAACGCAGCTTAGGTATCTGCATGCATGCTAATGTTATGATTTCCATATTAAAAAATTGACCTGAAAAAAGAGCATGTGCTGTTTATCATCTCCTCTTTGTTATGAATTTAGTCAGCAGCAGTCATACTACAATCCTGAGAAAATCGTAAACTTTCAGGACCTCTGCTGGGGCTAAACTTAGATACATGATTTTGGAATTATAATAAACAGTAAAAGAGTATTAATATCTGTATCTTCTGAAGAAGAAGGGAAAAAACTTTGGAAACTCAAATTCTACCCCAGTGCATTTGCAATCTATGCCATCTTAATCTGTCCCAGTGTAAAATGACAACATAATTTATGTGAAGACACTTTCATCTATAATGGGCTTTTCATTGTCCTGCTTCTAGGGCTCCATCATCAATCATCAATTATCAGTGAGATTATCTAGTCTCAAAATCTGAAACAATCAAATAGCTCAGGTAATGGCCTTTCCTGGGACTGAAAACACACAGCTTGCAGCACAACTGAATTGACAACTGACTAAGGGGAGAGCTGTGCCATTTTAATTATTGCATGGTGATGGCAGCCTAGCTCAGGACAAAAAGAAATATTGACTATTTGACTATTTGGCATGACTTTGAAATGCTACCCCTTCAGTTTTTAAAGTGTCTCAAGGTATTTGTGAGGAGATCAAAATGTCTGCTCAACCCATTAGCCCTAAAGGGCATATTTTGAAGGATCTATAAGAGTGATATTTCAAAGGCTGATCTCACTTGCCTTCTTTCCTAAAACAATTATGTTTGTAAAATCATGTAGGAAGTCTCCAGACTTACCTTCTAAATTGTATTTGTGCTAGCTCTTGGGTTTTTTTCTATAAGAATTCCTTATATTCATAGATCTACAAGAGGTACTATATTGGTCAATTATGAAAATTCTCTGTCTAAACGAGGTGAAGTCTTTTGGCAGGCTGCCAGTCCCAAGTCATAGTACCATACTTTTTCCATATTTTTTCTGGGTTTTCTTCAATCACCATAGCTCCATGCATTAAACTTTCACAGCTGCAAATGACAAAAAGTCAACTAATTTTTTGGCATCTGTATCTTCAAGAAAAGCCTAGGCCAAAATCTGCTATTGACCCCGATCTCTATACTGTTACAGTCAAGAGACCAGATGTTTATTCTCTAGTTCAATCCAGTTTTAAGATTTAGGGTTTTTTGTAGTTTTATGGTTGTGTTTTGATACAGCAAAACACAAGTTAAAGAAGCCAAATATTTGTGTATATTTATTTGTATGTGTTTGTAAATGTTTGTGTTTATATATAATTTTATAGTATGTCAAGATATTTCACTTTTTACTGCTGGTAAATATTTTGAAACTTGTTGCAGAAGTCCTAAGCAACTAGCTAGCCAAGACACTTATTATCTCACTTCAGATGTTAAGAGCAATACTATATAAATAATGATAGCTGACACGGTAGGATTTCCTTATACCTAATGAACCACAGATTGAAATTTAACTATTGTTTTAGTAACTCACACATGAAGACCAAGTTCATTACAAAGACTTTACTGAAGAATACTTTAAGACTATTATATATGTTAAACATTTTATTTATTGAACTATCACATATTTTCTGTTCTGTCACAGCTATTTTCTACCCCTTGTCCCTATTTTTTCCATACATTTTTATAATAATATGGAACATAAGAAGAAAAGAGAAATTAAATAAACATTTTAAGACAAGTTTGTAAACTAACCCGTCAACCAAAAAAACCCACCAAAAAACCCAACCAAGAAAAACCTAAAACATCCAAACTAAACAAAAAAAAAATATTAAAAATATTTTCAGTTATTTTAGAACTGTTTTTCCAAACAGGAAAGTTTGGAAAGTCTGGATATTATATTTCCTTCTTGTTGATCTACAAAATTGCTCTTGTTTTGTTCTTTTTGTTTTGTTTTGTGGGTGTTTTTGTTTGTTTTTGTTTCGTGGTTTATTTGTTTGTTTGTTTTTTGTATCATTTTGGTCTAGCTTTTTTGAAGGAAAGGTTTCCCCAAAATTCCCACTGTTCAAAACTCTCCTAGACCAAGATTTTGGATTAGAGTACCCTGGGGAATACAGAACACTAAAAAAGAGCTTGCCAGAAATGCTGCTTGATTTCAAGGCATCTGTTTTACTAACTGTATAACAGGATGAGGTAAAAATGGACAAAAATATTTGATTCCCATCAGGCTAGATTTCACAAAGCTTGGTCTGGTATATTTACTATGTCTGACCACTTGGATGACCTTCTCCAAGCTGCCTAGAGAGTATTTTTTAACTGCCTGTAAAAGACATAGCATAGGGAAAGACAGAAAGGAGAACCTCTAGGGGCTCAATCAAACCTGCTTACTGTAAGTTTTTTCCTGAAGTGAAAAGATTTTCTTACAGTGAATAAGAGAAATTATTTTGTAAGATAAAGGACTTGTAAAATCTGGGAAGGGGAACACATTAGCGATCAAAAAAAGTCACTCTTTCTGAGAGTACTTTTCAGCTCATATTTTGCAGTCTTAGACTGTTCAGGAGGGTACCTCAGACCACCTCACTGAAAAAAATAGCTCTGTAAAAGTGTGAAGAATGTACAATAGTATGCAGACTGTAGTGGGCAATGCACTAAATTAAATGTACCACCAAAACCACACTTGTGATTAAATCTTATTAAACTAAAAATTGCTAGAAACTGTAGGTGACTGGAAAATGTGTGTAATGCTACTGTTTTACTGTTCACTGCAAACATTCTGTAGCACCTGGTGATCTAGCTTCTGATGTTGGTCATTTTCAAGGTGCTCTACATGTTAGGAGAGCAGTTCAGAGGTGTGACTAATGCTGTGTGGAGAAGGTCATGCTGGAGCTTATATTAGGAAAAAACTCATTGGGAAGACATACATCCTTATCCATTTCTATTAGTGTACAGTGTATTCAGTGTTAATTGCTACTGCCTTAAGTTGATAACCAGTTGCCTACTCTGGCAAGAAAAGAAGACTGAAGCTGTTCCCTGGGGGAACGAAATAACAGCTCCAACTGGGATATAGTTTATTTCTTTTGGACTGAATTTGCTTCTACTGTTGTCTTCAAGGGTAACTGTTGCTTCTCTGAATTATTTCTGGTCAGCATTTCTTTGCAAAATAAATATCATTAGGGAAAGTTTCCTCCAATGGAATAAACATGCTCACAGTAGATATGAGGGCTGTTAACTTCCTTCTTGCATGTTTTTTCTTGGGATATGAAACATAATGTTAGGAAATAAATTGTCCAATAAATTGCCCAATAAATTGATACAGTAGTATACAAGCTAAAACCCAAGAAATGAAATTTCTCAGTTTCTTTTGCTTTATGTGGAAAAAAACAGCTGGTCTACCTTGGAAAAAATCCAAAAAAAGAGGGTAATGTTTCACTTACTAATGAATGCCCAGCTGAAGAGATGTAGATCAGTGGCTTTACAGAAGGGGAATGATAAAAGCAACATTAAGAGACTTTGTATCCTGGCAGAAATAGGAAAACTTCTTTCCTTTCAATACTATGTGTTGGAAAACAAGAATACTGATCTGAAGAGTCAGAGGCAACACTTGGCATTTTGAGATAATCAGTATACTTTCCCTGTACTTATGCACTGTATGGGTGAAAACACTTCATATTCTCTTGTGTTGGGCTCATTTTGTCTGATATCAGGTTGAGTTGACTGCAGCAAGAAATCTGTATTTTTCTGTGCAGAACTTAGCACATTTGAGACCTTTGTGTGATAGTTCTGTATTCCTTTCAGAAAGAAAGTATGAGTAAATGTGATATTAACATTATTTAGGCAAATATATTGAGTCCTTTCACAGTGTTTTGTGGTTTTCAGCATGTCTTTAAAAATAAGTGATTGTCCCTTACTCATTTTTTATATGTCTTCTTCCACGTGAAAAAAAATCTAGAAATTCTAGTTGGGTAGTTTATTTTTGTCTTGGTTTGCTTTGTTTTATTCACAAAATCATCTATTTAGATGAGAGTAAAATTCACTTTACTGTTTAGAAGGTTTTAGATTTTATAAGCTAGTGAGTTTTATGGGTATTATTTCAAAAGTTTCCTTCCTCGGCATTTAGACACACCCCAATGGAAATCCCTTCTATGCAATTAGCTTCCCTGACTGCACTGATGCACTTTATTATCTGTTTATTTTGCATCATTTTGCTGAGGAACAAATTTTGCTTTTGGATGCATGAATGTGGCTTCCATTAACATAATGAAAGTTGCATGTGTGCATTCAAGGGTCAAATCTTTCCTTAAATGTGAGATTTATCTTCAAATTAGCTACTCTTACAGCCCTACCTAGGACTTCAACTGCATGAATCAATTTTATTAAGAAAAGATGAACCGTAGTGGAATTATTTTTAAATCATACTTGTTTAAATGTGCAGAGATGAGATTTAGATAGCAGCAGAAGTCTAACTTTGTAAACGTTTTCTATGGTGTAAATCTGGATCATTTCTGATGATTCTTTCTAACACTTTGGCTCCAATGACATTTAGGTTGACAGTTCTAGAAAAAAACTATCTTGTGACTTTGCAAAATCCCTTTGAAGTTAATGAGAATCCATGTGCGTTAACTTCCCTTTACAAGATTAGATTCTCAATAACCAAGGAATTTGAATGGCTACCAAGGACAGTATGAGAAAAGGAGATTTAATTTTTTTCTCTAGGCCTTTCAGTTTCCTTTCTATTTCTTGGAGGAGACACATAATTCTTAATTTTTGAGATATGACATGTAACTACTTGGTGGGTTTGTGCAGATACATGAACACATTGAAATAAATGCTACACATATTTATAATAGTCAATTCTGTCTGCTGAACTAGTAAACATCACTGAATTATAGTACTTTTAGTTAAAAGAGTAATGATTACTTTAGGAATGGAGCATATTTTCCCAGCTATGTACAGCAGGATCTGCTATTATCAATAATGACCAGAACAGTTAATTCTGAGCTTACTATGCTAAAATAAAAATTACCTCAAAATTTTCAAAGTAACCAGATGGTTCACATTTAGAAAATCCTTTCATAAGCATTACTGTGTCTTTTAAATGAAGACCTTTCCTAAAGTCCTTTCCTCTTATGCAGAGAACTTAACCTTTTTTTTATTCTTTCCTAGAATAGTAACACATCATTATATTCAAGCAGACAGAAATTACAAGGAATTGAGATGTGGGTCACTTTTTATAGGTATCTCACTCAGGCAATTAAATAGTCATCTTCTCTTTCTGTCTTTCAGCACATGATTTACTTCTAGCTTTTTCAGAGCAACTTGCACACTCATGTTTATCTTTTCCTCCATAAAAATGCAACTGACAACTAAATTTTAAACTGTGCATATTGTTCACCCTTTCAGTATAAATTTACTTCATTTCCCAGTTTCAGAGTGTTAAGTATTTGACCCATAGGGAACTTCAGAAGCAGTGGTCAGAACTTAAGTTTACTTACTGCTGAGCACCCAAGAAAGACAGGCAGATTCAGTCTTTATCCTACCTTGGATGCTAAGCTGCTTGTGAAGACATGCAAATAGAAGCACTGGATATATCAATGACAAAAGCATAGATTAATAAAGAAGGAAAATTAAAGACTTGCCCTTCTCATAAATTTGACTATTATTAGATACTTATCATCCTTTTAAGTTATGAACTATAAATGAAATGCCTGGACACAGGAATAAAGTATACATATCTTTTGTTCTATCTAAAATAATATGCATAAAGAGTACGCTTTATTCCTTTGTTGAATATGTGCTCGGTTCAGCAACAAAAAAAAAAAAAAATTATCCCTAAAGCCCAAGTTTTAATCACATAATTTCAGTGGATATAAATACATTTGCCTAGTTACTGAAGCGTATACTTAATATTCTTGGGCTCATAATCTGTTAGCAGAAAGTTTCAACTCCCACAGCCTTCAGACTAACAGAATACTGATTATTAAGGTCAGTGATTGTGCTACAGAAATACAGTTTTCAGAAAATTAATAATTTACAAAGAGGATAAGGGACGGAAAACCCTCCTGCTTTATTGGGGTTTATTAGGTTTTCCCCTTCTACCTTTAGTTCTAAATTAGGTCGACCTGAAATCAAAATATTTTTTGAGTTCTATGGCCTCAAAAACATGGGTTCAAAAATTAATCTCATTTCCCTCTTGTGTCTGTTACAACATAGTAATTGTAGACTGAGCTCTCATTTTCTCCTGAAAAATAGACTCCTTGATTAGGTTATGTATTGTGTGACACAGCAGTCTTTCTTTCTGATACAATGACCTGTGGTATTTCAGAAATCACATGGTTGTAAATATAGAAGGGGAATATAATCCAGCCAGAAAGTCAATTTTATAAATGAAGAAGAAAACACTTAAAAATAAAAACTGCAATTACAATGCAGAAATCTACCCTAGCAAAGAGACCAAGTTTAATGAGAATGACTTGAAAGACAGTCCAGTTGTAGTGTAATATTCTTTCTGTACTTCCTATATTCTCTCAACAATATATTTTTTACTGTAAACAATCAGAAAATATTGCTGTAATATGAACTTTCACTTCCTTACAGAACTATTTCATATATGCTGATGTACTCAATGTTAAATTTGTAAATTCACACTTTTTGATTGACAATTGAGAACATGATTGAAAAAAATCTGCTGTTTTACAGACTTGTTACAGAGCTACTATATCTGAGGGAAGACCATATATGTCAGATGGTGGGGTGTCAGTGAACCTGAAATTATGACATCTAAAAGTGGAGGTCTGTATAGATGTATCTATGATTGAGCCAGAATCTGGAGCTCTCAATGTTTATTTATCTCAGAGGTGTTTGATGCTATTTCAGAAGCTCCCAGGGTCAGTTAATTCTCCACATGGTATTATACCTGACAGAGGGCTCACATGAGACCAGAGTGGGCTGGAGCAGCAGGAGAACAAAAAAAGGTCATATTTTAGGGCACCTCAAGTGGTCCTAGAGCCTGAATGGTAGCAGCAGCACCTGTTTATATCAGAGTGACTTTTTTACCTATTGACTTCCATTGGGTAAATTCAAGGACATGTCCAACAGAAGATACCAAAATATTAGGCAAGGATGTACCCTCTGATAACCATAACACAAAACTAGAGAGTTACAGGGGGTCCTGGTTTCGGCCAAGGACAGGGTTAATTTTTCACAGTAGCTGGACGGGAGGGTGTGTGTGGGGGGGAGGAACCTGGAGCTGTATGGGCATGTCTAGGTTGTTATTCTTTACCAGCCACAGACAGCGTCGCTGAGGGTTGGAAGTAAGGGATTCTCACTTCCAAGAAGAAGGGACATAGCTTGCAGTCAGGGAAAAAAGGTGGCACGAGAGGGTCCGTCCACACTTTTGCTCATTTTTTCAGGGTCACGCCGGTCAATGAACAATTTTTTCATGTAAATCACCCTCTTTTTGTATACTTTTGTTGTTAATATTGTTGCTGCTACTGTTTGTTTTCTTATCTCGTTGTTTACAGTAAATTGTTTTTATCTCAGCCTGTAATCTCTGCCTTTTTTATCTCCTATGGAAGAGGGAGGGGAGTGAGTTGGGGGGATGGGGAGGGCACTAAATAAGGGAATGCCACTCCTAAATACGACAAAAAGACGTAGGAAAGAAATGGGCTTCAAGCAAAAAGCAGCTAGACTTCTGTGCTACAGACTGTGCCACACTCCCATATTAGCCTGCACTGATGCTATCATCAAAGCCAGAGCACTGGGATAAGTGGGTCATTGGTAAGCCTGTAGGAACTTTCCTTTGTCAGTGGAGTTATTCTGCAGGGTCTATCAACTGCACTAACTAAATCTTTCTTGAATATATGACAAAGATGCTTAGTTCACATATAGTTCATGTTCACATATGAATAAATGGGTTTAGATGTTTTAATCTGAAAGTGAATACCCCAGTTCATGGCAATCAGTGGCTTGGAAGATTAGAAATGGAACTGTTACTCTCACCCCCTGCTTTTTCTAGATGGGGCTTCTTGATTGGCAGACAATTTCAAAGATTTCATTAAAGACATTCACTGGACAGTAACGAGTAGCAACCTTCCCATGGAACAGACTAACTGAGAAATAGTACATAAGATGTTTCAGCTGAGATAAATAATGTTCTTTGAGGTTTATGTGTGTTAGAATGGATTTTCTTTTCTTTCGCCCTCCATCTCTTGCTCTTTATAATAACCAAAAAATCCCATGATTTTCTCTTTTATTCACAAATGTTGTTGCCTAAGCATGTCAGGGTTTTTAATGCTCTATAATAATACAAGCAGAAATGGCTTTTGTCCTTTCAGTGATGTTTTTTAGGAAATGAAACCTGAGATATATCTTTTCCACACCTATGCAATTCTAACCCTAAATTCCCAGTGATAATGCTTACAGAAAATTTCCTGGCACATTTGTGATTCATTTGTCTCAGAACTCATTTTTATTTAATTTTGACCTGTAGTTTTTATTCTATAAAGTCATGTAGTCAAAGACATTAATTCTGCTTTCTCTTGTGAATTCTCCCTGGTATTGTAATAATTTTAGCCTTGTTATGATGTAATTAACATGCATATTTTGTTGGATGGGGACTTGAAATCTAGATTCTCGCATTAATTTTTAATATACTTTTAGAGAAAAATGAGATGTTAGCTATTTAGTAAAAAAAAAAAATACTGTATAGAAAGACTGGTATTATATAACCAATATCCAGGATACATAAGCAATTGATTAAAAAGAGAAAAAGCAGAAGCAGAAAGCCTATTAAAAATGTTCCAAAATCCTGTGTTCTATCCTGGGTCTGAATGTCCATGGGTATAAATCATTGCCCCGGAGTTTGAGGATTTCTAAAGAATTGGAACACTGCAAAAAATTAGGCTTCTAATGTTAGCTACAGAATTTATGAAATGATAATAGTATGGATGCAACAAATCTAATACAAAAAATATCTCCAGGCCAGTTTCTGCATTATGGAAACTCATGCTAAGTCTAGAATGTTGATGGGGTTTGGAGGTGGAGTGGGTTTGTTCAACCCTCTGCCAGCTTCCACAATGTGAAAGTCAGAGTTTTATTTAGTCTGTCTGGTAACTATCACAAATCAGGATAAATTGATGGACAAGCACAAAATCAATTTTTCCATACTTTAATCATTTAAAGCCTAGTTATACTTTAAAAAGCAAAATGAAAGTGTCTGTTTGTCTTAGTTTGAAGCAATTTGAAGGGGCAGAGACCTCGAACGAAAGTCTTCTCCCTGAAATTCAATACCTCTGATTTCTCAAATGCAGAGAGAGAGACCGAATACACCTGAATGTAAGTGAAAAAATAACTATTTACCAAGAAGAAATGCTAATAACAATACTGATAAAATTTTATTAAACAAGCTGGTGAGGAGAAACTTCCCAAGCCCCACCCACTGGACCAAATCAAGGTGGCAGCAGGCCTCTTTCACCTCAAAAAAATAAACGTGGCCGCAGGACGGAGATAAGAGGGGCTGCCCTTCCATATGGTTCGCCTCACACATGCCTGGGAAACCTGGCAGGAACGGTTGGAGAGTCAGCACTGGCAGGAAAGAGGAAATAGGGATTAGATACAGGCAGACACTTGCATGGTGCTGGAGTGAGGCTGCAGTGCTCGTACAAGCAGCCAGAGCAGGGTTGCGGATGCCCCAGGTGACTGGAAGGACACATAAGACACCCACTGGATCCAGCGACAAGACTTCGTTGGTGCAGTTTTGATGTTCATCGGTCAAAGTGTTGTTGGCTGTAGTCCTATTGAGGTGGTGGGTGCAGTCCAGATCCACAAGGTGGTGATGGAAGCCCCAGGTCATAAGGAAAGTCCCATGTGGTGAGGAAAAAAGCCCCAGTGTTGAGTGAGTGTATTCCTTTAATGGGCTTAGGCTAGGAGGGAATGGCCTTGGTTTCCTCCCTGGGGTGGGGGGCTCTGTGCTTGCTATGTAATACTGGATCACAGGAATATTTCAGGAGTTTTTGACACCTACTAAGATGTTACAACTGCCTGTCAGCACAGGTGGATCCATTATGGCTCATCAGCACAGAAGAATAGCTTGAGGCTTCCTGTTCGGTACTTCCCCAAAGGGGAGTTTATCACAGCTGAGTTATTTGTGTAACGACAGAAACCACCCCCCTAGCAGGACTTGACTCTCTCCTTATCTTGTCTTACACCCAGCTTGTAGCCCAAAGTGCAGGACGTGCACGTCTTCAGCACCTGGGCTGGATGGCCACTCTGTACATTGTCAGCAAAACACAGTGCTGACTGAGCTGTTAGCATCAATATTCCAGTTTCTTACAGCACCTGGGCAGTCACTGCAGGTGGTTGAATTTTTGAGTCATTAATCACTAGCAGTTCAGTCTCTTTAAAGGAGGCAAAACACCAAAAAGCCAAAAAAAATTTGGAGAAAAGAGAAAAGGTGGATACCAGAATTTTGTGTAATCCAGGACACTGTTCTATAAATGTTGGAAACCACTGGTTGGATAATTTAGCTACAACTTTATTATTTGCACAGAAGTTTTTTGGCCTAAATTAACTGATTTTTCTTTTCTAGCTACTTTAAATAATTCCTGAAATAGTTGCATTAATGACATATATGTTCATCAGCTTATTAATAGCTGGGAGAGAGGGTAGAAGTTAAGTAGGATGTGAATTATTGTCCAGTTCTTTAAGGTTTAAAACAGAGCTTACTAGTGATCATATGAATAACTCCTTACAAATATAAAAAAACTAAGTAATGTCATCTATTTTTTTCCTGCAACTGCAGAAAAGGTCTTTTGACTTTGCTCAGAATTAAAACGTTACAAGCTCTGTTCATATGTGGAAAAGATATGTCATATGCTAACAGGTTTTTCTTCTTTCTCTGAAGCACAATTTTTTTTATATATTTTTATCTTTTTTCTCATGCAAACGTGAACAATTTAGTTGTGAGACTACTACTACAGGGCCATTTTTTTTATTAGCATAAGAATATTATTGTTAAGTCACTTTTATCTTTAAGGAAAAGGAGTTAAATGTGAACTGAAGGTCAAAGAGAGTAAAAGTTGAAGTTTAATTAAGTCCTGAATCTGATTGGTCACACAGCTTTCATTTATGCAGTTAAAAACAATTTCTAGACTGCAGAAATTGAAGCCTGAAATCTGAAACTTCATTCCCAGTCTACTGACTGCAAATATATTTCAAGCCCTTCTACATTATAGCTGAATTTTTGTTAAGCCTGAAGAAGATAAAGCTCAGGGAGGGTGACTGATAAAACTGTTAATGTGTTGATGACTGTCAGTGCCGGAAATGGAGTAGAGGATGAAACCAGACTCGTGCAGTGCTGCTGTGTGAATGGACAAGAGGCAATGAGCACAAAATGAAATACGTGATTTAAACACAAGAAAACACTTATTGTGAAGGTGATCAAGCAGTAGTACCAGTTGCATGGAAAGGTTGTGAAGTTGCCATCCTCAAAGATACTCAAAACCTGATTGCACACAGCCCCACACAACCTGTTGCAATGGACCCTGCCTTGAGAGGGTGGGTGGGACTGGACAATGTGCAGGTGTCCCTGCAGATCTGTGTGATTCTGTAATTCTAAAATAATACAAAAAGCGTGCAACAACCTCATCAACGGCAGGTTTAAAAGAATAATCAGAGCCAACTGTGTTTCTCAAAGGAGTAGAAGTACCTGGTCTTAGATGAGGACTCTGAGTTTTGAATCTAGAGTGCAGAGAGGTATACGCCTGGTAGGATTTCTGGTGTGCATTTCCTGGTGGCCAGTCTCATGATTCAGTTTGAAGAATCTGTAAAAATTAAAAATATTTTATTTTACTTATAATGTATATACATTTAAAATAATTAAAGCAGAATAAATAGGCCCAAATTTGTGCACTCTGTTTCCCAAAGACATTTAAAACTATAGCAGCCGCCACCCAGCTCTTCTATTACTAAGCTATTAGGTGAGATAATTCTTTCAAAATTTTATCCAGGACCAACAACTAGTATGACTCTCTATAAGCAAAGTGAGGGTATGAGCCATGCAAACCAAAGACAAAAAATATTCCAGTACATAAATCTTTCTCCATCTTGGTTAGATTTCAGATTTCATTTATGATAGTCCTATATGTCAAAACTTAGAAGCCTAAATAATTTGAGGTACAAGCCTGTTTCAATGGCAGTATGGTTTTCCTTTTCTATGCAAGTAGGCCCAAAATGAGTTATTGGGTAATTGATACTACCTATAACGTTCCAAACAGCTTTCCAAAGTAAATTTGGGAAGTCTCTGTATACCAAACCCTTAGAAATAACACTGCACAACTTTAAGGTATTCTATAGGTCAGTTGGAAAATATTATTCTCTCTTAAATTTTTCAGCTTTAGAAACCCAGAATGATACTCCAAATCTAAGAATTACATGGAGGTGACATGTTTGCCAATATCTTTGCCTAATTTTACATAACTTGCATTCACACTGAAAACTGATGGTCAGGAACATCCTTACATTCTCATTGCAGAAAATATCATAATCCAAACTTGTTCTATATATTATGAATATTCCATAGTCTTATATATTAAATGTCAAAGTAATCTGACAAGAACTACAAGAAAAACAAGAATCTACCATATTAGAAAAGTCTATATAAGGTGTAACATACACAGGTATTCTTCCCAAGAATGACAAAGTAGTGGAGGGATTAAAAAAAAGGTTTATTTCAGATACAAGGACCACTGCTTTACGATGCTGCACACACTGGGCCCCCAGGGGAAAAAGGCAATGTCCCACCTTCTACAAGGCTTCTTGTATCTTCCTCTCTCCCACCCTCTCTGGCCAAAGGAGGCCTTATACGTCTGCAAACCTTATCTTTCTACATACCAGGGAGGTAGTTTGCTCACAGCTTCACCCTGAAACTTTCTCTGAAATGCAGGAGAAAGGAAAAAAGAAGATCTATAGTTCTAGCTTTCAGTCGCATGTTCTTCTGAGATTGTACATATGACTACATTTTGATTCTGAATAAGAAGAGGCAAAAATTATAAAACCATAATTATTTTATTATAAGAAGCATGTATATTTTCAGGTTTGGACCTTTTCATAATTAATTATGAAGCTATAGTATATAAACTCATTTAAATGTCATGTACACCATACATTTCTAGAATTATATACAGGCCCCATATACATATTTTATATGCATCATGGAGCTCTGAAAATGGAAGTTGCTGAAAAGATTTATTAAAGAAAGTTAAATATCCATAATATGGTTTGCTCATTTTTCCTGACAAATTTCATCATATTATGAATTGAAAATTGTGTTCTGCTGGCAACATTGACACCACTTTTTATTCCAACAACCCCCCTGTTTTGTCTATTCCACATTAACAGATTTTTCTTCAGACAGTCTTCTATGTCACCTAGGAATCCAGCCATATTTTTACATATATTAAAAACCATCTTCAAATCCTTGTTTTAAAAAAATAAATAAACAAATCTCACCAACGTATCTGCATACATACTTTTGAACCACACAAAGTAAATGAACCACAAACTGTAAATGGGAATAGTGGAGGCCCGTTTACCTTTGCACCTGAACACCATAATTGTCATAAGCAATACTGAAAAAAATAAATAATGCAATGAAACACAGACATTAGCAGGCAAATGCAAGTTACAGACAGAACTGGTACAATGTGCCAAACTCATCTGACATTCTTTCAAAACTGTTTTTTTGGCTTGCTTGAGGCAGAATAATTTGAATTAACTCAAAGAATGCTCATAAGGTTTGCACAAATGTTCACATGCTTCCATTGCAATATACTTTGTAAACTAATTTTAAAAAAAGTCTTCTGGAGCAGTCCCTCAAATTTTTTGTCAGCAATTTTTTCTCTAGTTTTAATACACATCCTCATTTTATTAGCTTTCTCGACAGTATCACAGTTAAAAAAGAAGACAAAGATGACAAAGAAAAATAAGGAAGCTCTTTAAGTCCCATTGCAATAGTCTGATACCAATTGTTTCCACTTTTGCTTGAAACATGATGAATTTTTTTCCAAACTGAGTCCATTTGTACCTTACTCTCTGGCCCCTATAACCCTTGGGCCAAGGGAGTCAGTTTTAATCTTCAAAGATCTAATAATAAACAACTAAGTTGCTAAGGTTACCTCTCCATTTTCTAATGGCAGTGAACCAATTTTGACTGCTTGTGCAGGGACTGCTTAGGCCTTTGGAGAAAGTCTCAGATGCAAAATTTTAGGCAACAGCCTTTCCCTGTCAATTCCCACCTCTGAATTTTCTTCTTCTCTTGATGAATATAGAAACAATTTGTCTTCTTGTCCCTTCCTTCCCCTTTTGGTGTCATATTTACAAAAACTCTTGAGCTGTTTCCTTACAATAAAGAGAAAAGAGGGAAAATATCAAACATTAGGACAAAATCAGGAAGACAAAACCTAAAAGGCATTAAAAGGGCCTAGACATACAATTATTTCCCTTAGAACAATGAAACTATAACAAAGATAATATGGAGAAATGAGCTCTTACATGTTGGACTACAGAGATACAAAATTAAAGAATAATAAATCCACATTTCAGACAAACAGAAATAATCTGAACTAGCGCACAAGGAATATCGTTTATTAAACAGTTACGTTTAGTGAGCCTCCAACACTCCTCAGGAGGTTTTGAGTTTTCTAGTATGCATTCTGTGTAAGTCCTGTGTACACTTGCAGATCTTTCATAAAGTCGGGGTGATTTTCAGCTCCAATTTCCTTTTGATCTTAGTGAAGATTGTAGGAATGTATCTAGGATGTTATTATGAGGTCATCAATGAGTATAATAAATATATAAAGAAATCTAGGGATTTTTATTAGGTAGAAATTTCTAAAAGCTTAATGCCCTATAATATAATAGACTAAATAGGAATTTCCAGGAATAGCAGAAGTTATTGGAATATCTAAGATATTGGTAATATAATATTCCAGGGCAATTATATAAAGTTTCAAATATCCATGGTATTTCCTGAATAAATTACTTAGTCACATTTCATCATCCTTAAGCTCATTTATTAAATCTAGGGAGCTTTACAAATGCCCACTATACACAGACAGCACTTCCCCCCCACTCTGTATTTAAGGAGCAATGTCACATGCTGCACTCTGTATTTCCCAGCATTGTACCAGATATATTAATTACTATATTTTATATATTTTTTTTAATGCATCCAGTCAATTATTTTATAAGCAATGTCGCAAATGCTGCTGGGAACTTGGTCTGTAATTTTAAACAGAATATGGAACATAGGACTGGAAAAAGCATACTGCATCATATAGGTCAAACTAATGAATTGTATGCATTTAAATTAGGTAAATAAGAGGCAGATTATTTTAGTCTAATCAGTGAACCTAACTTCGAGCTGTAGATTGTCAGCTGTTCAATACCTAGTTAAGTTTCAATAGAAACAGAATCCTGACCCTGGTCCTTAACTATAACAAATTTAGCCTGTATTTATTCAGGTCCATTCTAAAAGTATTTTTCCACCTTTTCATTTCATAGATTATCCTGGAATTCTACTCTTTGACTATTTGAAACTTTCTTCTGCTTTGTAGCCTGAGCTCATTCCGGCTTATTTTATATCTCTTTGATTATCCAAACCTGCTACAATAGTCAATTTTAATTGAGTAGAATGAGCAATTTTGTGGGAATAATGAACAAAGAAAGTTTGCCTTTTTCAATGAACACTGTTATTGTTATGGTATAGGGGAAATGATTATAAAGGGGAAGAAATATTTAAATGCATTATTTATCTATGGAGACAACCACTCATGCATCAGAGGCTGTAGGTTGTCGTCCAGCAGAGCTCTAATGCAGCTACATCAGAAAAAAAAGAAAGGCATTGAGTGGCCAACATCTGGATCATACAGATAGCAATTGTGTAGACATTCATGGTGTACTCAATACTATTTGAGGCAACGGAACAGGGCAAAGAAGATTTGAAACATATGATACCCTCAAAATATTATTCTTCTAAAGTACTGTTAAATGCAAAATTCTGTAAAAACATGTGTTCTTCTAAAGACTCTGGCAACTGTGTTGGACAATTGTTACTAGAATGACTAGTGAAGTGGAAAAGAGAGACAGAGTTAAGAAAGGTTGATAAGAAAACAAGTCAGATGAATATATGAGAACTAAATTATTTTGTAAACTTGTACATTTTCTTCCATTTTCTCTTTCTCTCTCACTTTCTTTTGGACTAAAGTCTTTGATTTCCTCAGATTTTCTATGGTTTTGTCTATTTTCCTCTTAACAGAGTATAAAAATAATAAACATACATTTGAGTACTGAGCAAATAAGGATATAGATAAGGGATACATTCCTGATGATTTGATTTGAGTCATGTTAACCTACCATTATGTCCACATCCTACTTCAAAAGAACTTTTAGTGAAAAAAAGTACATTTTGTCTCATTTATCTCATCTGAGATTATCTGTTAATTCTAATCTTATTATCAGTTTTCTGGTTAAAGAAATGTTCAACAAGAGCTGAAATCATTACCTTGCCATCGCAAAGCATGACTTGCAAGGACTACTAGTCTGGATCAACTTCCAGCTGGTGACTCTTGATCTCCTGAAACATAAACAGTATTTACCAATGTTTCCTCTAAGCATCTCTTCAAAAGTCATGGTTCTAATTTCATCTGCAGGAGAAAAAGTGACTCTAACAATTTCCAATTTAAATATAAGGACAGCAGAGTAGTGATGCTCACTGCTTCATTATAAGTAGCTGTGAAAATCAATACATTACTAGAGATGCTCCCCTCAGGATGCTTCTAAAACAGCATGTTTCTCAATGGTGACACTGCCACATTAAGAAATTTATAAGAGCAAGTGTCAGAAGAATGTCCTGAGAGGACCTGGGCTTTTTTAAAAATTCTTTCGGATATTAATTAGAATCAAAGTCCCTTTCACAAGACATTTAGGATGGTTTAAAACAAAATAGGCAGTGACTGCATTGAGAAAGCAGACTTGGTTCCTAAAAGAATGTGGTTTTTTTTGTTTCACTAATTGAATGGGTACAGGAAGAAAATGCTATATTTAACATATACACATAGAACACATGATACAATATTGTAAGAAACAATATGGAGATAGTACAGACATGTTACAGCTTCTATCATACCTACATGTTCAAACATTATCAAGCAAAATCCACCGTACAAAGTATTCTGGTAGGTCTATCATCTTCCAAGAGACATCAATAGTTCATAGATTCACAGTGTCTTTTCTTTTTTTTTAAACTTTTTTCCCCAACAAAAAGTAGCCATGTCACACAGTGGGCATATATGTGCTTGTAAAGATCTGTACAGCACTCTGGGCCATGTAATTCAGAATTTTTAACTCAGAAGAAATCTGAAGAAATATATCTTGCTGTCACATAACAAATTACAGAAAAACAAAGAAACAAACTTTATTATTTTTATATATATAAATATATATAAATAATATATTTATTATTAAGCTTCATATTGCCTTGAACAGACAGGATCTATAGGTGAAATGAAATTAAAAAATCATTTTTAGCTGTATTTACCATCAAGTAGTACAGGACAGTTAAGGTATAATTCTGAGAAACATCTAAAATAAGCGATAACTGTCCCTGGGAGGGTTCAGCATTCTTGCTTACATGTAAGATATGCTTTCATGACCAAATATTCACCTGACTTATCATAACCAACCATCTTAATGCCTTAACTTTTAAAAGTATCTAGAGTTGCATATATGCAATTTAAAAATGACTTTGTGTGCTTAGTGGCCAATTAATGCAGATTAATTTTAGGTGCCATTTGAGATTTAATACACAGATTTATGGTTTTTAGACAATTTCCTATTATGGTAAATTTTGGTAATTACCTGATGGGATGCTGAAATGTTCAAAACTTTGAGAAGTTGATTTGAAAGCCTAAAAATCTGAGAATATTTCATATTATTTAATGTCTCAGTCTGCAGTTTTTTATGAGATCTCAAAATTGTTTTATCTGCTTCAAAAATGTATTTTAAATATAAAGTTATGCATCCATTCTTAATAGCACAATGCTTGCACAATTTCCATATCTATTATTCTGCCTCTTTCTAGGATTATATTGAAGTTGTCTCATATGGAGAATATTTAGTTTCACTTGATAAAACTGATCTTTAGGCACATGTAGAAGGAAATAATCTTCAGAGATTTTTAAGACAATGGGTTATATATCTTTAAATAAGGTTGCAGTTTTTTCAATGGATTTTCATAGATATATATGCTTTCAGTTGTTCCCATGATTTTAAAAGAGACATTGAGGATTTAATTTTGAATGTTAAAAAAGTAGTTTTATTTATATTTCTCATCTTCAAAAAACTTTAAGCAAAGTAGAGCAAACAATTTATGGCTATCTTTTTTTCATTTTATATATACTGCCAAGAATGTTTTATTCCCTTCAAGAAGGGGACCATTTTAACTGTCAGCCACTAAATGTATTAACATAAGGCTTGACTCCCAAAAACTATTGTCTTCTTTTGAAACACAACTTTTCAGTGTTCATTTGTACATTGTAAATATTGTCATCCAAAGAATTATCAGTACATTCACTGCAATACAATCTAAATACACACTAAAAAAAACTGTTTAGTCTCCACTTCTATGAAGCACTCAGAAAAAATTCCAGCTCTATGTATGGTCATCAAAGCTTGTTTTCCTTAAGTTTATCACATTTCAAAGACCAAAAAAACTTGACAATTTTCTGTTGGAGATACAGGAAGGACAAAGAATAGTATGTTTATTGTCATATTAGTATGAATAACAATAAACAATCTGCTCTTTTTACTGTTTGAAGTGGTGCAATGAAGGTACTTTTTTTCTGTATGCCTAAGGTTGTGCAAAACGGTAGGAGAAAGCCTTCCTGCAGAAGGAGTACAATAAATAAATAAATAAATAAATGCTTCCTGAATGTCAATTAACACTATACCTTGTGAGAACAGATTACATCTCAAATCTGTATTTTTTAGAGATATTTTCTTTAAGCTTTGTTATGACCTAGTACTGAAAAAACCTTGTAAGAAAGGAAATTGCAGTAATTAATATTTATATGGCATATTACTTCCATATAAACTAAACTACATTTTTGAAAAATGCCACTCTGCTGTTGATTAAATGTCTATTTCACTGCTACAATTCCTTCTGGAATTAAAGAGCTATTTAAAAAAATAAAATAGTGCACTCTAATTTTCCTCTATGGCATTCTGTAAAAAGAATAAATTCCTTTAAAAATATGGTGGGAAAGACATAAAATTTCATATTGATTTACTTTTCACTCATATAAATAGCATTCAGCATTTCATTTTTTGTGGATGAGTTTTTAGAATTCTATTCTCTGTCATTATTTATTGGCAGCTGAGGTAAGGAATTCATATATATCTGTCTTTCTATATCTTGAAAGGTCACCATTCCCTCCGGTGTCACAATGAGAAATAAACACAGAAACTGTTTTGTCCTTCTGATATATATTGATGTATTTCTATTTCTACTTTAAAGGTTTCTACAGCAGATATCCATAGAGAAAATTGTTCTGAGGAGGGATGGGATCTAATCAATAGTAGTTGAATTTTAACAGAGGTAGATCATTTTCACACTTTTTCCAGTATCCTTCAGAAATATGCCTGGACACAGTATGTTTGGGTCTAGCTGTTTGGGTCCATTTATTAATCCAAAGAGGTAGATCACCACTGTAAGTCCTAAATCAAGACCCAGAAGTGAGTCACATCCATTGAACTGTTTTGATATAGTTATATAAAAAAAGGAAATGAATTTATATACATCACATAAGGATTTTTCAGTAGAACTCGGTCCCTGGACATGTGAGTTAAAATTTCTCTATGTTTCTAGTGAGGTCTTTTGAATTTGCAGCCATCATTGAAACCTGAGTTCAACAGCCTGAAGGAAGCAGAAACGTTTTGTAGCTGTCTTTTGATTTGCAAAGAGGTTAGGTGCTTATCTGTTTCTTATCACTGACATCACTCATATACCTAAGATCTGAGATAACTTCTTAGCTGTATGGAGTATACCTTAAAGCACCTGTGCAGAGCAAATTTGGATATCTGTCTTCTTTTTGTTGGGTCATCCTGGGACTTTTGTTTGAAGCAATAGAGCAGCCTCAGAACTGCTCTAAGCTATGCCCGGCTGTAACCAGCTGTCAGGCAGAGTATAAAAGTAATGAGTTAAATATCTCCTCTCTAGCTCATGAGTTTTTCATCAATTAGCAAAACAAAGCCCCATCCTACTCACCCCCTACTTACCACTTGAGTTTCATTATATGGCAAGAAGTCAAAAGGAGGAGAGTTTTTCTACAAGTAATGTGAAAAATAACTATAATGATGATTTGTGGTATTTTTCTGGCATGATATATGAACAGAAGGCTTCAACTTTACTCCTCTTGAGGTTTGGCATGCTAATGGAAGCTTGTGTCATGCTAGGTTGCTCTTTGAATAGCTATGTTCTAGCAAATGCATTTTTTTGGATGAGCTTATGAATACCTGAATAAATATTCATATATCAAGTGTGATTTGAATTTCTCAGATGAAGTTAAAAAAAAAAAGTCTTGAATTCTTGGTAGGTACCAGCAGAAATATAAGATTAATAGCAATAGAATTAAATGTACATTTTGTTCCACAATTAAAGATGCAAATATAGAAGTCTCCTAAAGATCATTAAAATTAAAAAAATAAACCTAAGTAAATACAAACCCAAATATATATGTTACCAAATAACTTAGTGCGTAAAGTAACCTTTACTTGATACACAAGTAAAAGGCATGGTTTAATTTTAGAATTTGACTACTAGAACTTTTCAGAGAATAAATCAATTATCCATTCATGTACAAGTTCTGAGCTATGTCTGGTGTATGTGTATTATGCTATACACCTTTATATACAAAGAAGTGTTTTTATTTGGATTTAACTGCATATATTGCTCTAAAAGAGTTATTTATTTTGCAAATTAAATACATGGATCAATTATTCACCAATAAGTGAGCAGAGAATTCACAAGAGTTGATAAAGCGCAAAGGGACTACAAAAAGAAATGGTTATATTTGCATAATGTGCAGCATGGTCACATTAGTGCTGCTGGGAAGCACTGACAAAGAGAAAGGACAATGTTTGAGTTCTTTTTCCTCTTTGGAATATAAACTTCTAATCTAGTTGAAATTTGGCAGATGTAACAAGAATTAAAATGAAAATATTGTAAGAAAATACTCTATGATCAGGATGAAAAGTCACAAACTGAGAGGGGACAAGCTTGACGACAGCTTTAAAAGATATTTCAATAGTAGTAGTACCTTTTTAATCCAATTCATGCATATTATAAAACTAAAAATGAATACAAATAAGCAGTTTAATTTTGTGAAACTAGTTATCTCACAGTCACTAAATTCATTAGTCAAATTCAACATGTCACTGGTTTCTATTATGACCTGTATGACTGTGACTTGCACTGCCAATTTAAGTAAAACTGTTTTTGGAAAAGAGCAAAATTTGATTCCCCAACAGACTTTAAAGTTAAATGAAGAATTTACTACTGATCAGGTGATTCAGGCTTGAAGTCTGCCAGGTTGGCAAACTCCTTCAAAACTAAGGTGTAAATCCTGACCATAAATAAAAATCAAAATCACAGCTTTAACAGGTCTTAGATTAGTTCTCAGTAAATCATACTTATATTACTTTAATTTTCCATAAATACATTTTGCCCAGAAAAATATCCAGCTTGATACCTCTCTACATCTACTTTAAATAGATTCAATAACCTTTCTGCCACTGACACAGAAGAATCCAGTCGTGCAAATGGGGGTATTTGAAGTTTAGTTGTTATGCCTGTTCAGTGACTACTAAGTTTTGGAATAAATAACAATACCGTAAGCATTTTACTGAGTTTCACCACTGCACCACACACTGTTTGTTAAATTTCCATGAAGTGTTTTGGCATTAAGTTAAGACTTATGAAGTAAATCTGGCAGGTGTCTGAAACTAAACATTCTGAAGCAATTGCTCTAGTGCAGTGCACAGTTCCTGAACTGGGAGAACCTCAGGGGGAGCCCAAGGAGCTGTGAGGAGCCACAAGCTCACGTGAGAGCAGCTGATGAGCTGGTAAGTTGAGAGAGGCCAGGAGCAGTGGCATTCCCCAACCTCCCATTAGAAGTGTGTGTGGAAGTTTGCACAACAAGATTGGCACTGAAACCCTGATTACTCAATCAGTGAGCAATGGCATCCATGCAGCAGAAAGCCATGGCTTCTCTGAGCTCTGCATCTACCACCACTAATGCAGCTGCCCAGAGCTCCAAGAGGGCCATACTGCCATCCCAGAGTGGGCTGCAGGGTGTGCCTGGCTGTCATGCCAGTTGGCAGCAGAGAGCACAATTGTGGGGGGATGCCCCCATTAAATATTTATGAACAAGAATCAGGATGAAGGCCAACAAGGCTGACATCTCAGTGAGAGTCGGAGTTTGTCCCAACCAGGATAAAGAGGCAGATAATATTTTTTACAAGCAGCTGGGAGAAGTCTCATGATCACTAGCCCTTGGGGGACTAGTCTAGGTGGCTCCTGGAGTGTGTTGAAGATAACTTCCCAACACAGCTGGTGAACAAGTCATCTGGGGAAAGGAGCCCCACTGGACTTGCTCTTCGTGATCAGAGAAGGACTACTGGGTGATAGGATGGTTGGAGGCTGTCTTGGGCCTCAGTGATCATGAAATGTGATAATTGCCTCAGTCTTTAAGAGTGGGACTAATTTTTCTCCTGGTTCCCAGCCCCCTGAGCTGGAAGACAGGGACAAGGATAATTTATAACAGGGACTGTTATAAATTCTTTGACTGTTAGATCTTGCTTAGATCACGTTTGGTACCTCACTGTCCTTTCTGAGTCAGTTTGACTCAGAGTGAGCATCCCTTACCAAGTTTACACATGAAATATGCACCTGAAATATGCAATGCTCTATCCATAGCCCTGGAAGCAGTGGATATCTCACAACACTTGAATAAGTCTTGTCTTTTGTTCCAGGAATAGAAGTAATTTCTTGAGGGCCTGATTTTCTCCCATTTCTGTTATATCACCAGTCCTTGTCAAGTACAGAGCTTCATAAAGTCTTGCAAAGTTGATGAGAACAATTTTTAGAATTCTCAGGCATTAGTAAATCTGCAATAATACATCTGTCATGTGCTGTTTAACACTCACTTCTCCTGCAGTCATGAACAAAGGTGCTTCTGAATGTCTCCCCTTATTCCAGAAAGAAGAGGCCACATTTTCCAAAATACTCTGGATTCAGAAATTCTTCTGAGTATAATAGAAAATTGAGGATAATGTAAGTTGTTGAACACTCTAAAGCCTTCAAACTCCATTTAGATTTTTAATCAGATTTGTCATTTCCAGGGACAATAATTAAAAATAAAGCTGTGAGAAAAGTACTTAAAGTTTAATTTCTCCTGTGAATAAACATTATTTTTTCTAAGTGCTACAATTATTTTTATGTATTATTTTTTCAAGGTCTCAATTATGCCTGAAGTGTTCTCAATAATATCCACTTACAGAAAAATATTGGTTTATTGATTAATTCTAATTAGAGAAAATGCCTAAAAAACCCCATAACATAGGAAATATAGAACAAGCTTGATGCAACTGGAGGTCTTTTTTTTTTTTTCCTTTCTTCTTTTTTATGTCTGTTTGGGAGTTTTTGTTCTTGTGTTTGATTTTTTTATTTTTATCAAGAGAAAAAGAATGTAGAGGATTTCAGGTTTTTTGTGAGCAGAGAACAGACTGTAAAGAAGGTGGGAAAAGAAACTCTTTAATTCAGACTGTCAGATCAGAAATTTATAGGTTGCAAGAGCAGAGGGTATAAGCTCCAATTGTAAAAGTCCTATTGCTCTGATATATTTTTACAAGCTGAATTAATCACTTCATGAACTAACAGTCATAGAGAGATTGTGAGGAAAAGCAAAATGCCTGCTGTAGGGAGCAAAAAACTAGAAGAGGTCATACAGATGAGGCCTTTGAGAAATAACCAAGACACTTTCCAGACATTTTTATTTCATGTCATAGTAACTGTGTTATCTGTTCTGATTTGTAAATCAGCTTATATTTTCTTAGAAGAGTAGTACATTTTTCTTTAATGTAAGGAAAATTCTTCCCAAACTTCAATATTTTGTTTAGTGTTAGAATTGATATAGGAGACTCATGGGACATTTCCAGAACTACTAACAGTGTCAACCTGTTGCTTCATATTATTTACGTGTTGCTTTCTATCTCTTACTTGTTGATTTCTGTTTAAAGTATTTATATGATCTCTTTGCAGAAAGAAATGATAAAAAAAGAAATCACATCTAGCCTTCTCTGCTGGCTTTACTACCCTTTAAAAATTTCACTTTTCTACACCTTCTATATCCAGTATCACACAAACACCTCATTCCACCCTTACATCAGTTAAACACCATTGCCATCATTAGCAGGAAGACTGTGGATGCAGATCAATTACAATTGGCTGGATTTATGCCACAGTCTCGAGAACATTTAATCCCGTATCTGTTTTTGTCCATGTGAGCATTTCTAATCAACCATGGGAAGTGCAAGTGAATATCATGCCAGATACTTGCTTAACTATTGCAGTATCAAGGGTTTAAGCAAAGATACTAAAAGATTTCAGACAGGTTTCAGCGCATAAGATGCCACTTTGGATTGAAATTTTCTATTTCTATTTAATTTCTTCCTTTCCCCCTTTTATCCTCTTTAGTAGCCCAAAATTTCTGTTGAAAAGTAAAAAGTTCATGGCAAAAAATAATGATGAAATTTGCTGACCAAGAGTCTCATTATGCATCATATTTACCAAAATGTATGTAGTATTCTTGCTAAATATTGTAATTTTTCATGTTCATACATCATTCATAATAAAACGTGCAGGAAGAATATACCAGTGGAAGGATACAAGAGCTAAAGATGGTTTGGGGGAGTCACCTGCACAGTGTTCCGAGCGGAGATCCTGATAATTAGGGTGCCTGCAGCAGCTTCCTAGAAGAGGTGCAGAAAAATTACATGGAGGGTCTTGCAGTGCTGAATTCTCTACTGCATTTTGATCCAAAACCTGTTGGCACTAATAGAAAGAAATTCACCTTGATGCTAATGGTTTGGCATTGATGCCTGTGGAATTTTTGGACTTTTTGATTTTTGTAGATTTTAGAAGTAGCTGTAGTTAGCTCACACTTCAGCACAGTAGTTTCAACTTACCCAAACCTTTTTTCCCATTTCATATCAAAATTTCTAAATTCCTTTAATTTGTTTGAACTTCCCTGAAGGTAGGTCTTCACGCGGTACTAAATTGGTGTTTAAGAACATTCGCACCCTGGCTTGAACAACAAGATACATCAATAGTCAAAGCAACGTTCAAACCCAGAACTTTGGAGGAGCTCCAAGAACCGGACATGCTGTGATAAAGAGGAAGATGAGGAAGGGGGGAGTGTCAGAGCTCCCTGACTCAATTTGCAGAGGGATGTGCTGGGCAGATAGATCTGGGATTGGATGGGCAATATCTTAAATTATTAAACCCCCAGACAACTGGTGCGTGTCTGTACCCCTGTGGTTGAAGGCCTTCCATTAAAACTGTTCTCTGCTTTATCTCTACTAATGATTGCCTGGTGAGTCTATTTTTGGCTCCCAATCTAAGGCAACATCATAGAACGTATCACTGATCTCAAGCCAGACATGGGGTAATAGGACAAATGCACTGCAAATAATATTTTGGAGACATTATGGAAAAAAAATTTCTACCTGTCCTTTCTCTACAATTCATAAACACCACGAGCAAACTTTCCAGTCTAAAGTAAGAACTTGTCTGGTTTTGTCTTTTCTTTATCCAGTTTGAGAGGGAATTTCAGGATTGTTTCTTCAGAGAAGATGACATTCCTGGTATCTCTTTAGTATTTAAACGCAGTTTGAAATTAGAGACTGATGAAATTTCTATAATATTGGTAACTGTCAGAGATATGAAGGTATAACCACAGCCTTCATTACTGTGATTTATTTTCCTAAATTCTATGCTATTAACGTAAAAATGTGAGCCAAACACATATATGTATGTTTATAGATACATATGTGTATATGTCTACATGTATTAATATGAAATATATACACATGTATTATTATAAAATAAAAATTTTGAAGTAGACTGTTAATAGTAAATTATGCAAATATGGAGAATTATCTTGTAAAAACCATACATGCCAATGATGTATGATTTATACTAGCTGACAGTACTATCCTTGCTGATTAATAAAAATTAGCCTTATGGCCAGGGTAATTTCAAATTTGTAGTCATTCCAACATTTTTGTTCTGTTTAATTTTCAGAGGTTGCTGAGGTTAGACAGATTTCCTCCTCAGCTGTTTTAGGAAAAAGCAGGATGGAAGATGGAGCTAATGATTTGATATCTTCTTAAGCAAAGACAGAAATCTGTGATGCATGTATTACATGAAATTCAAACTGTTCTTGTTTTCAATTTATTAAACTAGCTGGCATACATTTAACAAAATTTAAACTGCAAACTGCGATTGAATAATCTTATGGCAAGTCACAGGATGAGTTGTTTACTTCTGTTGGGCTTATTACCACTCCTTGACCTAATTATTTTGACATTTCTGCAGTAATACTTACGTATAAAAGAAATTGACAAAAGTTGTAATATTTTTTCCCCTCAGGAATAAAAGTAGGAGGTAATGTTTTTCTAAAAAGGAATCAAAATAATCTATCTCCAAACACTGTAATGTAAATACTTTTATTAAAATTACTTACCACAGATTGAGTGAAGATCTTTTCTTAAAGAGAAGAAAAATGTAGGGCTTCAGAACAAAAAAAAAAAAAGAAGAGACTAAAGCTTAAACTCTGCACTTTGATTATTTTTATGACAGATCAATGTTATATAGATCCAATGAATTCTACATGCAGAACTGAGACTATAAAGGAAAACAGAGAATAAGGATTAAGAAAATGATCATAATAATATTGTTACCAGAAAAAAATAATCATGTCTTTTATTAAAATTATGGACAGACATATACAAATAGTGGTTAAGTGAGAGGAAAGGCCTTTTATTCTACCAGCAACATGCTGTCAGTTTTTCAAAATGTACCAGAGATTTGGAATAGTCCAACTCCTATCTTGAAACTCATTTACACATATGAACAACTGGGCTGCTGTGATGAAGCCTAGGAGATCAATAGGCAATCAAAATATTTTTTAAAGAATATACAGACATTTACATACACATATAGACATACAGACACCAAATTATTCTGGTTTTGCAAGAAAAAATGCTTACTTTGCTGGGAAGGAAGAATATTAGCTACTTAAAACACAGCGCTGCCAGGAAAATTTTAAGGGAAGTGGCTTTTTAAAGTTATAGACATTTTCTTCAGGAAAAGACAGATTAAGGAATAGTTTTCTTTTCAGAAAGCAAGTTAAAAGTATCTCCTCTTTTTAATCTATTTAATATATGTCACCCTGATTTCATTCTCCTATCTATTTTTTCAAGATTTATGTTTTGAAGATTGTTCTTCATTTCCTAATGCAGTCCCTCTCATGTAGCATAGAACTCCCATCACACATCACCATAGCCATAAACTTAGGCCAAATACAAATTCCTTGATTGTAAGCATGAAACAAATCAAAACCAGGAAAATAATGCTGATCCTTACATGAAGATTGCACTGGTAGAGTCAGAATGAATGTGACGTGAGAAATAATATCATTTAACTTTTAAGACCTGTCCTTGCCTCTAGCTAGCCAGTGTAAGGAACAACTTAAACAGCAGCAGCAGAACAAAACCACTGAAAAATGCCACAAAAATTAGGGTCAGCAATGAGTTTTATACTCTTTTAACTTCACTGGATTAATTCCAAAAGCAACATATAAAGTCTTTCAGATACTTTTTCCAAATTTATCTATCTCTGAGGATGCAGTTCCTTTTTTTTTTTTTTTCTTGTTTTGTTGCATGAAAGAGCAGCACCATTACGGAATGTCCTTGGCAAACGACAGTGTGAAAAGCCCTGTCAAAACCTCTAACCCAAGCATCTAGGATCTCAGTTCTCAAAAACCAGAGGGTCAGAACCCCAGACCTTTAACAGGCTGTGCTTCCTTCATGTCTGTAAGGAACCATGCTTTTTCCTCCCATGTTTCTACTATCATTCATGGTTGAAACTTTAGAAACAGGAATCAGGCACTGAACGAGATCACTGCTATCAAGGTCAGAAATCTCCCGACAGTCAGAAAAACTGAGTGATTAAGCTTATTAATTTCAAAAGCAAATATTGACATCTTGTTCCACAGGCAGCAGAGGGTGATGATCCTTTGTCACAAATTCACTGTCCGTATTTTGGGCTTAAGATACTAGTTTATTTTGACAAGCTCAACTTTCTCTCCACAATTGTTTCAAGTCAGTGACATAATATCTGCTTAATTCAATCCTGAAAAGTTCTTTAAAGTGTTATAATTTTTACATGCTTAATATAAATTTGCCAAAATGCTTTTGAGAGCTAAAGATAAGGGGAGTCATGTATGTTTTACAAATGTTGCTACAAATCTAACGAGGGTGTACAAACAATGTCACCTGTATTAAGTCAGTTCATACTCTGCTTTTGTCAGCTTAGTTATACTACTTCTGTCAATATCTAATAATTTACAGAAAAGTGAAAGTCTCCAGAGTACAATTATGCAATTAGAAAGGTGTGATGATGTGCTCCCCCTCCCTCCTCCCCAAGATCCTGCATGCCATGACCTCCTCTTGAGTACAGAAGCCTCTCAAGGTAATTCTGTGAGGGTTCCTTGCTGCAACCGATTCTCGGTTTTGAAATCTTATCTAAGTGATATAAAGGGTTGACTGTACATAAATAATGCTTTAGACATAAACCATTGACCAAACCCGGGACTAGGAGTGGATCCAGTAGCACCTAGAGTACTCTCTGAGAAGGCATTTAGAAAGCAAGAGTCTTTTCTGTATCTCATGACTCAATGGGAGATTCTCCCTGACAGTTCTGTCTGACCCTGTCTTCTATACAGTAAATAACCAGTGTTTTATTTACCATTGAACTTTAATATATTGAAAAAATATTTTATTGTGTCTTTCTTACAGGTGAAGTGCATGATTCTACCCATGACAAAAGGAAAAGATAGAGATCTGTCAAGGGAGATTCATCACTTGTCAATTTATAAGATAAATGTTGATGCTTTACTAATATATTAATTTTTATTTTTGATAATGTTGTTTAATTATCCTAGTGCTAGATATACAACCCAGCAAAACCATGATCTCTTACAGAAAAACTGTTAAGGAATTACCATTCCTTTCACAAAATTATACTTCCTTTATTAGATCTAGCTTTTCAAATATCAACTCCAACAAGTTTCCTCTTCTTAGCATAGGAGAGCTTAAAGTAAGAAACAGATCTTTTTCTCTGTAGAATTGTTATAATGATAGATTATTTTACCTTTATTTTTTTATAGGTTAAAAGTAAAGGATTGGTCCTTATCCAAGAAAATTTCATTTATTTATTAATTTAATTCCACCATCCTCCTACTGCCCGGCCTCCTAAGGTGAGTTTGAACTTGCTTATTCACCAGTTGTTAAAATTAATATCCTTTTCCCACCTACAAATGACATGCAAATTTTTCCTGTGGAAGTTTCATGTTTTAGAAGAAAGAATCAGTCCTGACAATTTCTACACAGAAAGATCTAAGAATTAAGCCTATGAGAATTTCATACTTAGGAGGTAGAATCTCTCCCATCATGTTCTCTAGTTCCTACATTGTTTACCTGAGATGAACTACACCTGATGTAGGTGATTTGATATACAGCAATCCCTCAACTACCTTCCCATCTTTCTGACAAGAGTGCATACTATTGCTAATTTTCTTATAATTTGCTGCAGCAAAAGCTAATAAAAAAAGCTTATTTTATTAAAATCATATCAAGCAAAACTTCTTAGACTTGTCACTTACAGCGGGCAAGCTGCAAGCTGCATACATAGACATGGTGTAATTTTTGCTTTTTGCAAATTTCTTTCCACTGTTTTTCTTTGAATTTCAACATTCCACAAATGTATTTGTATTAGCACTGGTGTACATAATTAATGCCCTGGTTACTGCATTAATTTCCACTTGCTTGTCAGAACAATTCACCTACTGAGATGTGGAGCATTCTTTTAAACAAAGATCCACATAAACCTGTCAGAAATAGACATACAATGCTGACACAACACTATATTTTAATATCGAGCATCCAAAGAATTTTTAGTACTCATTTTCACAATTTTTCCATGGTGTGGGATCTTTACAATTGGATCTCATTTAAAGTCTTATGGAACAAACAAAAAACCCTGACAAAAACACCTGAACACAACAATATCAAAAACATCAACATATATGCATTAAAAGACGTGTATCAAGCTTCAGCCAGATAAATTTATTGAATAAAGTTCAGAGGGGACTCATACAGCTTATTCGTTGGATATCAATAAAGATAGATTATTGCATTTTCCTGCAGATAATTTTAAGTGTCTACAAATGCCAGGTTTCTAACTTACCATGAACACAGAAATCAATATAAGAGACAGAAAAAAAAACCTTCTAATAGGATAGATGGTTTGTTATTTCATCATTAGTCTGGAAATGCATGACTTTAGGGAAGCCATATTTAATTTGTACCAATAATGCACTCAACAGCAATTCATGTTCTTTAATCCTATAAATTATGGAAGAATTAAGAGAGAAGTTCTTATTATAGTCAGTAAACCTTTACTGTCTTGGACACAATATTTACATTGTTTATTATCTCAAATTTAGTCAAATGTATATGTCAAATATGTTCTGCAAGATATTCTGCTTTTTAAGCTCTTCTTTTTGCTATATGTTCAATAAATTATTCTTTACTATATTACTAGGTGAATCAAAAAAGGAGGCACAAAAGATTGTACAAAATCATTTGGAAATACTGCAGCAGCCATGCATGTTTGATGGACTGAATGCTGAGCCCAGTTTTCATAAGTCCTGTGAAATCAGATAAGAACAGCACTCTTTTTTCTCTTTAATTACAAGAAGCTAGACAATAGAGCATCATCACTAGTCAGATCTTACATTATTTCCCAATTACTATCATACTGCATTATCGTAACAGAAAAAATATGTATATCTAAATAATAAAAGACTAAGTATTGAGGGATTACATCAAATAAGGTGCTATCACATCATTTCATCCACTCTACAGAGGAAGAAGGAAAAAGACAGCAACAACTTTTCATGGTAGCAAAGCTACTGAATTCTATTTGCAAGTATTTCTGTAAAGCACCGTAGAAGGAGAGAGTAATAAAAGTATTTTAATGCAGCTACTGATGATGTCTCTGTTTCTTCTGTAGAAAGGGTACTTTCTGGAAACAGATGTAAAGGTGATCCTTTAGTTTTTTCTTTCAACCATAGCTCTCTAATTCAGTTATCCCAGCAGAATTCTTTGAAGTGCATTGACCTAAATTAAACATTTGCTAAAACTTATATGAAAGCAAAGAAGAACAATGAAATATTATCAGATGGAACATAGGCAATAGGATTTATTGCCTAATGTGGACTGTCATCAACTTTCCCCTAACCTGAATAACATGAAGCTGAGCTAATGACTAAACCTAGAAAACATGCAGCATCTATAGTAGTACATTAAGCAGCAATGGGTCATATTGTCATGCACTGGAATTACACCCCTGAAGCCATTAAACTGTTCAAATGGCTCCTGGCATGCCTTTGTCCGTATCAAATGGCAGTCTGCTAAGCCATCGCTGGAATAGCTAGCCAGTAACTGTGAGCTTGAAACCATTAGCAATAGAAAATTTTATATGGCTACTGGAAAGGGCTATATGGAGAGCTCCTGTTCTCCGTGTGTCGGCAAAGAACCCATTTTGGTGAGGCAGGCTTGTGAACTTTATGTCAGCAACAGCCACGCCAGGCTTAGTTTGGCTCCTGCAGAGTCACTGCTTTACTTTACCCACATTTAGATGAAGTGACTCATTAAAGCAAGACTGGTCTTTCCAGCACAGAGTCTCAGCTGATATCTAGCACTGTGCCAGAATGCCATCTGGGAAGTGCCGTGACACTGCTTCTGCCCTAATGGGCACAAAAGGTCCAATGTGAAAGAGTGATTTCATGAGAGCTGGCCTGGCTAGACAACTCAGAGAGCCCACTTGGGCTGAGTCCGTGTTGGAACACACTGCCTCAGTGGGCTTAGATCCAGGACCTTAAGGTGTTCAAGGGACTGTCTTTATGTGATGCCAGTTTCCTCCCAGATGCACTTTCTTACTGAAGATCTGTGTGGTCTGAAAACTTTAGAAGCAGTACGGCTGCCCATACATGGCTCTGCACCTCCATTAACCTGGCGGGGGGCCTGAGCTCTTTCTGGGCAACTGACTGCATCATTAAACCATTGAATGTGTTTTCTAACTTAATATTTTAGATATATGAATATATGGCAAAAAAACCCGAAACAAACCCTCACTCTTTGCACCCCTTCTTCCTGAGTTTAAGGAAGTTTGAAGCAACATGATGAAAACATGATAATAATGTGGCTATCATATAGTTGCCTAATCAAACAGATTAGGCAATGATAATGGTGACTAGAATTCTTTTCTCTCCACCTCACCCAAGAAGTCCAAAGCAGATTGAGTTGGAGAAATAACTAATATTATAATACATAGTATTTGTAAGTTCCACAGGGTAACCTTTCATGAAAACATTCATGAAATATTTTATAGGTTAATCAGAGAAAGTCATGGCACAAAGTGTCTTAGAATGCCTTTTATGTAACAAATGCAATTTCTTTCTTTAGTGGTAAGAAGAAATTAAATTAATGGATGTTATGACCTGATTCAGATCACCAGCAGATATCATAGGTACTAAAATGTCTGAAAAAGTACATTTTTCTAGCTAGCGAATTACAGTGTCTAAATTCAGTTAGGAATTTAAGAGGTGGTTGTAGTTAATGGAGAAATCTATATGCCCTGAATATGTATTCAGGGGTCCTAAATGTTCTGCCTGTCTATTTATATGGTGATTTGATCACAGAAATGCGAAGGAAAAAGAGTAGCCATGTTGATGTGTGAAATAAATGAAAAATTGTCCCTCATCAACAAATACAAAATTCCAAACCTAGGAACGCCCTAACATCAACCTATTCCACTTCTTTTTGGTTGGTACTGTCTGCACTTTTTCCTCATTATTTGTTACTAAATAGTCAGCCATAATTTATAATTGTTCCTAAATCTGGTCTGACAACTTGTACAAGTTGCCACTCTTCTCAAAATCATAATGATATTGGTCCTAGCAGGAGGTCAATCTTATCTGCATGGAATTTTTCAATAAACAAAGCCAAAGGAATCACATTTAGGTAGTGATTTTTTGTTTGTTTGTTTGGTTTGGTTTGGTTTTTTTTTTGTTCACTAACTGTCATATTAATAAAACATTTTCCAGGAAAAAAAAATTACTGGACAGGCAGTACTGTTACTAGCCTCTATATATGCACAGCAAGACATTTTTGCATATTTATGCATTTTTTAATTTAAAATTAAGCTCAGTATATTTGCCTTGCTGGCTACATGAAACTGGGATGCTGATAAACTGCAGCAGATTTTTCAGATGATCTCTGCATCCTTTTCTCTGCCCTCAAAAAGGATTTATATAGGAGAGTTTCTAAACCAGTGAAGTAGAACTGTGCGTGTTTGATGTATCTCTTTGCTGAAATTAGGATGATGCACATGAAGTTTCCAGCTGTAGAAGATGGAAGAAGACATATGGAGAAACTAAGAAATGTTAGCAACCATTGGAGGAAGGAAAAGAGCATGTACAGGCTCATTAATCATATCCACTCAGCTGTTTTGCCAACATTCCTTCTGTACATAGAAAAACAGCTCTGAGTTGTGCTATCATTCTGGATTAAGTGTTATTGTTTGGGCTTTGTTGTTATTGAGTGTCTGTAATTTGAAAAAGAAAGCAGACAAATAAATTTTAAAAAATTCTCATTGATTGAAGAAAAAAAAATTCTTTTCCTGTCTCATTATATGCACGGTGCCAATATTATTAATCTCAATTTCACAACTCCTTTCATGTCCTTACCAGAGATTTTCTGAACTTCTTTTCTATTTTGAATGTCCAAGTGAAAGGAAATATTTTCAGTCATAAGTCTGTTTGGCCATAAGAAGTGTATTTGAAAGACTGTCAACCTGAGTTCATCAGGTTATTTCATTTAACAATTCCAGCTCTTTGTGGTGTTGTTTTTCAGTTTTTGTTTTGTGGAGATTTTTTACATTTCAGATGAAAATATCTTAATGTAAATCAGTTATCTTACACTGGTTTTATTTTGGAATAAAAGTTTGACATAACGCAGAAAAGCAGTTTTCTGTGGCATATTCTGTAGTATATGGATTGTGAAAGCTAGCCAAAGAGGGGAGTCCTTATATTCCTTATATTTCAGCTCAATGAATTTGGACAAGCTCCTATGTACCATAATAGGGCTTTACATGTGGAAGAGATCATGAGAAATTTGAACAAGATTTTATTCTTAGGTATATAAACTTGAACAAATTCTTGACAATGACAGGCCTATCAAAGGAGTACAGCCTCCAGCTGGGCAGCATATTCCAGCCAGCCCCACAGCAGACTGATCCTTAAGCAGTTTCCTTGGACGCCAACACAAGCAATATTAGAGCCAGTGCTTTCCATGGTGCAGCCAGCCAAGCATCCAGATGCTGTTGTTAGAAAAATGGATATCATAAGAGAGCGCCTGGATTTTGCAGCTGTAATGTTCAATGTTTAAGTTGCAGTTAAACTTTCTTAAACATCTGAGAATAAGAAAGACAAAAGAGGTTCATTTGGAGCAGTAGCAGAAAGTAAATGTATGAATGTAGGTACCAAGCAATTGCCTTGTGGCCAAACTGTGATCTTTCTGTCCTCATCTCTCATTTCTTTACGTATTCCATCCACCTAAGAATTAGCTTCTCTTTTGTTACTGACAAGTCATGCCTAATTCAGGGGAATTAGTTCCTTGGAGTACCTATCAACAGAATAAAAACCCCGAAGTACCCAGCTCCGATGCCAAAAGTGTATTTTCCAGATGAGGACCAATTTCACAACAAGTAAAGAGTTCAGTGCTGCAGGTTGAAAAGCACCACGTGTACATGTGTCTGCTGGAAAATAGAACTGAAATTCCTTAGTATAGCACTGTAACTTGTTAGAATTTCAACTGTGGGAAAACATAGATCCTTACAAGTACAATATTAAAAAAATAAACTAGTCTTTTTAAGATCTTCTGAAATTGAACATTCTTTTGGTTTCTCTGTAAAATATTGTGCATTTCCTGCAAATGTAGCTCCTTATCATAAGGTTTCAGTGCAAAAGTCTTTAATGGATTTAGGTCTTATTAAAATAATTTAAAAATTGTCTTATTAATCCAAGGTTGAAACTATTAGAAGATGCCATCTTTCCTCTTATCCTTCCAGTCCTGAAATATTAATATTGTGAAAGAAAGAGCATTTATATAATATGCCATAGAAATTTCTCAGCAACAGCTCTTAGAAAAATTACATCAGTGTAATGTGAGCTGGAAGATGGATTAGTGAATGTTCTCTGAATAATATCCTGCCACATTCTAACCTAAATTTTCCCTTATTTTCTCAAAGTCCCAGGATATTGAACAGATATTAGAGACAGAAGAATTTGTGGCAATGTGACTGGGGTTACTGAAGTACACTTTTACACTTGTGATCTAATGCAACTGAAATTTGTTCATTGAAGGTGTCAGGCACATAGGAAGTGCCTGGATTTTCTGATAACTGCCTTATGCCACAGATGCATCAATTGGTTTATCCTGTTAAATCAAGACTCTTCAATGACATATGCATGCATTGTGCAATAAAATGGCTTTCAGAAATATTTAAGTCTATTACTTGGTTAATGTGTTTCTATATAAACAGAAACAGAAAATTTAAAATATCCCTCTAAAATGATGGAATTTTTTGTCATCCCACTTCAAGATAAAAACTAAAAATACAAATTTTATGAGCAAAGGGATTCCCATGAAAATTTGGTTTTGGAATAGCATAAAGAGAAATTTTTGGCTTGTTTCCTGCCCAAAATTCCTGCCAGTTTTACTGGTGGCAAGTGAAATTGCTGAAAGCCTCACTGGCACAAAAAAAGTACTTCTGCTCCTTAATAGCTCACTACTTCTGTGTAATTAATTTTTACTTTTATGACCAAAAGAAAGGAGCAAAAGGAGCCAATAGTTTAAAATTGGAGGCAAAACCCATCAATTTTTTTAACATTTCCCATTGAAAAGTATTGCAACAGAAATTTTCAAAACACTTTTAGCCCTGGCATTATAAATATGGGTCAAAAACTTCTGATTTTACATTAATTCAATCAACATAGTATACATTGTGGCATCTAAATTGTACTCTTTCACATCTCAGACTTTGTTTTATATAAAAAATGAAGTAATACAATAAATAATACTTCTGGTACACAAGGACTTCAAGATTCTTGGCAAACATGATTAGACTGAGCTTTGCAACTTTCTGTTTACTAGACAAATATGATTTTCATTCTACATATGTGGAAATAAATTCATGTGGGTTGTTCAACTCAGCAAAATCACACACGAATTCTGTAGAAGGTGATCCATTAACCTAAGCATTCCTCATTTTTGGTCTCCTGTGTTATCCAGTACAAAGTTCTTTCTCTTTGTTTTGGAATGGTTTAGATTGTTTATAATAAACTTTTTGTAGGAAAAGTAATATAAGAGTGCAACTGCAAGCAACATGACAGTCCTTATTGTCATCCTATAAAAACTGTATAATTTAATAAATGAATGTAATTCAACATCTATTTTTTTATAAGCCTTGGACACATTTATACCTAATAAGATGTTCTATATTATCTAATGCTCCTGCTTAGGCATTAATTATGTATACCTATATAGAGGGTTTTTTTCCCTAATAATTTAATATTTAAATACAATTTACCATTCTGGAAAATTCATTGTTTGATACAGACACATGGAGGTGAGTAGAGAACCCTAGAAACTGTGAATGCTGAAAACTAACATTGCCTCAGAATATTTAATTTCTTTTAATTTAATTCTGATCACAAAATTCATCAATTTCTTGATTGAATTTATTTCATATTAAATTAGTACCCTATAGAGCTCTGTTTCGAAGACAAAGCAAAATTAAAATTACAAAACTGATTGCAGATATTTTCTTAACTGTAAGAGCAAGGAGAGATAGCACTTCAGAAGGGCAGGCAGGGGTTAAGAATCTGAAAAGACAATCAAGAAACAGACGAAAAATATGGCTTTCAAGTGACTTCCTCTCAAGATCACTAGCCTTTTCATCAGCTCATATGGAAAAGAAGCCGATAATAATTACCAGCTACAAGCTGAGGGTTTTTGTTTCTTTTTGCCACTTTTTGCTCACACTGACTGATTAGTTATTGGCTAGTTAGCGCTCCGGGATTACCAATGCAGAGACCCTACAGACAGCAGGAGAGTTCAGCAAAAATCTACAAATGTGACAAAAGAACAACTTTTTTCTCTTTTTTTTTTTTCTATGTTCTTTTTTGTTTTCTTTTTTTTCTATTTTTTTTCCAAATATGTAAAATGTAAATTGTTTGGCTTTGAAGGCATTTCAATAATGTTCTTCCACAGCAACAGAGCAGCAAAATTAAAGCAGAGAAGCTTCTTGTCTGGTTTCATCACTGTGTGTACTGTGTTGGATTTGGGCAATATTGACAGTTCTTTTTATTTTTATTTTTTTTGCCTAGAGTTTTTACAGCTTATACCAGACTGTATGTGTGATGCCTGAGGCAGGGGTTTTTTAGCTGCTGCAGTGATTTTACAAGTAGTAGAACTGTGTTCTGCCCTCATATTTTTCAAAATCCCTTACAATTGATAGTCTTCTTTCTCAAGATACGTATCTTTCATCTGTGTTTGGTAGCATGCAGCAAAATTGGATCCTGTATGCTGCTGAAAGCTCAGCAGAGATGCTTACTACTATGACTGATGTTGCTTACTTCACAAACTCAGTTGTTTAAACACAGTGGGCCCACTGGATAGGGATTTTACTTTGCAGCTGCATCATCAACCAACATTACAACTTTGTCACTGCAGTTTTTCACACTCCTGGTTTAGAACAAAGAACAGCCTGTGTTTAAAGATAAATTTTTAACCTCTCAGGAAGCCTTAAAAATATTAATCACCACAGCAACTAGTATCTGTTCTGCTTCTACAAGCTTTGTAAATGCTACAGCAGAAATAGAACACAGTTAAAGATGATGCTTTTGAAAATCCATTACCAAGAGCATTTAGGCACTCTTCTAGCAAGACACTTTCCCTGAATGAGTAGAAGTACAACTGACAAAGCTACATGATCTTCAGGACCTTCATGGGTTACAAGCAAAGTAATTCATGGTTATCACATATTAGCAATGTTTATCCATTTTTCATCTACTGTTTTTTTATCTAGCCTATACCCAACTGGTTAAGTGAAAGCTACTACTTTACTCAAGATTTAGGACAATCCTGTGACTGAACTGAAGGTTAACTGTGATTTTCATCAGTGAATGATGGTTTCATTTGGGATCATTGCAAAGCTCATAGTATTGGCTTGCTCTTCCATGGAGGGGGAATCCCCACCTTTACACCTAAATTTAGCCAGCACACTTGGAGCTTTGTCTTTTCTATTAAGGTATGTTGTGGTGCCATAAGACTAAGTAGATAAATGGCAAAGATTCATCTCTTAATCAACAAAATCAGAGGACAACTTTTGCTGTCAGGCCAAATTCAGGCTGTATACAAGGAAAATCAGAGAAAGAAGATGTTAAATCCTCAAAACTAGTATAAACTATTTTTGCAAAAGCAACACAGAAATACTGCTAAAGAGACTCTTCTACATGTTTGTGCTGATTTTCTTGTCTATCCAAGTATACATCATGCCTAGAAAATCACAAGTTTCTTAGTTTGCTTACAGATGGATATTCAAATTCATACAGTTATTCCCAAACTACATATAGCACTACTGTACTCATCCAAAAAAAAAATTTCTGCAGAATATGCTGAGTTGGAAAGGACCCACAAGGGAGGAGTACAAATTTAATGTATTTTATATTTCATTTTACACTTATTTAATTATGTTATTTATAATTTATTTAGGATAATAATATTTTATACTGTAATAATTTAAAAATTATTTCTAATAATGTAAAATTAAATATTTTAAAAATAAAGTATTAAAAGAAAAAGTTCTAAATTAAATAATTTTAAATAATATTTTAAACTATAATAATTTTTCTAATACCAATATTTTATTTACTTTATTTATTTATTTTATCATTATTACTTTATTTATTTGTTTTTCAAAAGACTCACTTTTAAGGGAACACAAAAGCAGAGTTCATGCTGCCAGATACAATAAAAAACAATGAATACTTTGAGTTTTGAGGTTCTGTCTTAGCTCTGAAGTATATGAATGTAATAGAATGTATATGAAAACCTCTTCAGCTATTGAAGTCATCGTAAGCTTATTTTAACTTATGAGTATGGAAGTAAACCCTTTTTTTCCTGTTATGAGTGGTGTAATGGTAAATGGTCTTTGTTCTGTATCCTTTGCTCTCCTATTAATTTACTATTATCTTGCTGAACTCTTTAGGTATTAAGGAATTAAATTGCTTTATGAACATCAGAAATGAAAACATATGGGGAGTTATTCACTATGAATATAGTATCCATGAAAATGGATAGATTGAGAGAGAAAAAATTGTGTGTACATACATATACACATATATATGTGTATATATATACAGACACATATTAGGTCTTAATTATCTCTATATGTACATATATATATATATATACATAGATCTGGATATAAGATAAAAATACTATTACCTTTATTAAAAAAAATCTTTCAAATGACTACATATTGTAAAAGAAAAACATTTTTTATGCTTTTGTGAAAGAAACTATGTTTTACATATAACCAGGTACATTTCACTGGAAGATAACTATATCTCTTATTTCAAATACATATTTTGAAACAGAAACTAATCTTGAATTAATTTTCCTCACTTACATGCCAGGAGGCAATGACTAAATAAAACCTAAAAGTTAAAAAAAGTTTTCAGTAGGTTAATAGAATTACATAAATTAAAAAGCTTAGAGAATTTTCTCTCCAAAAAATATATCAGCTAGGATAAGTAGTAAAAAAACAAATTGAAGGGAGTAAAAACTAGTGTTAAAATTAATAAGTTAAATGTAAAGTATATAAGCTTTAAGGATAATTTCTTTGTGTTGAAGGAATAATTTTTTGGAATATGGTTCCAATAGGAGAAATAAGAATAGTCATGGTCAGTTTACTAATAGAGTTAGATCAGTTGAGAAAAAGTACTATATAGCATAACATCTGATATTGATCCAGAAAAGACAGTGTAAAAAAAAAACAAAACCAAACCAAACCAACCATAATTAAAATCTTACTTACTGACTTTTATCTTTCTGCCAGAAATTCTTATACTAGAACACCTCAAAGAGTGAGGCAGGTACTACCATACCAAAATGACTGCTAAGTAGAAAATGTGGACAAAGTGGTAGAAATTACAATACATATAGAAAGTGGATATATTTGTTTCTTTATGAAATTGTCAATGAAGCTACATTTATATGTATTTATTTTTTATTCATGCTTTCCTTTTCATTTATTTTCTCCCTTTCCTCCACCTTCATTATTCATCTCCTTGCATTAATGTGTTCCCCCAGTTAAAGCTGCTAAAAGTGCCACTGTCTATAATTTGTGTGCTGCAGAGAGGTTATAATTTTTAACCTAAGAACTGATACTAAAAAGGTTATAATTTAGAGGGGAAAATATGCACTAAAAATAGACTTCCTGGTAAAAACAGAAGAAGACCTATTTTATATGAAATTGTGGTTATTATATACCTCTGCATTTGACTGAACAATGATTGTTAGGGCACTGCTCTGATTGCAGTCATGCTGCCCTCAGCAGGATCACCAAGAACAAATAAGGCAGTTTTCCTTTTTCACCTAACAAGAGATCCGAATTTTATTTCAAATTAAACTCTTCATGCTTATCAAAAGGTCTTTCTCTTGCAAGTTGAAATATATGGAATTGATCCAGTCTGGAAATAAACTTCAAAGAAAATTGCACCTACATTTAGTATGCAAAGGAATAAGTCTGAGTAAAGGTCTCTGTCCTATGGGACTATCATGTTTTTCAAAGAGATTTTAGGCACAGAAATAATAACAGTTCACTCACTGAATCGTCTATTTTATCTGAATTTTGCAAGGAGTGTTTGACACAGAAATTCTGAGACAATAAAGAATTAAAATAAAAATTAGATATTTTGTGTTACTAGTATTTCTCTTTATTATCAGATAAATATTTTTTATTCCAGATATTACAGTCGGAGTTTCAGGGTTTTTTCCCAAGATTAAGAGTGTTTAGAAATAAAACTATCAGAAACTTTGTAATTCTTGAATGAAATGGTACTGAACGCATAATCCCAAGACTGACAAATAGGCAAAAGTGAAATGCCTTTCAGACATTTAGAATAAACTCCATAATGGAAGTGATGTGAAGTCATAGAACCACAATAAAAAGAACTGGAGGGGACCCTGAAAAGTTAAGTGTTCAAAGGTGGGATTGAGAAGATCTCAGCCATTCTTGACAGGGAGTTGTCCAGCTTGTTCTTCAAATTTCCAATGATTTAGACTCTAAATTTTGCTAGACAATATATTCTGGGGCTCTTCAGTCCTTTAATGGATTATTATTATTATTATTATTATTATTATTATTATTATTATTATTTTGTAATTCCAACCTGAAACTCCCTGAAACACACCTTAAATACATTGCCTGGCTTTATTATCCTTTTTTTATGGAAGCATAATTCTTCCAGCCCAATGGCAGTTAATCCAGTGTTGTTGCACCAGATTTCTGACAAGAGAAAAGGAGGGCCCTTGTACATTTGAGACAATCAGTTTATTAGTACTAATATTCTTGAAGATTGTGGATCATTTTTTAAACTACTTGAAATAGTAGACAGACAGAATATTACAGCCTATACTATTGTTTTTCTTGGCTTCAGGTAGAACCCTGATGTGGTCAAATAAGACTTACAGCACTGTCCCAGAGTACTGACCTGTACCTTGACTGTACTCCTAGAATCACTTAGTAGTCAACAAGTAATTTCTAGAAATGCTCAAAGCTTGCACACCATAAGGACAGCCACATTTTATCATTACCCAAAGCTTGGGCTATGCATCTTTTAACGTGCTATTTGTAGAAGCTGAAGATATTCAGTTCTCAGCTCTCCTCCATAGCTTGTACAGACAAAGTTTGAGACTTTAAAAGGCTAGCACTGTAAAGCTTCTGCAGTATTTGGAGATGGTGGATGATGGGAATAGTCAATTGGCACAATAAATTTTGAGAGACAGATATTCCCGAAAACTGTCTCTCAAATCTTTAGAAACAGCCATAGTATCTGTTATTTCCCTAGGGATATGATTTATATGTCTGTCATGCGAATTTACAGTTTATCATTAGTGCTTATTTATCTTATTACAGAAGAACGTGGATTTTTTTTTTCTAAGAAGTGCATCTCCACCAGAAAACATTACTTTGTTCAAAAGGATTATAAGCAAAAATTAAGAAATGTTTACACTTTAATGAAATTTACATTGTATAAATATACTAATAGCCAGGGATTTAGGAGACAGATTTATGACCAATCTTCACAATATAGGATTCTTCCTGGTTTACAAACCTATGAGTTTACCACTTGACAACAGAAAATGCTGTCGACATTATGGGGTGGTCAAGGCTCAAATTCTATGTTTAAATAAAGCATCTTTAGGTAAAGACTTTTCTCTAGTGTACAGGATTTCTTACAGGTTTTTTAAGTTGATTTCTGAAAGAAGTTGTCTTCTTTCCACACTGGTATTAAATCACATGGTGAAAATATAGATCTTGCACGTGTTCCTTTGTAAAACAAATAATCACTTTTCAGCCAGTCATTTTCATTTAATTACTATGTTGTAATTTGCAAAGCTACCCAAATGGAAGTTGAAATATTCTATTTGAAGGAAAGAAAGTACCAAGAGTTGAAAAGTTAATTCCTTTTTTGATTCATTCTGTCTTCTTTGTAGGACCAGGCAGGGAATATAAACACTTGTTAAATGATCCTCTGCTTTATAACTACATTTTCTTTAGTCTACCTCACTTTCTGGGCAACTTCTACCTGTATTCCTTTTTATTTTTTTTTTAACCTTTTATTTTTCTTTTTCTAAGTGAGCTTTCCATAGGAATAAAAGACGCTATTTTCCTCATCTTTACAAGGTAAACTAAACCCCCTATATGCTCCACTATCTTATAAAGGTAGAAGGAAGAAGACAAAGAGAAGACAAAGTCTAACTGTGGCTGAATATTCAGAAATCTGTAAAGAGATTTTCTTAGATGATTTCAACCTCTTTTTCCGCTTTGTTTCTGACAAACATGATGAATATTTAATGTAATGTATTGTTCATGAAATGTTAAATAAATTTCAATTCACATCCATCTTTGAGATAACCTGGAGATTCTAACAGCATAGTTGCCTGCTGATTCCAAAAATTCTGAATAATGTTTTAAAGGTATATAATGTGCAACAGGATGAATGCTCACATCAGGGATGAAAATATTCATATTTAAAATGTGTATATAAAAGATGCTTTTTTCAATCTGTTTCATGGGCTGAGAAATATGAAATATTATAATACTAATAATATATTAATAGAACTTCGGGTTTTCAGAGCTTTCCCTGAAGAAATCTCCAGCTAAAATGAAAACTACTCTCAGTAAGTACCTGCTGTGCAATAATGTTTAACAGGATTAAGGAGTAGAAGTAGAAAAGTGTGTAGAAAGTGCCTAATCACAGAAATCTGTGTTCCCGGATTGTTCTTTCTCATACTTTTCAAGCTTTTCAGAACAGAATTGACAATAAAATATGAAACTGTCAGACCTTTTCTTCTTAAATTCCTTTCTTCAGTGAGGCTTCTTTATACACCATGTATAAAGAAACATTTCCCAGGAGGTGTCTAGGATCATTTGTACAAAACATAATGGTTTTGCAATATTGAGACATTTTTGGTGATTATGAAAATGAAATGAGTTCAGGAAAACACACATCCTGCACAAAGTTATTAAGGGCCACAAAAACACTGTTATTCAATTTTGGTGAAGATGTTCCCCAGAAAGACACTTTTACAGAAGGCAGTTCCTTCTGGCAATTTGAAATCACTCTGTGAATAAGAGACCAATCTTCCCGTCACAGATTGTGCTATTGTGCTATTACTGCTTTATTCTTCATCACAGAAAGCCCTTTTCATTCCCTATGAGAAGATGGTAAGATAGATATAACAATGCTGACAAAAGTCTCCTTTTTTTTGTGCAAATATGAGTATCTAGGTTTAATAGTGACACAAATTAAACTTCTGAATTTCCTCTTGGTATATCTACAAATATTATGTCACCCATATTTAGTAACATGTGTTAATGTGTGAAATCCTCAACCCTGTGCTATAACTACATTGCAAATTAACTCCAAATAATATTGCTTGGGAAAAAAAGTGTCTTTTCAAATATAGCTCAAAGGTGGGATTTTTATTTCTTCATGTCAACCATAAGCACACTTGGTAATTGATTCCTGAATCTGCCAAGGGTTAACCTAAGTAGTAAAAGTCATTTTTCTTATCAATAAGGCAACTCTTATTAACTTAGAGTGGCTTTGCTTCAGGCCCCATGCAAATAAAATATTACTAATTGGATATCTGAGTGGAAATTGAAGGCATACAAAGGGCAATTTTCCAGCTCTTTTAATTTGATGTGACAGAAGTCCATGTACAGCATAACAGCAGGGAATTGCAAGCAAAAACACATGAGAACATAGAAATTATGCGAAGTTGAATATTTTAGATGAGACAATTAGCCACAGAATATTTTGAGATGAAAATGCGAATGGAAATCGGTCTGTAAAAAAAAACCCAAAAAAGCACAAACTGAAAAACAGATCAGAATTTTCTCTTTGAAGTTCCTGAACACTTCTAAATTCTGTGGACAGGAAACAATTTCAGGATATTCTCAGCTCCTGATGTAATCCATTAAAAGTGTTAGATTATAGCATGCAGTAGGACACAGTCTAATGTCTTTGGAGTTGTAAATAAGTTTACTAGAGCAGAAGCCAAAGTCAGTGCCTCTGGTGCTGGCACAATTAGCAGCAGAGTCTCTAGCACGGTGCACAGAGGACATATTCTGAACTGGGGAAACCTCAGCAGGAGCCAAGGGAGCTGCTGAGGGCCATGGCTAGAGATGATCCAGTGACACCAATACAAAATAGTTTGCAAGACAAAGGCCAAGAATTCTATTTTATGATGCTTTATTATTCAGTTATGCATCTTATTTTTCAGCAAGGGCTTAGTTTTTACAATTATTTCCTGAAAATTTAAATAAACTTTGGGAGCACTGTTATTTAAACTGCAATGTTGCAGCCAATTTTTTACTATTAAGAATGCTAAATGAGAAAAGCTGGATTAAGCCCTGCAGATACATTCTATAGTGTTTGTTGAACAGTTTAGATTTACTATATGAGTTAGTAATAGATACATCACAGGACACAGGGGACACTTTAAAGAATTGTTATTATTGCTGTTTATTAGTGTGGTTTTTGTGCAGTGTAATATACTGCACAGTAGAGTAATTGCTTTCAATAACTATCAACCCTTAGTGAAGGCGTTTTATGGAAAAATATGTTGTCTAAAAGTAACAGGCAATGATACATTTTTCCTTTCCGTTCACTTAGCTATTTTAGTTTTATTACATTTTATCCTTTTTATGCTTGAAGAAATCTTTTGTATTAACTTTGCTACTTGAACAGAGCAAAGTCATAAACTTAGGTAAATTTATTACTTCTTTCACCATTACATTTATCTGGCTTTTGTTATGGGGAACAGCAGATATACACAAATATCTTATTACCATACTTCCAAGAGGTGCAAGTACATAAAATGGAACCCTTATCATATAATTAAATAAATATGGTGCAATTTAAAAATCATTTGAGTCTTTTAGCAGGAAAAGCTAGTTTAAGATAGAGTGCTCCAACCACTGTGTAAATGGGTTACGGAGAACTTAAACAAAACTAGTTCCTCATAACCAATAGTATATAGGGAAAAAGGATGACTTACATAATAATCTGCTGATTTTAACTTCCCAACCTAAAATACCATCTGCCAGCTGGATCAGTTGGAAACCAGGTGAAGGTTTAAGTCATCCACAAAAGTTTCTCTTTACCTGTTTTGTTAAGAGAACCTTAAAGTATGACTAAGGCCTAAAACTATTTATTGACTAACTTTGCAACATTACTTGAACAAAAGTAAAAGTTTAATGTTATAAAATAAAATAAAGAAATTTTTAACAATACAAAATTGCATTAAACAGAACTATCAACACTGTTGTTTGACAAAAATTGTGTTATTTCTCAGAGAGATGATACTCCAAATTGTTTTGAATGATGTTTTAATATTATCCTAAAATGCCTAATATTATTATGATGCATATTACATAATGGAAATTTACATGGTATTGCTTACATAATGGTCTTCTACCACTGTAAATTCAGTTCCTAAATTCCTTTCTATCTGTTAGAAGATGTTTCCTACGTAAAGACTAGCCAATCTTTGGAAGAGTTTAAACTCTGATTTCTTAGCAGGCCACATTAGGCTGTTCACAGAGTATAATTAATCTGAAGACTTGGTATCTGACAACTAGACTGTGAAAAAATAAACCAAACAATTTTTTAAAAAACTAAAACTTTTATAATTATCTGCCTATCTAGTGAAAAACAAAAGAGGAAATGGCTTGTTGACACAAAAATTACATATGGTCACTTCAAGAATAATTGCTATAGAAGTTTGATATTGAAAATATGGAAACACCTTCAGAGACTAAAAAATTATATATCTAAATATAGAACATTCGAAAATGTATTGGATCTTAGAATTCGGGCACCCATTTGATCTTAGTATATGGTATATTTACTCATCATTTGTAAATATATTTCCCTGAAATGTTGGAGCTTTTAAATGTAGATATTCCTATTTTTAATTTCAAAACTTATTAGATTTGTACCTCCTTAAGGAAAATCAAAGGGGTTCAAATTTAAAAGATAATAAATGTTAAATTATGGAAGAACAATCTGTCTCTTTCTTTGGCAGCAAAAAAGCCCCAGCAGCATCAGGAAAATTAGAAGAAGGATTGACACAGAAAAGGCACAGATCATGTCAGTTAGTAAGATTTTTCTCTTTTAATGAATATTATTAAAATAGGAGACAATTGAAAACCTAAATAGAATTCTAAAACAACTAGTTCCGCTCTGGAAAGAAAAAATAAAGACACCAAAAGAAATAAAAATAATCAGATAGGAAAAGCTAGTTCAGTGTTGTCTCACATCTTGTATCCCAATTTCAGTATCCTTCATGAGCTCAGCTGATACCTCTTCAGAGAATAATAAGGCCAAAGCAAGAAAGACTGAAAGTCAAAAATTGAAGACCAAAAAAATAGATCCTACAAGTACTTCACCCAATAATACTTTCTATTAAAATGATTCTCAACAGCTTTAAAATGCATAGAGAGCTAGAAGAAAATAGAAACATTCTTTTTCAGATCATCACCTTAATGAAACACAAAAGTTTGCTCTATGAAGGCAAACATGCCTCTTCACATATTGAGGACATCTTTGGAAATTGTCCAGAAGCAACAAACATATTTCTTCTTATTTTTCCTGCACTGACAGCTACCTGAAGAGGGTGGTGCTCACCATCACATTTTTACAAACACACTTAGACTTCGTCTACTCAAATATATGCTTCAGTAGGTAATGAGTCTTACATAATATCTATGAAAACCCCCACAGGAAACAATTTAAAAATTTCAGTTGCTTAGTTTGCCTTAAAAAGAATAAATTAAGCAAACCTAAATCCAACATATAACAACAAAACAATGGCTCAGGATCCATAAAAGAAAAAAATATAGTTAATGTGTTCTAAGATGGAACAGTCATAAACTTTTACTAGCAAATGCTGTGGCAGAATTTAAGTTTAAAGCTGAAACTATGAAGTGGGTTCTTGCTTGCTTTTCTGGAGTTTTCCGTAAGCATTTTTAAATATTATTTTGTCTTGAATGGTTTTATAAAGTAATTTAAAACACTGAGACAGCTACAGTGAGAAATGTAAGCATTCATTGGATTGCTTGATTCATTAAATATTGTGGTTGAGATCATCAGATAGAGGCAGAACTATAAAGCTACGAAACAGGCATCAAGTCTTCTGGTTTTTTAATTATTTTTGGATTCCCCAAATATTTTCATTTTTCTCACTCGAGTAAAAGTTCTTGCAGTGAATAAGTTTAGGACTATTGTGTTACATCTATTACATTTAAAAAAATGGTTTTGAACTGTCTTAAAGAGATCAGGAATTTACTACTCTTCTCTATTTAGCTTAAGTAATTTCCCCAATTCATTTAAATCAAACTATATAAGTAGCAGTAAAAGTGTTTTCATGTTATTTTTTAGGATTTAAATAGGCATAGAATTTTAGTTCCGTTGCTAGCTTTCAACAAAAAATAAGAAGACAACTCTATTATATCAAATCACTAACATCTGTTAATTTAGAAAATCAGTCATACAGAATTATTTCATTTTACTATACATAGGCTGAAAAATGGATAAATCTATTACAGAATATATATTGATTTTGAATGCTCAGTAATCCTAATGTGGAGGTATTTAAATAATCTTTGCTTTACATATAATGAAAATAAGCCTTATTTATACATAACTAGAACAACGAAGACACCTCCCAAGAAGCAGAACTCTCACTGTCTCTAAACTCAGAGATCTCTAAACCCAGAAACTCAAATGATTAAGCAGAAATATTTCCCATAATGCTGCTCATAGCTATGACTGTTGTTTTATAACAAAATAAATACACCTTGCTCCAGCAGTGCACATCATCTGGTGCAAAATATTCTGCTTGGACAGTACCAGGGCATAAAGCAACACATCATAAATATCTAAATGTATTTCAGTTCCTCAGATTGAAGCATTCTATAAAATTTTCATAGATAACATGCAATCCAAATTATCAGATAAGTTCATGGTTTGAGCATCTGCCAAAAGCAGATATTTTAAATTATTCAGACACTCTTTGGATCTGAGGATAATTTAATGCCTACTTTACACTGTCAGCCACCCCACAATCCTCTTGCCACTCATTTTTGAAAGCTTTCTTTACTTCTATTGTTTTTATCCACTAAAATTTGTAGCTAGGCTGCAAATGCTTCATGACTATTTGCTATTTTCCTATTACTCAAATCCTTCAGTTCCTCAGCTGCACAGTGGGTGAACAGGGAAGGCATAGTGGATGAAATAGCATGTAATTAAATAAATAATAAAGTAAATAAATTTAAATGTAAAATACTGTTACATAGTAAAGTTATGTGTTGTACTGTGCAGTAGGAGTATCTACATTGTGACTTAGAGTGACTAAAGCAGATCAAATGCTAAATGTGCCCTTAGATTCTTATAGTAGGAATAAATCTTTCTTTTGAAATGACTTGAGGCTAAGAGTGATCACATGTTTCAATCACTTTTACCAAATGATATATGAGGAAGGATTTTAGAAGATGTGCATAGTTAGGATTTCCATAAAAAGTTAGTTCAAAATAACTATCTATTTAGATTAAAATACTGTGAAGAAAGGATATAGAAGAAGTGTACAACAAAGAAATTAGTAGTTAGTGCTCTGTTCATTTTCAGCAAAAATATGTTAACAGCTCTACAACTTTAATTCTGATTGATGACTTGATCCATAGCCCACAGTGACTCTCAGGAAATTTTCTTGTGCAGTTATAAGGAACAACGCTGGAACAGAATCCCAGTCTCAAAGGTGTGGTGATCCCTAGTGGGAGTTGTAGGATAACTTCTGTGCTTTCAGTTCTGAGACAATTGCCATTTTTTGCTGTTTCAAAGATTCACAGGCTGCTCCAGAGGAATGTCCAGATCACACTGTGTGTAAGAGCTGTGTAAGAGCCACATTATATATGCGCAGCTGCAATCAAAACACATTTAAAGTGTATCAGCTATATGGATGTGAAGTGACAATGAAGAAACTTTGATATTTTTTTTCTCAAGAAAGGGAATCATGTATGTGCAAGTAGAAACATAGTAATTCCTATATGATGAATTCCTTCCCAGAAGGAACTCAAGAGCAAGGATTTTCATGCCAAAATGAGGGGGCTAGGAGTAGACTGATCAAAGGGAAAATGGAGATTATTCATTCTAGCAGTATTATGAATATGTGTAAATTAAATGTAAAATGAGACTTTCACATCTCACACTGGTGCTTAGATGCTGAAGGTATCTACAGAGAGTTTAAATTATATAGGTAGATTAATATATGCTTCCAGATATTCCCAGAACTACCTGTGTCTAGAAGGAGTAGTAGTTAATGCTTTCTCATTAAAGGAATTTGAACTCCTATATACAAACAATACTTAAGCAAAAATTTTAAACAATAAGGAAAGTAGATTGGAAGCCTGTCAGTTTTAAAAAAAGGTAAAATACAGAAAAATTACTAAAAATACTAGACAATTTAAATACTACTGAAACAAACTTATTATTATTTTATCTCAATTAAATGAAACGTTCAATAAGTTAATTATATTATGATTGTATAAACAACCAACTCTTTATCAAATTTTCATTACTTTAAAAGGAATATATCTTTGCAGAAATAAAAATACACAAAAGAGGACTAGGTTTCATCTCTCCTAATGTATGCCTTTGAAACATGATATGGCTGAACTTCTATGATAATGGAAAGAGAAGGAGCCACTGGAAGTGCCTAAATAGTTGGCTCTCTGAGGGAATTTTCCTCTTCCAAACAGGCCATCAACATGGTAAGCTAAGCCTAAATAACTGGCATCTAGAAAGACCAAGTGGAAATGTATATCTCTTACTACAGGAGACTCAAGGAAGAAAAAGAAAGCATTTAAATTAATGATAAAATGGAATAATGTAAATCAACACTATGCAAAGTTAAATTATCTTTTATAACTTTCTGAGACAGGCTGCCTCCATGAAATCACATATAGTGTTTCTTAGAAGATCCAATTCTTTCTGTAGTCCCAGTTAGCAAGTTTCCTCCTTCAGAAATCATGATTTCCAGCATTGTTTGGGAAAATAAATGTGTATCTCAAATATTATTTACCTTAAAGAATACCTTCTGCATCATATTTCCAACTTTCATTACCTAAATTTTTTCTTACATGTTTGACATAAGAAACCAGATTGTAACAAATTTTGTATGCTAGGGGATGAGGCAGAGCAGGGCAAAGAAGAAAACCACTTTTTTTTTTTTTTTAATGCAATTTGAAATCTAATTTACTTTGATTCAAATGCCTGAGATTGTACGCTGAGATTACCATGTGATTTTATAGAAATAAGTTTATGAAAAATTTGAACCAAAAGACTTTTGAGGTTCATAAATACCATTAATAGGGACTCAACTATAAAAAATGTATAAGATTTTAAGGCAAGAGCAAGTGGAATAATATGTATTGAAAGGTCATCTTTTAAAAAGCATTATAAATGCCTTTCATGCTCAGTATGAGTTAAGAGTCCTCAACAAAAGCACGCAGCATGAACAGATCATAAATTAGGCAAAAATATGAAAAAAGTAATTTCCACATTAATCACACAAATTATCTATATTCTTTGAACTAAGAGAAAAACACTACATTTTTTTAAAAATTACCCCCTAATGAAATAGAAATAATTTCATTACAGATGCAGAATCTACAATAGCATTTTATTATTAAAATCTCCTGTAATTATCTTCCCTACAGGAGTAGGAAGGATTTGGTGTGTGGAAGAAAATCAAGAATAGTACTGAAAAGGTGGGAAAAGGTCACTGTTTGAAAAATTCAAATAGCTCGAACCTCTTATGAGGTTTTGTGAGTGTGTGAAGAACACTGGAAGCAGCACAGCCAGGGAATCTGTATAAAGTTATTTTCCAAGGGCTAGACTGAACTTGTGTTCTACAGTAATCTTGCTTTGTATCTATTCTGTCTAGATATAAATTAGTGCTAGAAACAGCTCACAGGAGTGAGATTTCTTCATTCAAAATGGATAGTTCTCTGGATCATGATCTTGTCTTAGAGTACATTGTCACTATGGAATGAATGGCTGTACTTGAAATATTTTCTACTTTCAGTGTCATTCATACATACAGCAACAATGTTTCAACCAGAAATACTCTGCAGCTTTGCAGCAATTCAAACCATGATAAGACCATTTTAATGACTACAATTGTTCACAGATAGTTCTCTAGTCGCCGCATCAGATTAATCATGGGTTGACAGGGTCTGCTTTTCTCAAAGTATATGAGTAAAATGAGCTAATTAACTGAGACCCTACATAACGCTGATTACATCAAAAAGAATAAAATACCACACTATTATGTCCCAAATATATTCTCAAAGACACTGTCAAGTTCTTATTTACTCTAAAGTTCTCCTTTTGACTATGCCTTCTTATGTTGATTACCATTATTTTGGTAGTCACTTCTCAACTCTCCTGTTTATTTTTACTCAACATATTTACCTAAATTTATAAGCTAAAATTAGTTAAATGAATACATAATTTATAAATTCTTTTATCTTGGATCTTGGATTTTTTTTTCCCATTCTGAAGACACTCTCTTTATGCTTTACCGATAAATATTTATCCAATCTCTTTTTAGAAGTCTTTCTGAATGCTTAAAAAATTCCAATTAGCAACAGTTCTCTAAACCTACTCCAGTGTTTAGTTTTCTTTTACTTTTGGAAAGATTTTCCTAATAGTCAACTTGAATCTCTTCTTTATTGAAACCTGTGTCTTTTTGTCTGAGCCATAACAGATTATTGTTTCTTATCACAGCATCACTGACTGAAATAAATTCCTCCAGTAATTTAAATCAAATCACTGATTGATGCAATTAACCAATGATCTCTGAACTATACGTTCACAAAATATTTGTAAGCATCCAAAAACTTCATGACCCTTCTGTAGGTAATCCCCAGAACTCCTCACCCCCACCTGCCCTCCACCTCCAAATATGGTTGCTTATGTGCCCTTTCCCCTATTCTCTTACAGGAAACACGGGCTACAAACACCTCACACCTCTTCCAGGCTTACATTCCCCTACTTACCTACACCTTTTGTTGGAGATGTAAGGGGGACTTCTAACTTTATGTGCAAGACATACTGTTCCCACAACCCACTTATCACTACACCAGTGAGGTCGTGTACACGAACCTGATTTGTGAGTCCCTACTTGTTGCACTCCTTAGCATCAAATGCCTATTTAGATTTAAGCTACTCGTGGCATTCAAAGTGAAGTATTTTCAGGCAGATCTATGAAAATACTCACATGTAACCCAGCCTGATTATTGTGGCGTTGTGCAATGCTGAACCCCACTGTGCTTCTTTTTTATGTCTTTTTAAAAGGACTCCTTTTCTCAAAAGTCTCAACCTACAAAACCTACTGTCCTTTCACAGAAGACAATGAAATTAGTTTGATTTGGATTGCTTTTTAGAAACACAACATGAGTCTTCCTAATTTGTTTTTCAATTTGGTTGCAGACAGTTATTTTCTTTATAGTTATCTTTCTTTAAAGCATGTTTGTATCTTCTGTTACTCAGAGATGTTACACTCAGAATACTGTTATGAGCAAAAGAGAACACATGGCATTAATAATTATTGGCCTAATATTATTGGGTCCATTATTTCATTGACATATAATTCTGATAAAATATGTATGAGTCCAATACAGCTCAAAAGGTTGCATAAAACCTTACAGTTATGTGCCACCTTTCTCCAGTGTTACTCTCTCAAAAATTCCCTGGTTCTAATTCTGTCACTTCAGTCTTGCTCAAAAAGAAGAAGGAACTTATCAAAAGCAGTCAGAATGCCAAGATCTGGGAGGAGTGTGGTGTAGAAGCTTTTTTCCACATCACTTGGTCTCTGCCTGGGTTTCCCTCTTTCTCTGTTTTTCTTGATGGATAAGCTGCTCAAGAGCACAGTCTAACTTATGTATGCTACATGCTAGCTCATCTGAAAACCACTTGCTCATCAGATTCAAACAACTAAACTCTACTGAACAGTGTTAAATTGAAGCAATTTAAAAATATTTAGCCCCTGTGTTAGGCTTCATAAAAAATATGGTGGCCTCAAAGAGAGGAGATATTTTGCTAGGTTACAGACATCAATAAGCAGGAAAGTCTATGCTCCATGAAGTGTAGTTTTATGCAGCATGAAAAGCTATATGAGCACACTGCATATGGTACTGTGTTCTGTAGGTCATGCTGTATGGTTTCTCACTACTTGACTGAAGTTCTTCAAAGCAGTTAGGTTACTCTAGGACAACATGAAGGAACCTTAAACCAACCTCTTAAACCAACCTCTTCCCCATAAAAAAAGTCATACTCAGGAGAAGTCAGTAATATTAGTAGAAAGAACTGCACAGGATATGAAAGATTCATGGAAATCTTCTGTTGAGCAATGATAAATAAAATGTATTCTCCAAAGCATAAATCTAAACCATCAATCAGTTGCATATAGGAATCCTACATGCTCTATTACTTACTAATATTTAACCACCAAGACACCTGAAGAAATATTTAGCATTAGAAAACATATCTTAGCTAATAACAAGGAAAATAATTAAGTTAAATTCTGGAACACACAGACAGTGAGATTCACTCGTGTAGAACCTTTTATTAATCCTGCAGTAACATCCATGTCTGGGTATTTAAAACTGGACAGGGCAAAGCATTGCAAATTGTGTTTAGGGAGCAATTCTTTATTAGTAATATGAGGAGCTTATGCAATAACTTGATAGAACATTCTTGAATCTGTGATTCAAATTACTAAAATACTCCCTACACATATCAAGTAGATATAAAATGTCACTAAGTCTTGAAGTGCATTTGGATATACCATGCAGAACCTTAGTTTCTCTTGGTTTGCATTTTATTCTGTTTTATATAAATAGACTTCTTATTTTACACTCTATCTATGAAGTCAAAACTGCAGGGTTTTTTCCAAATTCAGTCCAATAAATTCTTCTTTCCTTGTCAGATCATTAATTTTTATTTCAAATTCTCCATAAACTTAGATTCTATTTTCTAAGTAAGAACAAAGTTTATGAGTAAGGTAAGTTTATAATTCAAGATAACAAGTCCCACTTTCCCAGTAGAGTATAGTATTAATGTTTTTATTAACTTTGCCATGTTTGGAAATAGATCAGGGAGCACTTCTCTCTAAATGATTGTTTCTGGCATTCAGACAGTTTTTCTTATTGTCTTTTGAGCAATGATTATAAGCGGAGTGCAAGATGAAAAGAAAGTCCTTTAGCTGATAGAAATATCTACACCTTAAATTTACAAATCAAGGATTATATTTTTTGTTCTGAACCACAACAGTGAGCCAGAGCATAACAGAGTTTTAAAAGTTGATTTATTAATCCGAAACGGGGATTTAATTGACTCTTAATCTATCTGTAAAGAACTTTACGAAGGCTCTTTCACTCAAGAATCTCAAAGTAATATCAGTAGCAGAGAGAGCAGCAATGTACACATGAGGTTAACATAATAAACTAGGTTGACTTTATCAGAGGAAAGAAATATTACTTTAGCACTAGTCTGTGAAACATGCACTCCTACACATTATGACATAATTGCATTCATGCAGTTGGACAGGCTTTCTTATCATTACCCCTTGTGTACAATTGTAATAAATTTTCCTTCTCCCAGCTAAATCTTGCAGCACGTGGAAAGACTGTAGATATTGGTTGCTTACAACCTGAGTGGAAAAAATAATTATCAATTCATAAATTAATTTTAAAGGGGATATCTTTTTGAGAGCTTGATCTGATATTCTATGATTCAGGAGTAGCTTATTGCAGTAAATAAAATAAATTCTAACCTCTCTTAGTGGAGGTGAATTTCTGAAATTCTGATGACCACTTTCTCAGCTAAAGGATTTTGAACCCTTATACATCTCCTTCTGGAGGAAAAAAGGAAAAATCATGCAAAAAAACAGGCCATAGTGCAGAGCGTAGTAAGAAATTTTTCAGCTGCTCTAACACCTGTTTACTGTGTTGCACGGGACCTAAAGAGGGAGGAATGCTCACACAGAAGACAGGAGAAGAGAGTTCTACAGCCAGTGTATCACTAGGGGTACTACTAGAAGATCTGTTGCTTATGTATGTCAAGAGCTGAAAGTGGCTTCTCCTCTACCATCATTGGGTAGGCAGCAGATCCATTCCTTCATCTTATAGAGGTTCTTATTCTACCAGATAATTGCTTACTTCATCTCTGCATTGTCTGCCCTTCTTTTCTATTTCACAGCCTTGTATCTTTCCTGGGAAGCAACTCTCAGGGTCCTCACTATCAGCATCTGTAATAGACTACAAGTCATACTGAGCTGAACAGATGGTGCCAGAAAAAGTCAGGCTCTTGATCAGCCCTACTGCCAACTCAGCCTTCTCATCTCATTGTGGGCTGCCCAAGTGCTGTGCTCAGAATCCCAAGCAATCTTGAATCATTTCTGTTCAGCCTTTGTGGCAAACACTTTTCCTGGAAACATCAGCTCAAAACGTGTCCTTCTCAGTTCATTCTTCATAGGCTAGTTTTTCATGTATGGTCTTGTATGGCTTGCATTTCAAGGTCTTAGTAGTGGAGGGTCTACAGGGGGACTACAGGGGCGGCCTGTGTGAGAAGCTGATGCAAACTTCTCCCACATCTGACAGAGCCAATGCCAGCCAGCTCCAAGATGGACCTGCTGCTGGCCAAGGCCCAGCCCATCAGTGACAGTGGCAGCACCTCTGGGATAACGTATTTAAGGAGATGAAAGATGTTATTGAAGCAATTGCAGCCAGAGGAGCCTTTTTTTACATTTTTCCTCCTCTACCTGGCTGAGGAGGGGAGGGATAGAATGGCTTTGGTGGGCATTTGGATTCCAGCTCACTTCAAACCACCTCAGGCCTCTTGGTAGCCCCAGTTCTTTGAATTCATATACTCATCTACTGTGTCTATATAGCTTTTAGCATTTAATTTGAATCAGCACAGTATTTATATTCAGCACAGTATTTATATTCAATAAAGCTGCAGAATTTTTCCACAGCTAAACAGTATTCTTTTTGTAGCTCTTTCCAGAATATATTTCATGCAGGACATTCAATCTGGGGCAATAGATTCCCCTGTTTGTTTTTATTTGCTCTGGCCTCTCCTCCGCTTCCAACATTTATAGTTTCTAAGTTTATATATTAGTGACAAAACCAAGATGCCAAAATAAAACATTCAGTCTGGAATATGTACAACTTGAAACACTTCCATTGCTTCGTTACTTTTTTTTTTCAATGGAAGGAAGAAATATTTTCAAGATGGTATTAAAAAACCCACCAACAAACTACTATTTGATATGAATTTCTACCTTGAGAGACTTTGCAATAAAATCAAAAGAATTATAGAATCACAGAATGGCTTGTGTTAGCAGAGATCTTAAAGATCATCTAGTTCCAACCTCCCTGCCATAGGCAGGGACACCTTGCACTAGACCAGGCTGCTCAGAGCTCCATCCAACCCAACCCTGAACATTTCCACATATGGGGTATCCACAACTTACTGGGCAGAAGAGGTGAGCTATAATTTTTTCTCTCACAAAAGGAGCAAAAGATGTTCTACTGTTTTCACACAAGTTTTGTATTTAAGAGAAATGGGAAAGGAAACAAAAACTTGGTTTTCTCTTCTATATTTGGGCACATCCCAGACCATCAACCACATGCATCTCTAGTTTGTTACATGAATATTGCAAGGAAACAGAATATCTTTTTAAAAGATATTTAAGAATTCTAGAAACAGGGTAATGTTGGTTTAAAATATGGCTTACTGAAAGAAAATGAAGAGTCACCTCCTTTGGATAAGTGTATTACATTAGGTTACCAAAAAAACATACACTTAGTTGAAAGAAAAATATTATTTTTCCATTCCATTTCCCCTATACTCCTCTTTCTCTATATTTGTATTTGAATAAACAGAGTAATCCCTAACTATATGACATTTCCTTATATCTGGTGACATTACTATCTACAAGTGTGAATTGTTTCCATGTTCTATTGTTTTGTTCAATTTTTTTTTATTGTGTTCTTCACTATATACATGTAGGATGTTGTACAAAATTTTGAATCATGTATTATTGTTTTCTTGTGTTTTCTTTTTTGAAAGACAGCTTGTTCAAAGTGCCTCCTATGCATCTAACAGATGGAACTTTGACTCCACACAGGTACTTCTTCATGATACTTTCCAAAATGCCCTAGAAAAAAAAAATTTGTATCCTTTTTTCTATCTTTTAGATTGTTTTTTCCACAGGAAAAATACTACCACTAATATATGTCCTGGAAAATAGTGTATTGGTTTTGGAGAATCAGTATGTATAGTTTGCTGGGTTCTTTAGTGATAAGTCTGTGCTCATGCCATTTCATAAGAGTTCTTATGGAAGTGATTGTTTACATGGTCCTTGCTAATCTTCAGAACATCTGTTTCTTTCATAAATCCCACATAAAATTCTGCCATGAATAAAGAAACCTATGTGATATCTAAGTCATGCAGGAATACTATTCATCTCTGCATGCTTCTCTGCTTCTTAGTTTTTGGGAGAAACAAAGACAACCACAGCAGCAGACATTCAGTCTGCAGTCTCATTCCATCCAAGATCACACTTGCTTGATCCATTTAGATGTGTGAAGCTAACAACTCAGGAAAAACTTTCAGATCCTGCCTTACCACTCTTTCATGTTTCCCATAGGACAGCAAAATCTAAGCAACTTTATACAAAATCACTCTCTATTGCCTCTCTATTAGCTGTCTGATCACTCCTGTGTCATGCTTCAAAGTCTTGCCAGTCTAAGAATTTTGCTGTCAGTGGCCCTAGATTCATTTCACTGCTTCCTGTTTAAGGCCTTGCTCTGGTACAAGTAGAAATAGGAAGAGGTGACTTGGGAAAAATGTCAACAGACAGGACATAGAGTACTAGTCCACTTCTGACCACCAGTGTCTTGTACAGTAACATGACCATATTATTGCTCAAAAATGCCCAAGCTTCATGTGCTTTAGGATTTAATTTGCATTTTTTCCAGACATAACACATTGGTTGCTCTTGGTCAACTAATAATCTGAAAAGCTTTCGTCTTCCTGTCTTTCCAAATGATAAGCTCTCAGTTTCTAGTAGAAACTGTTATTAGTCCCCAAGTGTATGACCCTGGCCTTCGTGCTATTGAATTATATTCTACTTCTACTACTTCTAGCCTCATTTGTATCAATGCGAATGGGCTAAAAATAGTCCCCTACAGAGACTGTGTTTCCTATTTTATCAAACACAAGGAAATACTTCAGAAATTTCCTTTGCTTTATATATCAGAATTAATTTGGTAGCACATTTGTTGATTTATTCTATGGATAACATAGTTCCAAATGTTGTAAAGGTCATAGAGGCATTATAACTTTTTAGAATTGATACTCTTTCTTTACATAACTGTGTTTAAATCACGTAGTACTTTTAAAAGTCATCACATATTTTTATTAGCTGACATGGATGCCTTTACACAACAAAGTGACTGCATTCAACTGCACTGCAGGGTGAATTGATGCTGGTTTTGGCTGGGGTAGAGTTAATTTTCTCCATAGTAGGTAGTATGAGGCTATGTTTTGGATTTGCGGTGATCAAGGTGTTGATGGCACAGGGATATTTTGATTGTTGCTGAGCAGTCCTCACACAGCATCAAGGCCTTTTCTGTCCCTCACTCTGCCCCAACAGGAAGGAGGCTGTGGGTGCCCAAGGAGTTGAGAAGGGACACAGTCATGACAGTTGACCCCAGCAAACCAAAAGGACATTCCATACCCTATGGCATCATGCTCAGTACATAAAGTGGGGGGAAAAAGAAGGAAGGGGCAGATGGTCAGAATGATGATGTTTGCTTCCCGAGGAACCATTATACACAACAGAGTCCTGCTCTCTTGGAGATGGCTAAGCACCTGCCTGGCCACGAGAAGTGAGTGAATTCCTTGCTTTGATTATTTGCACAGCTTTTGCTTTACCTATTAAACTGTATTTATCTAAAACCATGAGTTTTCTCACTTCTACTCTTCAGATTCTCTCCCATGTCCTGCTGAGGGAAGCGAGTGAGTGGTTGTGTGGCTTAATTACCAGCTGGGGTTAAGCCATAACAATGAGGTAATGTTACTGCAGTAGATGTTGCATTCAAACCAGAGAATTATAAAGTACATAAAGCTCAGCAGAGTTGAAAATCCTGAATTAAGTTGTTTGTGTGGGGTTTTTTTATTACTATGGGGGGGACAAAACCATTTAATTTAGCCTCAATAAAGACATTATAATTTGCAATATAATATGGCTTCAATTATAGTTTCATTTCACTACCTTTACATATTGAAATCAATGTAACATGTGGAAGGTTTCTACTATTCAACATGAATAACAGTTAAGGAACTGGGCTGAGAAGAAACTTGTTTAAACTTCCTGATTTGCTGATCTTCATCTAGTCATCAATATTTACTTAAAACTCAATCTATTCATAATTGACAATTCATATTTCATTTTCTTTTCTTGATAAAAATGATTAGTTAATTATCTAGGCTCAAAAAAAAAAAAATATCTACCTTTTCCTCTCTTGAGAGCCCCGTGCTTGCATTAAACACTTATTTTTAGAGTTTTAGGCCACAAAAAAGCATTCACATCTAATGTTCTAATTTATGCACTTTTTTTCCCTTGTTCTATGCATCTGTTCACCAAAAAGCAGGAAGAAAGCCTGCTTCATCTGATGTCTTAAAAAGTTTATTTAGGATGAGACAATAAAGATTTTTCCCATCCAAATACATGCTGATATAAATTAATTTTCAGTTACTCTTACATAATAAATGACAAAAATAAGGCATTCAGGGGGAAACAAAAGACAAAATACAGAAAGAGATTTGTGTCTACGTTTATGTTATTTATGTGTCTGACTAATTGTTAAACCAAAAATTAATTTTTCATTCAAATTATATAACTCGGCCTTTTTAGTCTGAAGGCTGTGCTCTATTGCTCTATTTCTCTATTTCATGTTTTCTATTTCATATTTTCTATTTCTCTATTTCATGCTCTATTGCTCTGTTTCATGTTCTTGCAGTTATGGTCTAAAATCTAGTTTCTGATGCCATATATAGAGACTCCTCTTGGCCTGAGACTACACAATATCATCTTCCTATGCTTAACTGGAAATTACCAGTATGGGAAAAATGACTTGGAACTTGGTGCCATGGTCACCTTGACAAGGTGGTTTTAGCTCACAAATTGGACTAAATGATCTCAGAGGTCTTTTCCAACCTAATTGATTCTATGATTCCATGTAAGTGAGCAGGTGAGACCATGGGCAAGCTGGTTATATGAATTTAGCAGAACAGATTTGCAGGGAGTTTCATCCCATCCAGCTTGAGAAAACTTTGCAAGTGCCCTATAACAGATGGACTACGATTTTCAAAAGATTCAGTTCTGTGCAGAAGCTTCATCTTTAGGCAAAGAATCCCATTAAATTGGAATGCTTGGTTTTGTTTTTTGTTTTTACCAGGCTCCTGGAGTGTCTGTGTAGTAACACTGGTACAGCTAGCTGGTATCTCCTAATGAGTTTTGGGAACCCTTGTTCTCAGTTCCAAGTTACTACAGAGTCAAATAGGTGTAACTACAGATAGTTATTGCAGATTTTGAATGAGACAGACAGAACACTAGTCTCGTGGTCTGGATTCAGACTGGACCACTTACAATCTACTTTTGCTTAGATATCTTTGGCTAATATATCTGTATTGAAATGTTTGTGGTTTTTTTTTTTTTTTTTTGTTGTTGTTGTTGTTGTTTTTTTTTTACTTTTTGGGTTTTTTTTAATCTGGACAAAGTTAATGTGATTCATCAAAGAATCTGGAAGTATACAGATGGAGATATATCTATATTGATAGATTAGATAGATAGATAGATAGATAGATGATAGACAGATAGATAATAGATAGATAAATAGACAGACAGACCATGGATAAATAATCAGCAAATGCCAAATTCTGCAAATTCTGAACATATCTGAAATTAGATTTCTATATCTCATTTTTATTTCCGACCTAGTCAAGCTGGGAACAAACTGTTTATTCTTTCTATGATTTTTGGTTATGGAAGGGTTTTTTCAAAGAAACTAACAAAAATTTCAGAATAGGCTTCTGAGAAGGCCCTTTTTTTTCTTTTTTGTTACAACTAGTTTCAGAAATATGTCTTTGAGAAGCTAGCTTAATTTACATCATGTTGAGGATGCTGTCAGCAGCTGTTGGGTGTGGTCCAGTGTAAACAAAGTTAGGTTGCAGATTGTGCCAGAGATTTAAAATGAAAAACTTGACTTCGTACAATCAACAGAGACCCATAATAGCCCCTGTAAACTTGAAATGTTTTGTTAGCTTTTACAAACAGCATAAGTCAACATTGTTATTAAGTAGCTCATTTACTTTGCAGAAATTGGAAATAATTTGTAACTGCTTTTTCAGGGAAGTGGATGATTTGCTACTATTATCTGTACAGGTGAAGTTATACATTTAATCTCCCTTAAGTTCCAGAGCTAAAATAGCTTCCATTAAAATAATAATTTAATACAGTGCTTATTTACAACTACAAAGTATAGAAACGGGGAAAAATCTATGTCAGGGAACAGAATGTATATAGGATTAAGAGCCAGCTATGCTTTGGAAAGTCAGATCATTTTACTTTGTAGTAGCACTTCAAGCAATCCTTAAACTTTGCCTAAGCTATGATTTCACACAGTTTTAAACAGGAAAAAATATATTAAAAAGGCTGCTACTACACATGCATATTGAGTTGCTAAAACAGTAATCTTTTACTGTTACATAATTTGGGAGATAACTCTATGACAGCCAGCCCAAATAGGAAGCAATTAGTGTGATAAGTACAAAAAACTGTGTCCTTTAAAGCGTCTTCTAATATATTGCCAAAACCCTGTTTCTGGACAGCAGTTTAATAACTGTCTCGTCTGCCAATTTAATTTAATTAATGTTGTCAATGGAAAACATTCTCAATAAATATAAACATTTACACTATAAGACATATTTTAGGAGATGTTTTGTTGCTAATAATAGCACACCGCTCATTGTAAGCACCATTTTCAGTTACATTACTGCTTGTGAAGAATGCCAAAAAATAGTGACAAATGTTCTGGAAATATATCATACAAAGTACAGTTCTCTCCACTGTGCTTCTCTTTCTCTGTTTCCTAAATCAAATATTCTTTCTGTTTGCTGTGTGTCAGCTCAGTGTAATTCTAGAGTGAGTTACTATGCATATGTAAGAAAAGAAAATCCATCTTTGTCCAATTACTCCTCCTTAGGTTGGAACACTAGCAGTTAATTTTTGTCACAGTGTGTTTTCAGCTTTCAGTCAAGTTCAGTAATGTGGAAAGTACTGAAATATTCATTATATGTAATCCATAGACTTCAGCTATATCCTTTTCTGTTGGAAATATATTTTTTAAGAAATACTTACAGAGTTTTAGGGTATTTTTGTTTGTTTTGGTTGATTGGATTTTGCTGATATATGTTCCAGTATCTTACACTGTTAGTTTATTTGCAACAGAGTAAATCCTTTACCAGGTGCCAATTTAGCTCCCTTAATCTTGTTGTGTTGTAAAAGGTGGTCAGACCTTAACCTAGAAAGGAAATCTAAACATGCTTTCCACTCAAGTTATAATTTAAAGATCCATGTTTAAAGTAAATAGAAAAAAACCCCTTCCAAATGGAGGCAAGAACATAAAAGTACATCTTCCTTACTATCTAGCAATACGTATTTCATAGAATGTGACTTCCAATGGAATTGGGAATATTCAATGCAATACAATACAATATGGAAGTTAAATGTCTAATCTTAGAGGCAAGGCCCTTAAAAGGTAAATGTTTACAAAGACAGAATTGAATGATATCAGAGGTAAAGTACTCAAATCCTATGGGCATACCTCAGCTAAACTCTTCTGCAAGATTCAAAGATGTCTCTGCTGGAACAAACCCCAAGGTGTTTATGTCATTAGCCATGTTCAAGTGGAGCACTTTTGGAACTTTATTTCTGTTTAGTAGCTACATTATACTACCGAAATAAAACAGCCTATTCAGGAAAGCTACTTCTGCCTAAGTGGTTTTTATATATATTTCATTCTCAGGTTATGGAATTGCTCCTCAGACACTGTCTTGGCCCTCTAATTGTCAGACCACATAAGAATAAGTATTGTGAAGCCTTATCTACACTGTATCAATACAATTCAGTGACTAATTTACCAGAAAAAGTAGACTGTTTGTGAAGCACATCTTAAATTGTTAATACTTATACTAATAGACTACTTAGTAAGGAAGAAATTAAAAAAAAGAAGAAAAGAAATCTGATGCTGTTGATCAGAAGTGACAGTCTGCTGTGAATTGTGAGCTGTAAATACCATACTGATGCTGGATAACACTCTTAGATATAAGGTTTACCTTTAACTAATCCTGCAAGGAGCAGAGAGTTGGACTCAATGACTCTTTATGAGTCCCTTCTGACCTGAGATTTTCTATGATTCTACGCTGTCAAAAAAGGTGATTTGAAAAGATGAATGGTGTGTAAATAAACAATGTATTAATTCACAAAAAATAAAATAAACTGAATAAACTCAGTACTACAGGAATATAAAATTCAAGCATAATTATGATTCTATGTCCTAAAGAGGTTTATGTAGAGAGAGAATATACTACTTGATGGAAAAAGACAATCTTTCTGTTAGTTGTTGACTACCTTTGTGTGATGTCTGCTGGTTATTGGAAATATTTTCTGATAACTTGGTATGTCCCTTTCTCGTAATAATCATGCAAAACTGACAGAGTTTCAGGATGGGGGGTGGGGAGAAGACAATATTGTGTTTATAGATGTAGGTTTTGGGTCTTCTCTACATCCGTTAAAAAATATGAAGAAAGAGAACTTTATCTGCTACATTCTTACAGTAGAAATCATCAATTACTTTATTTGCTGACAGCATGGATTTAGTTATTGTATCACAGTGGGAGGGAAAATAATCCCAACAAAACAAAGATCAAGAAATAGTTTATCTGTAACACATTAGATCTACACTTGAAACTGGATGCTGTCTCAACTGTGAAATTCGTTGAGGCAAATAAGGCTCACATAAAACCATGTAAAAATTCCTCAGACAACAATATGTCCTGATAGAAAAATCATTCAGGATGACAACATCAACCTGGCCTCAAGATAGTCCAAGAAGCAGCTCTATGGCCAAGAGTGCAGCAAACGCATCATCCAGTTTCAAAATAAGCCAAGGAGTCAGAACCGTTCCTTGAAAAATATAAAAGGCTTACAGAAATTTATGAGCTGGAAAGCCTATTTCTTAGAATAATTACCAGCACTTCACTGTTTAAAACTTGATCTCTCACAGGTTCTTTTTCCGTACGTCAGATGTTGAAAGATTGAATAACCTTTTGAACTGCAATGAAATGACAGTCAACTGGGATGTGAGCAGTGAAGATACTCATAACAAGTAAGGAAAATTTCATAAAGGTATATGTAGAGCCAATACCAACAGAAAATTTCCCCAAAGAGAGACTAAAGACTAATGAATGAACACTACATAATTTTTGGAAAGATGTTTCAGTAAAAAAAGCAAAGCAAAAACAAATCTAAAGTTACAGGAACAAGGAACCTCTATAAGAATAACACAGTCATAGCCAACTAGTGACTAGGGACACAGTTGAAGAGTAAAATTCAGAAGTTTTGCTTGTTTTGTTTTGTTGTGGTTTTTTTTTTTTTTATTTTTATTAATATGATCTTTTCAGCAAAAGAAGTGATTGAAATCTGTACATTCTCTCCCCCATTATCCCTAGAAGTTATGATTTTATCACATGAGGGAAAATAAAATAAATAAATGTCTGGAAATGTCAACAGTAAGGAAAAAAACCCCAAACAACAAATCACCAAACAGGATTTGTCCAAAGATAAAAGGCCACCTTTGGCAGCCTATCAGTATCATACAACATTCAGCAGAGATTCTAAGCAGCACCATCCGGCACCCCTAGGCATATCTTCAACGTTGTGTGTTTGTGCCAATCAAGAGAATAAATCCCTCACCCCATTTTTTATCTTACTAATAGGGTGTTTTGTTTGCTTCTTGTTTTTAAAAGAAGTCATTCTATTAATCAGTGTACTTTCTAAATATAATAAGAGTTCTTTTGGAAACATAATAATGAACTGAATTTTTTTGTTTAATAGTGGATAAAGGTTTGTGGGGTCAACCAGGACCTGCACTGTAATGAGTTTATTCTTAAAAAATGATGATTTTTGCTATATTGTAAAGTTATGTTATTTTTATCCACATAGCATAAGCAGAAATTCTCAAATTGTGAATTTTGTTAATTGAGGGAATATAACTAAATACCTTTGCTAAACAGCAGATGTAGATTTATTATTCCTATCTTGATTAATGTCTTGTTATTACAAATTTGTAATATAAAACCTCATAGATTGTGGCTTTGTTAACAAACCACATGAAGAATTCTGTGAACTCTTTTTTATGTAAAAAAAAGTCTCATTCAAACACATGGATTTTCACACTGGGAAATGCAGACCAAACACAGTGGCACTGCTATCTATGGAGTGAAGAATCAATGGCAGACTCTCACAGTTATATCAACATGAACATATTAGCTATCCCACATATCACTCACTTCTATAAAGATGTTGTAAAAACCGAATTAACTCCTTTAGAATTCCTGAGCAGCTGAGATCTGCTTGGATGTTGCTTTTCTTTTCATCAGAAAATTTCAACAGAAATGAGAATGGTGAGATTGTTGATTATTCTTCTATGGAGAAAAAAATCTTCTTATCTGAGTAAAGGAAGTGTTATATTAATAAAAGGTGATGAGTAGGGTTTTTTCTTAATTCAGCAAAGACAACATACATTCTATTGACTGCCAGATGATTTCTCTGTGGTTTTCCCTGTGAAACAAAGGATGTATACAACAGAAGTTACTAGAGTTGGTTTAGATGGTAATGCCGGAGATCCAAGAATGGAGGCAAAATTTTTTCCTTGGAAGAATGACAGAATTCTAGGGATAGAAACAGACTCTCCAACTTTAAAAAGTAACTACACTTCACTGGGAACATTGATTTCTCTCCTCTTTCAAGGACTCTCTAGTTCAATTTTTTCTGGATGAGTGTGCCTTGCACTTTGTAAGACCCAGTGGGATATGATGCAGATTTTTCAAAGACTGCGTTAAGAGGCCCTGCTTAGAACTTGATTATACCATTTTAACACAGATTTCCTGCCTTTCCCTTCCCAAACAGGAAAGTGGATAAGACATCCCACAGAAGCAGTGGTTTAGTAAGTTTACTTAAAATATTATTTTGCAACCATTCAGTCCATCCCAATTTGGCCTGTCTTTTGCCATTTTTAAGCAGATAGAATAAAAATCAAGAACTGGATTTACAATTGTCAATTACCATTAACATCAAATATGTTTAAAAACTGTATTTTATGATAGTCTGTATTTCTAAAATTCTGTTATCATTTCATTATATAAACAAGCATTACTTTAGAATTAAGGTGAAACATTCGTAAAATGAAATAGAATTGAATAATTATTTTAAACTCTGATCACATTTTATGTGTGTGTGTGTATATATATATATATGCTGATAAATCCCTTTCACCATCAGTAATCTCCCTATATAATTAGGGACCATACATAGGCAGCAGTTCATTGTAAACTAGCCACATAACTGAGTATAACATTAACAAACAATATTTTGCAAAGGTCTGTTCCAATCAAGTCTCTTGTTCATCATCGCAGCATGACTTAGAACAAATTAGCAAAAAATATGCTCTGCACTTAACTTCTTTCAATCGTGTACTGTACAGTTTCCACATAGGAAGGCATCTGTTTCATAAACCCAAGAACATGTGGAACAGTGTTTTCAGTTTCTTTGGACTCAGAAGCTTTATATAATAGTAAATGCATAAAATGCTAAGTATTAATCTGCAGATAAAGAATCAGAGTAATTGCTTTCATCAGTATAGGCAAGTATATCAGTGCCCACAATGCCTAAATGTTGGACACATAGTGCATAAAGATATTGCTCTTTCTAACAGTCCTTTAAGCAATCTTTTATTACAGTGAAGCCCAAGTTAAGCAGATAATTTCATAACTCTGAAATATCCTACACAGTCTATTTTGATTTTGGAGAATTTCTATTATTCACATAGGCTGTCATTGTCTTAGAGCTGTGTGCAGTGGTATTTTCTGCAGGCAAGCTGGAGACAGACACTACTTAAGAGATTAAATATTAACATCTGAGTAGACACTATTGCCTATATATTATATTTTTGACCACTGTTTTCAATTTCTTGTAATGAGGATGCCACAGTTTTGTGAGGTGATTCTCCAATTTTTTTAGGAATAACTCTAAACATTTATCCATTTTCTTTTCATCCTCCTCTAGCAAATCCAAGAAAACAGAAAAAAGGACTTTCTTTTAAAATTACCTTTACTAGACTACAAACTCGTTTCAAAATCAGGACACCATTTTCAAAGAATAGATTTTTTTTCAATTTAATACCAATCATTAATTTTGCTTTATTTGATTAAAATCAAATCACTTTAAAATCATTAAAAAAAAAAAAAAGGTAAACCAGGTAATCAAATTGCAACTTTAACATTTGGTTATTTATTACTGTCATTCTGAAGAATTAAGAATGGTCTGTTACATTTATTTTTTTAAATATTTGGAGCTTTTAAACTTGTGAACTATTACACATCAGCAAATGGGAAATAAGCAGTCAGGAGAATTCAGGACTATTTTATTAATTGACTTACCTCTTTACTGCTTTCAGACTCATGTCTTCATGGTCTTCCTGAACCCTTTTACCTTTTCTGGTTCTTTTGTAAAAAGTTTTAAAAGCCCAGAAAAAATGTTTGTGTCAAGCTCCTCTTAAAGGTAAGAAAATTCTTAAAGCTGACCCAATTTCATTGCAACTTCCCAAATTCAAGAGCGTGTATTTACATTTAAAAAGCAAGAGATTAAACAAGCAAATTAAACCAAATATAAATGTGTTACTACAGTCAATGTCCTAAATACTGAAAATATACAATATGCAGAGAACTGTTTCCCCTCTTAAGTTGATTGATTTCTCCAGAGATCTACCTCCACAGAAATGGAGGTAGATCTCTACCTCCAGAAATGGAGAACTGGTGGAAACACAGGTTTTAAACAAACAGAAGAGTATAGATTTTTTTAAACTTCCAGTGAGCTGTGGAAGAACATTATTAGGTTTTAAGGCAAAAATAGGATTGTAATATTTACATCTGCTCAACAGATGGAAGTGTAAACTTAGAGCATACATCATGTAAATGAGATAAACCTCACAGTAAAGAATTTCTTCCTAACATCTAACCTAATTTCCCCTCTTTCTATTTGTACCCATTGCTCCTTATCTTATCAGTTCTTGATGAACTTGAATATGTGGATGAACTTGAATCACAGAATATGTCCAGGGTTAAGATGGACTCTATAATCGGTTGGAAGGAACCCACAAAAATCATTGAGTCCATCTTAACCCTGCACAGGACCATCCCCACCATCACACCATGTGCCTGAGAGCATCATTCAAATGCTTCTTGAACTGTCAGCCTTGATGCCTCGACCACTGCCCTGAGGAGCCTGTTCCAGTACCCAACCACTCTCTGGGTGAGGAACATTTTTCTAATATCTAATCTAAATCACCCCTGACACAACTTCAGGACATCCCCTCAGGTCCTTTCACTGTTCACCACAGAGAAGAGATCAGTGCCTGCCCTCCCTCTTCCCCTCACAAGGAAGGCCTCTTCTGAACGCTCTCTAATAGCTTAATATCTTTCTTTTATTGTGGTGCCCAAAACTGCACACAATATTTAAGGTGAGGCCACAACAATACAGAGCAGAGCATGACAGTCATCTCCCCTGGCTGGCTGGTGATGTTTTGCCTGATGCCCCCCAGAACACGGTTGGCCCTCCTGGCTGCCAGGGCACTGCTGACTCAGATTCTACTTGTCATTTACCAGGACCTCCAGGTCACTTTCCATGGGTACCCCAGCATCTGCACTCCCAGGGGACCTTACTCACTAACTCTCTGAACAGCTCTCCTCATGTCCAGAGTTGAGGTTTTGCTGGCACTTTTCCTTCTGTCAGAGATTTTAAAATCAACCTCGTGGTTGCTGTGACCGAAATGGCAAGCAATCTCCACTTCACTCACAAGATCCACTCTGTTGACAAGCAGCAGATCAAGGATGGCATTTTTCCAAGTTGGCTCCCTTAGAATCTGTTCCATAAAGTTGTCATCTAGGTTTTTCAGGAATCCTCTGGCCTGTGTTGTACCAGCTGTGTGATGCTCCCAGTTAATTTCTAGCAAGTTGTAGTTCCCTATAAGGACAAGGGAAGTTGACTTGGAAGTGTTCCTTAGTTCCTCAAAGAAGAATTTGTTGGCATCATCATACTGGCTGGGAGGTCTACAGAGCACTACCACGATGGTGTCCATATTATTTATTTGCCCCTTGATTCTTACCCTGAGCTCTCAACTGTGCCATTGGTGACTGTGAGCTCCAAATACTCTAATCTTTCTATTACACACAGTGCCACCCCTCTGCCTCTTCTGCCCTGCATGTCTCTCCTGAAGAGCCTGTAACCATCCAACAGAGCACTTTAGTCATGGTCTTGTCCATCAGGTTTCATTTATGCCAGTGATGTCAAATCTCTGGGACTGGGCCAAAGTTTCAAACTCATCTTCTTTTTTCCTCATGCTGCATGCATTGGTGTAGAAACATTTCAGATGTAGTACATTGTAGACAGTACCTTGCGAAGGTATACACACAACCTTCTCTTCAGGCTAAAACAGCCCCGACCTTCTCACCCTATCTTTGTAAGAAAACTGCTCCACTTTTCTTATTGATTTTGTGTCCCTCTTTTGGACTTACTCCAACAGTTCCATGTCCTTCTTATGATGGGGGCATGAAAACTTTGTGCAGAACTCCACGTGGGATCTCACATCTCGTGGACATTAATACCCTCTTCTTTTCTGAATAATATTACTTCATGAGTCAGGTTCCCTCACTTTATGTGATAATTGGAGGTGTTTTAGTGTAAACTCAGCACACCTTTACTTCTTTATCTCCAATATATCTCAGCTTTTTCCACTTCATTTTAGTGAATCTAAGCATTTGATATAATAGCTGGTACTTTATATCTTCTAAAGAAATTTATTCTCCTGAACTGCCCCACTGCTTAGACTTTGTTGGCACAAGCTTTCTTCTACTAGTAATTTTTCCCTGAAAAGGAAATATTTGTGTTCCCTAATCCCAGGACCTTTAATTAGCTCTTTAATTCACTTTTGGCTATAAATCACAATTTATAGGGTTTGTTTCTTAAAAGCACTCTTTTGGCCATGTCTGCAGTGCACAAATTCAATGTTATGTTAAAGATTACCTGGTGAACTGATATATTTACCCAGGGAAGTCAAGGATGTATGTATAACTGTGGATCACAGTAAAACTGCATTAGACTTATAGTTAGTGGGCAAGCTAATTAACACCACCTGAAGGCAGCACTAATTATCTGATTCCCAGCAGTGTGCTGAACTATATTGCTTGCTTATGCTTTCTGCAGTTCCTGAGCAGCTTAGATCCAGCTCAAGTCTTTTGTCCAGCAGTGTAAGTACATCCTGAGGCAAAACGTACAGAGTACGGCCTCCAGAGCTGCTTCATAACCAGCCTCTGCCACTGTCAAGCAACCAGCTATTTCAACATATGGCAACTAATCAGATAAACAGAGATTTAGAAATCTGCCTTCAGGCAGCATTCCTTTCCTAAACATGGTCTACTCTGCAGCAGTAATTTTCAAACATTCTCTTAGATTTGTGTAAAAACCAAGAAAATACATTTCACTTAAAGATGAAGGACAATGTAATCCTCATCAGTGGAACCATTTTGTCTATATACTTCCCTTAGACATATTAAACAACTATGTTGATATTCACCAAATGAGGGCCTTTTACATGATCAAATGAAGATCAAATAGTTTATGTATTCTTGAGTGGTAATTTGTTGTACCTTTTTTTATTTAGATTAAGTTACTTTTGCATTTTGTGGCATGCTGTTCACTGATGTCTGTTACCAGAAAATTAAAAAACAAACAAAGAAAAAAAACAATCTGTCCCACAGAGTTGTTTGGGATAAAAGCCATTTTGCTGAGTCTTGGAAGGTTCCCCTGGTTTGTATTCAACCAGATTAATGTAGACTTTTTAGATCACCTTTTATACAAGAGATATGCAATTTGAGAAGAGTTATGGCACTGCACTCTAGAAATAGAGATATACCAATTTTATAAAGTACTTCCCATATTGTATTAATAAACTGATAGATTGAGCCTGATATCTGGCATTACAAATTTTTTCAATCCTTTCTGACTTCAGATCAAAAGTCTAATAAAAATATGTCCAGACCTAAACATCAAGTAAGTAGGTCTTATGTAAAAACAGATACGTTAATTCCACTGAGTGCTTGCTTTTGGCTGAATCTCTAAATGCAGTTAAATTATTGGAATGAAAATCCAGGTCTTCGTTGCATTGCACTATTGCTTTTTTTTTTTTTTTTTTTTTGAGATTATTTTCTTTGCATAAAAGAATTAAACTTTTAGAAGTAAAAGTTAACATTAGGGTTAAAACAAACACCAAATTTAAAATTGGAAGCTCAACAAATCACAGTGCCAGAAAAGATAGAAAAAATGAGTGGGTGTTGACAGATTAACAATTTTAGCAGAATAATGCCATTAAATCTTTTAATGAATCATCTTTTAAAAATAGTATAAGAGATAAGTGGATAAAATAGAATTAAGTAAACCTTGCAGGCTTCAGATATTTACGTCTGTTACTATGAGAGACTGCTTTGTTAAAAATGCGTTTAGCACATTCCATGTCTTTAAAATTATTTTGAAAAACATTACTTCAATAAGTAGTACATGAACAATGTATTGAAAAGAGACAATAAAAGGGATATATTTGCTTAAAATTTAAATTAAACTAGTTGTGCAATTCTTTCATTTAGAGGACATCTTTCATACCAATATTTTTCAAAGAGACAGCCTGTGAGATAAAAAAAGGCTGAAGACAGAAAGGAGTTTCAGTTATTAGTCACTCTTGTGACTGACTAGTGAAATTTCAGTGTTAGAATTCTGATTTAGAAGATTTGATTCAGAAAATCAACTGTGTTTTATACTTTAATAGCATTTCAGGAAGCATAATGTAATTTCCATTGCTTAATAAAGGATCTTGAACTCTCAGTAACATGTAGTACTTCTATATGTTCCTAGAGTTTGATCAAGATGGTTTTAATGTTGCCAATCTAATTATTTTGGCCAAAACAGCCAAATGCAATCTAAGAACTAATGCGTGCTCTGCTTTTGTGATCTTTGCAAGTACAATCACAGATACATTTTGAAAAATGGCCTCCAAAGACTGTTAAAATCGGTACAAAAAGACATAAAATCTTATGTATTATGGATGTTTTTGAGAAATAATAGCTGTATTTACTCATGGATACACTTCTCATTTTCTGACAATTTTCTTGACAGTATAATCTGATTGATTTTGAGTGGAGTTGCTTGAAAATGTTCTAGTGAAAAACTTTCAGGAAAATGTGTTAGGTCTGGGGCCTGAATGTTCTGTTTAAATCATCTAATAGATGGGTTTTATTTGAAGGGTCATTGGTTTTGACAGCATGTGAAGAGAAGAAGCTTTCGTGGCGTTTAAAGAAGCATAAGTGTGTTTGGGTTTTCAGCAGGTCTTCTCAAAGACCAGAAGCCAGCTTTGCCTGTCTCTCCACTGCAAAAAATATTCTCTTCACTGAAAAAGATATTACAGTTTCATTTCTGCCAAAGCAGCCAGGAGGACATGTTTCAATGGAGACATTAGGATTCAAGATTTCAGAAGCTCCAGATTTTGCTCCAGCCTAACTTCTGGAAGGAGGGCAAGGGGAAGGGAAGCCAAATCTGAAAATATGGAAATTTAAAGCTTTCAAAAAAACCTTTCCTTTGGCCCAACTTTTACAAAAAGCAATATTCTTTCCTTTTACTTTATTTTTTTTTGCATTTTATGGTTTAAGACGATAGAAGTTTCGAAGTCTGTCATCATCAGTGGAGGGACTTTAACTGACATTACTAAATTTTGCAGCAGTCTCCCAAACTTCTCCATGAAAATATTCCCTTGAAACAGAACTATCTGTATGTTCAAAAGAAAAGATACTCAGTTTTCATTAAAAAATAATTGTCCATTGGTTCAGTACATATACTATAAAACTTCTAGAATAAAACTAGGATTCCTTGATATATATGTGCAGTAGAATTAGATATAAAAAATGTGAGGATTTTTTCCTTATGCGTACAGTATTCTACTCTAGTTTAATGCTGTAAGGACTATATATACATTTACTGTCTTTGAACTTATTTACCCTTGGATACAGGTAAGCATCCCAATAATGGGAGTTGATGTAAATGCTATGGCTGTTACCACTCTGGAGGTTCAGGGATCATCAGCCTACTCTACTAGTGCTTTGAAATCATTCAAAGGTGGTAGAATGGGCCACAATTTCTCACATATAGAGGAAGTGCAAAATATCATTTAAAGTACAACAGATGGCTAAAGAAAAGCAGCCAGTTGAACATACACGAGATTAGAAACCTTCTGGCCCCTGCTTTTTTTAAAAATAAAAATAAGAACAAAAATTGTAGAGTTTTTCCTAAAATCTTATCTGGCTTATATATTACAAGTACAGTGAGGCAAAATGCCCAAAAGTTAAATTGTCAGCTTGTTTTCTGTATAACCATGTGAGTTATTTTTCCATGGAATCAACAATTCTGCTAAAATGGTTTTCAGCAATTTCACTTCTGTACGTGTTCATGCTGTGCCCAGAGTTCAGGGACTCAAGGTATCCTTGAAACTAGCACTCAAGTAAAAATCATCTCTCACACTAATTTCCTCTGTACATGTCACTTCCTGCTGTCCTCTTTCTTTTTTTGGTTTGAGAAACCCATAACATATTATCTTTGGCAACTGCTCAGGAAGCCTAAGGAAAGCATCTTTTCCAAGCCTGTCCCTTGGTATTTGAAATTTACATGTTATTCCCAGTCTTTCTGTTACTGCTCAGAGCACTTGCCAAAATAGGAGTAACATATAAATCATCAAAATCAAAGATTGGGTCCAAAGCACTGTCAAACATTTTTCTTTTGTCCTGAGTTTTAGAAATGTCTAAAGACAACAGCTTTTAAAGGGTCCTCAGAACTAAGTATATATCCAGATACAGTTAGGACTAGTAGTCTCTCATTAGCTACAGAACTTATCTAGGGTAGGGGACTCCTGATTTTGTACGCATAAAAGGCTGTTTGGATGCAAACCCTGTGGAAGATACTACACTCCTCGGTAGCTTTATTTAAATTAAAGTTTAGAAATAGGATAAAAGCCAGTACCTTGATGGTGGGAGTTGGATGTTCAGATCAGATGACCTTTAGAGGTCACCTTTAACATTAAGTGTTAAGTGTTCTGCAGTTTACTACTGATATGTATAGGATTTACCAGTGCTGTCTCTAACCCTATTAATTTTATGCAATAGGAATGAGTTGCAAAGATAAGTAGAGATATTTACAACAGCGTCTTTCCTATTGTGTCAAGTGGCAAATGGAGAGGACCTCCCATTCATAACTAAGTTCATAAGATTTTTCAAATTCAATAATAAAATGATTAATTTTGAAAAAGTTTCAGTTGTAAGCTGCATGTAAGTGGATGAATTTCTAAATGCTGCCCACACTACTATACATCTGGGCTTTATTCCCATCGAAAAGACATAAACAAATCATACACATTTTGAAAGAGTCCCATTTTGTTACAGTACAAAAACCTGGATATGACTGAAATATGTGAAGCAGGTCATAATGACCAAGTTGAAAGACAATAGGTTTCCAATGTCCCATGTTAAATTGGTCATATATTTTTTATCTGTAGAAATTGTGTTCCCATCACTAACTCATGAAATTTTAGCAATTTTACTTTCCATTAATTCAATGTCTCTGCATCTAATAGCAACCTGCTGTTAATTAAAATCTCAGTGAAAAATCTTATACAGGCAAGTTTTCATCAGATCTAATACAAACTCATGCATTAGTTTGGCTCACTTAAGTGAGGTTATCATCCAAGTTTTCTTATTTGATTGAATCTGTTGAGTGACTTGCGTGTTCCTACTTCTGACTGGCACAGCAGGATTGCTTCTCTTTGAAATTTAGGATCATGATCCTATGCATAAACCTGATGCCTGCGTCTTGTGCCTCAGCTTCTGTGATATTACTTGTGCATTTAAGGTTCTGGTTCTACTACTGTAGACCTCCCCTCTCCCTCTTATACTAGTCATAATGATATCCTTGGGAGTCACAGCAGAAAAGGGACAATGTTATGACACCCTTGATTTTGTTGCATATGTATAATTATCAGTAAAATGTCACATCAACAAAAAAATGAAAACAAAGTGTTGGCAATAAACAAGAATGCTTTAGGATTCTCAGACTACTTCCATAGATTTTCCTGTTCCAGTATCTGCAGGTCTGCTTCAACAGGGAAATGAGGCAGGAAATATGGGGGATCTGTGCACAGGCTGTGCCTCCGCTATCAGAATGTGGTTTCACAGGGTCTGAGCTCTGCTGGCAGAGCTGGGGACTTGTGATAGGGTTCAGTGCCAGCCCAGAAAGAGTGAAGGTGTAAATAAAGTCCATCATCTCTTCAGGGTCCTACTAGGAACCCAGTGAGTAGGAGTGGGACAGAGGCTTGTAGCACATGCAACGCAGATCAATCCCAGGGCTGGTGGCAAGGATGCCTCTGCTCAGACCTGAGCTGAAATGGGGCTCCTGGGCACATAAGCAGGGGTAGGAGCGCTCAGAGCAATTAAGGACTCTCTATTCACTCAAGGCCCTGACAATTACCTGCCCCTGTTTCTTGTGTCTAGAAAAGTTTTATCTTCTGCAAGTCTATATTCTTTTACTTAAGAAACCAGTACAGAAGACTATTCTTGGCTTCTCTTAGAATTTATATTTACACACAGTAAATGGTTTTGCACCCAAGCTATAGCTGCAAGCATTACTACAGAGTCCCCAGGTAACTGTCTGGGCGAGGTTTTTTTCTTATTTATCTTGGTAGGTTGCTAAAAGACTGTCTTTCTCCTCCATCTGTTTGTGCTGTTTCAGCAATAGCTGCTTGACAGGCTGACAAAGTTTCCTGTGTCCCGTTTACTTTTGACTCAGCCTAAGATGAAAGTAGTGTATTACAGAAAGAAAAAAAAAGATATAAAATCTCCCAAACCTCAAGTAGATCATACATTTTATTCTTACACTAAGATCTGAAGACCTCACTTTTTATGAAAAACTCACTTGTACATGCTTCTTTGTCATTAGTTCAACTAAGAAGTGTATCAGCTATTGACAGAGTAAATTCTGTCTGCTCTGAATACTTCAAAGGCTTAATTAATTACCTTGTAATAAATTATATATGTAAGCTACACTTGATTCAGATATATTAACAGTAAAAGTACTTTACTTAATTTAAAAAAAAAATGTGAGAGTAACTTTTCACATTTCTTGTTGTTATGTTTCGGTTATTAAAATTATTACAAATATGCCCCTTCCTGAATTAAGGTGCTGGTCAATAGTACGGATTTTATTTAACAGTAAATGTGAGGCAGTGAGAGAGAGAGAGAGAGAAAGAATAGGGAAAGGGGAAGGGGGTGAAGAAAGAGACTGACAGAGAGAGACTAAATAGAAAATGTATCACCAGTCTGTGAAACCCAAAAGTGTCCCATGAGTCCTCTTCTCAGTGTTGGTGGTCTGCAAAACATAGAATCCACCTGGGGCTTCCACCACTACCCTGATGGATCTGAACTGTGACCACCATTTCGACCAAAGAACATCAAAATTTCAACAACAGTCTCATTGCTGGATCCAGTGGGTGTCTTGTGAGTACTTCCAGTCACCACAGCCCTGCTTCGGCTGCCTGTTCCAGCACTGCAGCCTCACTCCAGCACCATGCAAGTCTACCAGCAACCAGTTCCAGCTATCTGCCGTTTCCTGCCAGTGTTGACTCTCCAACCTTTTGTGCCAGGTTTTCAGGGCATGAGAGAGGCAAATCATATGGAAGGGCAGCCTATCTTATCTCTGTCACCTTCTCTGTGGCAGCTGAGAAAAAATGTGTTTTATATTGGACTAAATAGTAGACTACTGGGTTTGTCTTTTTAAATTTCTGTTTTTTGCCAGATCAAACATTTGAGCTTATCGTAAATCAAAAGTGTATATTTTCAGGAAGTTGAAACATGAGAAAGCTTACAGCCTGATCTAAAGAAAATAAATGTAAAAAAAAACAACTAGTTTCCCTTTCAATTATAGTAGAATGATAGAAAATTTAGCAAAAAAATTTCATGAGCAAATACCAAATATTTCTTATACCTACTGTCTTATGTAAATAAGAAGTATAATTATGAGTAAGAATAAACAATGTTACTGTGAAAATGTTTTTCATGTGGCTTTTCAAGGTAACATTTAAATAGAGAGGTTTGTCTGCTGAACACTGTGTAATTATTACTGTTTGGTTTGCCTTTTATTGTAAGTAAAAAACTCTCCTTTTCTACTTTCTAACTGTATAATGTACAGTGTTCCCTATTTATTTAATTCTCCATTTAATAATTGTTTTCACACCTTTGTGTTTGCTACAACTAAGTATCACTTAGTCAAAAAGCCATAAAAATACTATTATTTATAATTTATTCTCCATCTGTTTAGATTCACATCAGTACCAGTAAACTACTTCTTTATGGCCTGAAAGAAGTTTGTCTCTAAATACTAAATGGTAAGTTATGGCTTCCTGGTTCCACTGTATCTTTCAAATACCACTCCAAAAAGACCTTCTAGCTAAAATATTTAATAGTTACATCTGGATCATAAACCCCTCACTTAGCTACAAAGATCTAGCAAAAGGAGTTTTGAGATGAAATATAAAGTCTTTGAGCTAACATCTTGTTTGATCTTTCTTATTACTTTGAAAATAAAAGGGCTATAAAGTAGATATACAGGTGGTCAAATTTTTACAGTGTCTTTTGTTTACTTGTCTGTTAGGTTTGAATATACCTGTAAAAAACCCCAAGCAAAATAAATTAAGTTATTTTCTAAAACATTCAGGTTTTAAAATCAAATTTATTTGATTTCTAAAATTTTTGAACACTTAGATTGTAGAGGAAAATTATCCAGAAGTTAAATATTTTTACTCTCACAATTTTTTTTTAGTAGTTAGGAAATATTCCACACAGAAACACAGAATTAATGAGGTTGGCAGAGTCTTCTGGAGATCATCTAGTCCATCCCAGTGCTCAGAGCAGGATCAGCTACAGCAGCTTGCTCTGGGCCATGTTCAGATGGGTTATGAGTAGTTCCCAGGATGGAGATGCATAGCTTGTCATTAACAGGGCTACCTGACTCTGGGCTTGATCATCCTGGGAGCAGAAAGGTTTATTCTGTTTAAACAGAATTTCCTGTGTTTTATTTTGTGCCCGTTAGCTCTTCTCCATTCACTGGGCATCACTGGTCTGACTCCATCATTTTTATTTTACCCTATCAGGTATTTATATACATTGAAAAGATCCCTCTGAGGCTTCTCTTTTCTTCTCTCAGCCTTTCCTTGTGTGTCAGATGCACTGGTCCCACAGTGACATTGTGGCCCTTCACTGGACTCACTACAGTGTGTGTCCCTATCTCTCTTGCATTATTTGTTTACACCATCTGAAGTACCTAACACTGTAAGAATCATTTACTTTCCTAATGTTAAGAAAATTCTGTCCATGTTTCTTCTTCTGAGATCCCATTCACATCATTTTCCTTCCTCTACCACTATTGAAAGCGTCCTCTGAAAACTACGTCTTCAATGGAGAAAAAGGGTAAAGATTTTCTATGCAGCTTGTCCCCCTCAGTCACACCCAAAAACTTTTGCAAAAGTAACTTCACCCTTCTCTGTCTTCTAGCACTTCACACATAGAACTAGGACAAGTCTTAATTTTTCCCCTCTTTAAACCAGTATTTCTAGAGAAAAAAAAAAAAAATCACTGTACTTTTGGTGACAAAAGATGTTTCGTTATAATATTTTTCAATTAATCAAAAAATCCAACAATGCTATTTTTTCCCCTTATTGCTTTAGGAAGTGTGTTTCACTTCTTATTTATTTTAATTTATTTTGCTTCATCTTCTTTGGTTTGCTTTAGTTTCCAATTTTTCCCTAACCTTTCCACCTTGCTCCTGAAGAAAACATTTAAAGAAAACAGAAACCTGTGGGAAACATGCACAAAAAAAGACTTAATAAACCAAATAAAGGTTTTGATAATTACTTCATTCATCATTCTAACTCCATACCTTTTGGTGTCTCTGATGTCTTCTATTCAGTTATGCAATCTACCTTCAAATCTGAAGATATGGCAGAGGCTCAAAGCCCATTTCAGCTGTGTGAAAACAGCAATTATTTACAGGATTAAATACTTGCTTACTAAAATCAGTTATTTTTTCCACATTATGTCTTCCAGAAAGTCTAATCTTTAAAATCTGTTTTTAATTTCCCAAAACAGTCCTGTGGTGCATGTTTCTAGTAATTTTGAGATTGTGAGTCCTTTTAGATTTTTTCACATTGAATCTTCACTGTATCATATTAACCTGCCAAATTTAACCATGGTGAAAAGAGCTCAATGGACTTCATTGTACAACAGGGCTATTTTGTTTTAGTGTTACTAACACACCATTTGCTAACATGAATTTGCAATCTAAGAAATATTTGCTTTGCTCCTCAGATGTGGAAACTTCAGATTTCTGTGGTGTCTGTGACTTGGGGTCTTGGTTTTGTGCATTATAAGTAAATTTCTCACTGCCTATTATGATTTATTATGTTGAGAGGTGTTGAAAGTTGAGTCATGAAATCTGAAGTCTGGATTTGGACCAAAAACACCACAGGCATATATTTTGCTCTAGGGATGATATGAAAATAGGTCATTCTGTTGCCAAATGTGTATTAAGAAGCCCCCTCCAAAATGTTAACTGTCATAATTTCAGACTCTGAATGTTTAAAACTTCTATGTTAACTATCAAGAGATGTTTAACTTGGAACTTGCTTATTTTACATAGTGCTTTGGTGCTCTGACCCTCTGTTGCTTTATTCTGATGTATTTCCATTGTGTGAATTTCTAACAATAGAACTATGATGACAACCAGAGTAAAAGAGTAAATAATTACTAAAATAGTATACTGTTTTGTTTTTTTTCAAGCTATTTCAACTGTTTGAAGAATAAAAAGTAAATTACTTCTTGCATATAATTAAATTTAGGTTAAAGAAAGCACAGAAATATTTGGAAATGCCACACTGATAATTATCTACTGCCTTCATGTAGGTCTTATGTGAGAACCACAGTGTTAATTTAGATTCACCCAGAATAATGTACTATTCATTCCTTAGTATTAGTACACCATACCATATGATTTATATGGATGCTACAGTCACACTTCAGCTTGCATTTTTAGATATTGTGCAAAAGCAACATATGTTAAAATTTGAAAAATAACTAATTTTTCTCACTCAAGCCAATTTAAGACTGTTGAAAACTTTGTACAGAGTTTATTGAATTATGAATTCTTTGATTAGCCAATGCAACACACATCACAGTCAGAATTCTCTGCTAGATTTTGTAGCTAAGACAGCATTCCAAATACCAGTGTACATGAAGCACTGGATTACATTATTTATGTAGACGAAAAAAACAGAAGTTTGTATTAATTATCCAAATTATCCTGTTCTTGCTTTACTGGAATGCACAAGTAAGATCTAGGGCATTGCTGTAATTTTATGTTGGTGGAAGTTGATTAATGTTGTTGTCCTTAAGTCCATGACACAAACAGAAACATAAGCATTGTTATTCACATGAACTAGAGTAACATCATAAAAATTCAGGATTTGAAGATGTTAATAGTACTTGTGATAGTAAGTAAGAACATAAACACTTTTGAGAATGAAGAAAGGAAATTATTTAAGTAATTTTAAAGTAAAATAATTTCATAAAAACAATACTAATAGATACATTTCTCCTTTTTTTCTGATATAGTTTTATAGACTTCTTAAAAATGTTTTAAAATTTTATTTCCTACAATCACTATTAAGTTTATTGGATCTAAAACAGAAGTGGAGGGCTTTTTACCTTTTTGAAATTTGCCACCAAAGTGCAGTATATTTTAAGGGATTACTCTACATGACAAAACTAAATATTGTTGAAAAAATTCCTCAAGATGTGCATTAAACTACTGAAATTGTGGCACCATGCTTATATGGTGTAGAAAAAAACCAGAACATTTAATATTTTGGCACAGTTCAAACTTTCAAAAAAAAAAAAAAAAAAACCAAAAAAAACCCACACAAAACAAAACAAAACAACAAACAAACAAACAAACAAAAAAACCACAAGCCAAAAACCCAAAGAATCCAACACAGAAATACAAAACCTCTCAACATTCTTGTTAATAGTAAAAGATAGTTTTCACTTAGAGAATAAGTATACACGTATGTGTGTGTGTGTGTGTGTGTATGGGCTGGTGTGTGTGTGTGTGTGTGTATCTGCCTTTAATATTTTACATATATATGTTTTACAGAGATTTTTACCTTTTAGTGTAGAAAATTTGACAGGAAGAAAAGTAATTTTATTTTTTAGAAAAGAAGTATTAACCAGCAAAACAAAAATATCATAATTTTTGCAGATACAGTGGAGTATCCACATACACTCTTTACTGAAAATTACATTTTGAGTTGTGGACATCTGCCCGTTCTTTTGATTTTCCAATACAAACACATTGTTTTATTGAAATAGCTTTATGAACCCAGCATCTTTTCTGTATAGCTAGCCTCATGGAAGATTCTGATATTAGGAGTAGTGGATTATGGGTAGGGACCTAGAGGCTGCATGTACTAATAATTTAAACAGTGACTAGAAATGTCATCTAGCACTGGAATATGATCATCTGTAGTTTTAAATTAATAGCATGGTCCTTAGCAGACTTCTGGCCCGTGTCAGCCATTATTCTCCCAGCAGTTGCCAAATACAGCTACAAGATTGCAAAGGGCATTCCCAGCAGGCAGCTTGAATGTGCTCACAGTGATGTAAAGGCCAAGATAGTTCATTAGTACCATGATGGGCTGCTCCAGACCAACTGGCCTGAGCACCAGTGAGCATTCCTGGGAACACCTGGTGCCTATTAGTATAGACATGGGTCATTGTCCAAGGTGACATCCTTTCTGACCCTTTTGTCAATACTTTGTTGTGCACAAAATGTGTCTTCATCAATTAAATATCATCACTTGTCTACTATGTGCAATAAATTTGGGCATATACAAGGATTTTATTTTGACCACTACATGCTCATTTTCATGGATGCTCATCGTGTTAAATATATTAATTCTACTAATGTCTTCTCTCTGTTTGGATTAATCACTTTTTTACTTCTCTAAACAGCATCTGTTTAAAAAAGCAAATTGAAACTTTAGTTGTTAAAGACACAAAGTCATTGAAGAAAAACCAGAAAATATCTAAATATGGGGAAATCTGGACAGGAGCTTGGTTCTGTTCTGTATACTGTCCATCACAGGTTTACAGAGCTCAATACATAATCTTATGTAATTTTTTTTTCTGGAAATGAGCCAAAGACATGACATCATCTTTTAAGCTAAATGCCAATTTTTTTTCTGTTTATGGACTTTAGGAGTCAACAAGGATGGCAATTCTGCTTTAAAATTGTCATGTCTTTTTTATATTTTTTATGTTGGTTTTGAAAAAACAATAAAATGACATTAATTCACTCTTTACTCCACATCCCCTATAATATGAATCAATATATAAAGTTTTAAAAATATATATTTATTGTGACTTTTTGTGCTTGATAGGCAAGAAATCAGAAAGAAAATCTGCATATATAACCTTAGACATTTCATATTTAGTTCATCCAACAGAAATCTCAGCTGTTCCGTAAATGGAAGAATTCATTAGAGGGGGCATAGAGTAGAAGTTCTTGCTTTACCTATTTTGTCTCCCCTATTCTGCTTTTCCCCTGTTTTATATGCTTTCCAGCTAGAAAGAAAGCTTCATCACATTCAACTCCCATTTTAACATGTCTCTCTCACACAGATAGAGTCCTACCTATAGCTCTGAACTAGATTGGTCACAGAGGGGCAGAGCACAGGGATATCACTTGCAGCCCAACATCACATGCATTAGAGCATTCTTCAGGGTCAGTAAGCTCTGGGATCAGAAGTGTTCCACCCTCCTCCCCTGACCAGCCCTGGTTTTGGAATTGGTTGGAGTAATGATGTTTGGCTTTATTTGATTTTGTGGAGGGAAGTCTCCTTTTCCTACGGTTTCAGTAAAATATGCAATTCCTTCTGTGATTTCCCCTGGGTGTATTACCTATTCTTATAGTACAAGTTGGGTTGCTGTGAAGATTACATGCTCTATGCCTGGTAATTGTAGAAAGACACTTCCTCTTGAAGGAAGAAAGTAATCAGGAAAAAGCATCTGCCAATTTCTGCAGCACCAAACCTCTGCTAAGTCAAAAGGAACAAAGAAAGAAACATGAACATCGTCTATCATGTAATACAGCAGCTCACCATGCCTTTTGAATTAGGACCTATATGCAGGTGCACTTGAAAAATATCCTTTTCAAGCACAAGCTGTTACAGGGTGGGAGTTCAGATGCCACCTGTCCTTCTGCAGGAGTAAATCCTTCCAGACAGCAGCTGAATCAACCACCCTCAGAATCCATGTACCATAGCCTCATAAATCACATTCCTAGGGAATCACCATGTTTTCACCACTGATGTCAACCTCACTTCTCTGCAAAAAAATCACTGTGACTATGTGCATGTATTCCATCAGCTGGATACAGTGATTATTTGATGCTCTTTAAATAAAAAAAAAAATTACATTATCAAGAATGTATGACATTCTTAAAAGACAAAATACACTTTATTTACTTTTCACTATGTATCATCAGTTTTATGACTGCAGAGATATCCACTGCAAAGTTTTGTCTTGACAACAATTTATATTTTCCACCACGTAACTACTGACATTACTAAAATTCAAAGACAGCGTTAGTTGCATCCTGACACTTTTCATGAAGATTATTTAAACAGAATTAATAAAAACATTTAATTGATTTCAGAGTGGTTTATTTAAACTCAGTTAACTGGCTACATCATATTCTTATTCATCTTTAGAGTTACTTAAAAGGAATTTAATTAATTCACTTCTAATGAAGATGTACAAGTATTTATTAGTATATACTTTGATTCATTTTTGTATACAATAGTAGCCATCGAAGGGGTTCTACTTTTGACTAAGATCTTCACAATTAGCAGGATAGAATTGAGTGCCAGAAATTAAATTACGTGATTTTATTCTAAATGTGAAGGAGACATAAAGAGATTTAAACTGATTTCTGTAATATTGTTTCAATAATGCAATTATCGACTTGGTATTAAACTCTTCTTTTCCAATCCCTCCAGAAATCTCTAATAGTTATTATTAGTATTTCAGGAATATTTTTGCATATTTTTTCTCTGTTTTTTTTCCCCTGTTAGAATTTGCCTTTTTTTCCCTGTTAGAATTCTTCTTTTACTTTTTCAACTCTTTACCCTTTGAAAATTAACAAAGGCCTGAATCTTTCACAATACCTTCTGAGATATTTTATAAAATAAAATCATCAATACCCACAATGCTAGTGGAATATCTGAACAAGCAAATAATATTAAGACAGTCATTAGAGCCTCAGGGTTTATATTTTTTTAACTTTGTCATCAGAGTGAAATAAAAGTTTTCAGTGTAGGGACTAATGTCAGGTTTTTCTAAATTGGCTTTAGGTGCTCATTTTAAAGAGATATATATTGAGAGGTCTTTTAAGTTTGCATCTTTTAAAAATCAGGGCCATAAAATTTTTTCAAACTGAACAAAAATTCCTAGGATTTTTTTTTTCAATCTTGACCTGAAAACCTTGCCTCTAAAATCATAAAAAAACTTTCAAATATGGAATAGATTATCTCCAGTGGTTATCTAGACGTGTATTACATGCTCTTTACTGTAATCTTAGGATGATGGAGCTCCAAGTATAATATATTCAAGTACCCAACATTATTCCTGATGAGATTTCAAGAGAATTATTCCCTGAGCAGGGAATGTCATGCTTCACATGCATCTGCTTTAGGTTTGGAGCAAAAGCAAGAATGTCTCTTGGTTAGAATGCATACATTTGGTTAATGCATACATTTTTTCTACTCAACAAAAGGGAGGACCCCTAAATACAATATATCTCCTGTTCTAACAAGTGCAGACTCTCCATGGCCAAGAGCAGAAAACTATTCCAATACAGTACATACTTTGAATATGCACCATTCCAGGGCAGTGCAAACAAGCCTGTATCAGATTCACATATGGAAGAACTGCAACCACTAATTGGCCATCATTATAGAGGCTATCCCGTCTGGATTTTGATACAGAGCCTTGAGTACAAAAGTAGCTGTCAGTCATGGAAATGCTTATACCAAGTCTCTGTGCTTACAGTTATACAGGAGGCTTCGGAAAATGGTAGCATTTTCTCACATTTTCAGCAGCTGAAAATTTTGAACTTTTTTTTTTTTCTTTCAATGTAAAAACATTTTAAAGCTGCTTGTGTTCAGTAAGGAGCTTCCTATCACCATGTTCTGACAGAAGTGTACTGAAGTGCTCTGCAGTGGGATAAGGATGTTCCATTTGTCTGAGTTTAATTTCTTTAAACACTTACCTGAAACAATATTTTTGTGTGATCACAGTCAACATAGACGTTAAAAAAACCAAAAGCAAACAAATCAAAACCACCAAACTATCAGTTCTGACTTCCCTTTTCCTGCTTTTTCCTCATGGCAAGTTACATGTAATATATAACATGAGACAAAAGTGCCATGAAATTTGCAACTGATCAGGCTGTGGCTTGGTGGGTTAATAGCAAATGAAGGTAAAAAAATTGCAGTATTACCAATTTCTAACTGCTTCAGAACATAATTTTTGTCTCAGAGCAGCAGGAAGCATAATATATGAAACTGAATTATTGGTATAAGAATGCCATCATTTTGACCTGATGAAAAAGCTGGTAATTTTATTAAATTTTGGAGTAAAATAATCACTATATTTGTAGACAAACATCATCTCTCTTACTAGTACATGGAAAAATAGAATTCTAGAAGATTTATATTTTTAAAAGAGCTCCTATGTTTTTAGTGTTAAAAATGGAGATGAATAGTTTGTTTTATATTCAGCCTGGCAAATAAATGGACCACATTCCCTATGAACCTTGCGGCTCAAATGTGTTTCTAATACTTAGCTGTATAAGAGGCAGCCTTGCTGGCTACCACTGGTCTCTGACACTCCTGATACTGGAGACACATCTTTTGTATGAGTTCCCTGCTTGAACCATAATAGCTGAAGTAGAGACATGATCTGTAACTCTGAAAAAATGTGCTCTGGATCTTTACCTACTGAAGTGCTCCTATACTTCAGTTCACTGATTTAGCCTGCCCCTGAGCTGTCCTTTTCTGTCACGCTTAGCTCAAGCTGGGTTGAGGTAAGGCTGTTGGCATTAGAAATTCACTCTGTGTACACCTTGTGCCAAAAGCTACATCTATGTTACTGGACAGCCTGCAAGTTCTCTTGACAGATTATGCTAATTTGTAGAGCCAATGTGTCCTTTGCACACAGTTTAAAAAAAAAATTATCTTTTCCTAGGATTTTTTTGTGTGTGTGTTTGTTGACTGCCTTTTCATCTATTTTCTTCCCTAAAAATAATTTTAAAAATTTATAAAATTCAATATGTATTCTTATGAAGTTGAATTGACCTCTTTCTTTCCTGCTGCACTGTTTTGGTTGGGTTTTTTCCTTCTTTTGATGCAGAATTTCCCTGTTTTCTGTAGAAATTCTTAATTACTTGGGCCCTTATTAGCCAAATTGTTTCCAATATGTATGTGTAATATTCTAGTATGTGGAAGGTGTGATATAACAGTACTGGAGTTGCATAGGAAAATGCTTACCTGATTATTACACATTTATGGTCAAGGTACGCTTTCAGTAAATCATTGCTGTAAAAAGTAGGTGAAACACGATTTAGACCTGTTTAGACCCTCACACTGCTTCATCCTTTTTTTCAGAATTTTTTATCTGTTTCCCACAGTAAATAATTTTTATGTCTACAGGGATTCTTTTGATTGCTATTAAGACTGTCAGCCACAAAACTTCAAGGGACCATCTCTGCAGGATGCTATAACAATTTTTATTGCAGTCAGCAATTTTGTGGGACACTGGTCACATATAACAAGTCTATGGTTCATATTTCTTTGCTTTTGTCAAAGGTGAGACTCTTGAGTATGGTAAGTTACCTCTGACTGCAGAGAATGCAGTCTGCTCCAGCTGCTGAAATGGAATGCCCTTGTTCAAGAAGCAATTAGTTGCCTGGAATGAAGTTTAGTAGCAGGCAGCTATACGCATCAGTGGCTACAAATTCACACCTGTTTGCTAGAACGGGTCACGGACTCGGGCGGAAAAAATAATTAAACAGTACAAGTAAACTTGGCATGGATTTACAACTTCAAATTCAGTTTGCTGCCTACTAAAGATATCTGGCTGTTCTGTTAGTTAGCGGGATACTTCAGAGAGAGGGGATGAGAAGAAAGATTTAGAAGTCAATAGAAATGAAGAATATAACAGTCTATTTGTCTGTGTTTTCTGAACATCTTCCATGTTATTTCAGCAGTTAACCTGTTATCTGCTCGCTGCACTTTAGATTTGATCTTTTAGCAATTTGAAGGCCTTTTTTTTTCTAGTCTCAAAGTAGTTGTCCATAGCATCTGCAGAAAGCTGGAAGCACAGAAAACATTATCTTAATAATTATCTTAATCATTATCTTAACCATTATCTTAACAGATGATTAAAAGATCCAAAAGACATGACTTGGGCTGATGTGACATTTGGAAAAGAGATCCATCTTCATCCAAAAAAAATTAAATAAAGTATGGCACTCACCTGAGCCAGTACAGATGTTAGTAATCACATTAGCTTTATTCCAGATGAGAAAATATATTTGCTAAATATCCTGCATGAGGCTGTGCTAAAAAACAATCACTACATCCAGTACTGAACAGTTCATGTGTAGTTAGGGAAATCTTTCCATCAGTTAATTTAAAAATTGCAAGGTATATAATTGAGATAATCTAAGAATTTCATACACAGGGTGATACACAGACAAATAATCAGAACAGGAAATAGAAACGAAATGCAATATTCATGATAATGAGACCCTTAAATAATCCTGCAAGATCATTAAAGGATGAAAATATGAAGAGTAAAAGTCTCTAAATAATACTAGTAGAGCTTTTCTGCTAGAGAAAAGTGTGGCAGAATGAATGAAAAGAGAAGAAAAATAAATTTTTCCTGCATTTTCTTAATAGTTAATTAAAAAAATATTCACTCCTTTGAGACATTGTTCTCTTTTCCTAAACTATCTTTAGAAGCCATTAGATGGAAATTTATTTGTTTTATACAATCAAATCAGAGAGTTCCAATAGGAGCTGAGTCTCAACACTTTCTTAAATCTTATCCAAGAGCCTAATTTTATTTTTTTTAAAACTTGCACACATATAAATTAATCACAAAAATATTTAAATGAATATATTAACAGAATTTTTACACTGAAATTAGATAGGTTAGTTTCATGTCATTCCACTGAAATGGCAATAAATATTTGGCTATGTTTTTAATCCAAATATACCAAGTTTCTATTAGATGTGAAAAAAGAAAAGAGGTCAGCTTTTAAGCATTCAAAGTTACCTATCTGGGTTCTGGAAGACAAACATTTCTGTCAGAACCTGTTTAATACTAGATGATTTACTTATTTCTTTTTTTCTTATTTAAGAAATCTGTTCATATCCTTTTTCTAAGTTTACAGTTTGCTTTGATGCAAAAGTATTCTTCTCTTTTTCTTTCTTTTCTTTCTGTTTTCCCCCCTCATACTGAGTAAGCAGTTCTCTATTAACAATTCATTTGGGCTTAGATATGGATCTTAATTAACAGAAAAATTGTCAGCAGGCACTAAATCCCTGATCAGGAATATAAAAGAGTCCCAGTGGCACGGATTTTCTCAATATCAGTTTAATGAACTGCCACTATCTAAACAGACCAGAGGACCAGGAAAGTATATGTCTTTATTAGCACACTGCTCAAAATATGTTGTGTGAATAAAAAAAACTAAGCACCATATTCTATCCTTCAGGAAGGATGTAAGCTTATACTAAAAGAGGAATGTAGAAAATGAGTCATACTATATTCTTTAATAAGAGCAAATTAGAGAGAAAAAATCATAGTAAGATCTGACTAATAATCCAGCCTAAATATTTTTTTTCTGTGCTGTCTAGAGGCAATATTAAAACTTTCTATTTTTCGTTTGTCTGTCATTTCAGTCCAATTCCAATATCTGTACAAGTGAGCTGTATAATAAGCTTCAACAGCCAATAGTCTGATCTTTACTTCTTAACCTGGAAAAAAAAAAAGGAATTCATGTTCAAATCAGAATAAAGAGGACCTTTAAATACTGGCCTTCTATGTAAGTGACTAAAAAAGGCTTATCTGTTGATGTCTTGCTCACTTAAAAAGTACAATAAAACTGAAATAAATCCATCATGGTTTTAAGGCATTTTTGGAATGAAAAAAAAAACAAAACAAAAACAAAAACAAAAAAGCGAAGCTGACCTCAGAATGTTTCCATAAGATGATTTGCTGTCTTGGAACTGACATTTTCTGGTTAAAATTATAGTATAGGAATTGGGAGAGATCATCCAATCTACCTGAACTGCATATAGTATGCCCAAGCCACAAGGAAGGTTTCTTTGTGTTAGATACATAAAACAGCTTAGCCATGCTTTCCTTAGCTAAGAGTTATTTAGATAGCTGAATTCAATTTATCACATAAGGAAAACAATAAAATATAATTCCAATATAACATTTATGAAAGTTGAATTGTCACTCATAAATTCTGAATCACGTTTTATACCCAGTCTAAATATCCAAACCATTTTTTTCTTTTTTATTTAGAGTACTAATACAGACATCCACACCTAGCAAAAAATATGCATTATTTTCAAAGTATTGGTTGATTCCCATCCTTATTTAATCTTCCATTGACACTTGATTTTTAAAATTGTGGATAAGCTTTTGCTAATGTAAACTGTCTACTCATTTTTGGTACATTGCTAAAAGGACCAGAATGTACAATAGTAAACTGTTGGAAAAGTGTCTTCTCTTGGTTATAGTACCTTATGTGAGTAAAGTCTAAATTTTTTAGCTTAGTATTATTATTTTTGGAGTATTCACTTCAGTAAGTTTCCTTCTTCAGAAAGAAAATTTATAGAAGTTTAAGACATTTTGCAAAGGTGGAAGGCGATGTCGTAATAATGGATCCTCCCTCATCTTCAAGACATTAAGATTTTTGTCCTATTACTTGTTATTTGTTTTTTTCTTCTATTTTGCAGATTCTTCTTTCTTTCTATGCTGCAGTTAGAATCAAGTGCACACTATTGACAGGAGATGAGGAGGTCAAAATGAGATTTATCTCCAAATCTTTTTTTTTTTTTGAACTTCACCTTCTTCCTACCTATTATCCTGATTCTTTGTAATGATGTCTGTCAACTTTGTGCCATTACTAAAGTTTATTAGTGCAAGGTTATTACAAAAAGACAACCCTTAGGCATATCCTTTTTTACCCTCATGCTCACTAAAATCTAAAACAAAATCAACCTCAGTACTGACTTTTAAGGATTTACTACAGTAGTGGCTTTCTTCTGCTTAATCTGCTATTTTATTTTTTCATCCCATCATTTCTTTTACTATGTTCTTTTTCTGCCATTACATGACTTAGACTGGATTTATTTTATTTGCCATTCTTTAAAAATAACAATATGAACAATAGGATCAACTACATTTGCTGTATCATCAATGAAAAGTGTTTTCTGTGGCTTAATTTACTCTTAGAAATAGAACTTGCATTTTTCTCTCAATTTACTTACCAATTTTTTTCACTGTTAAGGAATATTGTGTCATATTGAGGCCAGGCAAATCTCTTCCTTTCAACCCAGTTTCCCCATCTTTTCTCTTTTATAGTCAGAGAACAAGACTTACGTTGAGACACTGCTTAAGTCATTTTTCCAGATATTCCATATTTACAACTTTCTCTCACAGTTCTTGGAAATTCTGTGATATAGATTACTTGACTTTACTGGCTTGGGAGCCCTATTCTCTTTGAGTTTTCACTGTTATGTGTAGCTCTCAATTTGTCACTTTTGTCTGCAATAACAATACACAAATCTTTTGAAAAGTATTCATCTATTTCTAGGGGTACTGAGTTTATCTGATACATCCACCTCTTCCGTAGTGGACTGCTGTTTCACTTTGGTTTTCCTTGCTCTTTTATCAATTTCTACACCTAAAGAGGCTTTTCTTTTAATTTCTTTTGCAGGGTCTGACTCAGTTTGAGTTCTGGATATTTTCATTTTACCTCTAAACTTCCTGACCTCTAAGACAGACTCTGCTGCTTTCTTATATACTTTCTGAAGCAGCTGTTTATCCAACTGAGCCAGAAATCCTGTCCTACAGTATGTCCCCTTAGTCTGAGATACCAATTCTAATTATTCTTTTATCGCTAACAATTTAAAGAAATTCCTAGCTTAATTTAATTCTCTAATATTCTCAACCCAATGGATTCAGTTCAGTTAGTAACTCCCCTTATTTTCTTGAAATCTGGTCTTTTGAAGATAAAGCCCCCAAAGTGCTACTTGTTTGAATTTGCAAGTCCTAAATTAGACTGAATCTTTGGTTATTCAGATGAAATTTTTAATTGTTTTATCTAACTAACATATATGTCTTCTGTCATCACAAAAATAAAATTAAACTCTTGTGTCACAGGTCTTAGTCTTGATTACATTGATCCCACTACTAGAAAAATAATCTAAGAATAAACTTTCCAAATTATTTGGATATTTATCTTCATTTGAAATTGAGAAAAATATTTCTGTACAGTCAAGTATTATTCTGTGGTCATAGAAATTTGTAATAAATAATTAATTTCCCTGTCAGTATCTTCAATTTATAACTTTTCTATAGATGATAAATTTCAGGGGGAAAAAAGAAAAGTAGAGCTATGGAAATGAATTATGAATTAAATTTTGTTTGTGGGGATGAAAGCAGAGCTCTGTGAGATGCTCATTTTATTGCATGTAAGAAGGATGAAAGACACCACTAAAAAGTTCAAACTGATATTTGCAAGATTTGGACTGTAACAAAAGGTAAAACTACGCCTCTTATTTCACAGACTTCCAAAAGAAAATAATTTCAAATTGGAAAGCATGAACACTTCTGTGTCTTATCCCTACATTAGAGTTCTCAATTTCCTATTGAAAAGTGGACTTCTGGGGGACTGCTTACTAGGGACACTGATAATATATCAAAAGCATAAAATACAGAAACATGCTATCATATTGTTGAGTTTGGGCTTCCTAAGGCGTGTACAATCTATGTGATAGAGTTCACAGCAAGATATATGAATGTTTTCAGATGCTTCCTCTGATAGAGACCTTTCTTACATTAGTTTGTGATTATAAGAAAATTAGACTCTAAAAACCAAAACAGTAAATCTTGTCTGGGAGAGAATGCAGTGGCAGCTTCATCAATCTACTTGAAAAAATAGACCAGAATTGGTTTATTATACAACGTGGTGCTTACTTTTAAGAGGGTAAGGGGTACCTGTCCTGCTTTGAAATGAAAATAATTAAGTATGGTCGTAATCAATTGCTTTATTAATTGAATTTTAATGAATGACATTTGTTTTAAATGAAAACATGTGAAACAAAATAGACTGATTGTCTTTACTTCATTCCTTGGCTAAGTATGACGTGATGTTATAGTTTTTAGCTGTGACTCCTTAGAAGCATAATACCAATAAACTGCAAGCCTTCTCTGTGGTGAAAGGTTGATTCAGTCTCCAAATATAATCATTCCTGGCATGGTTCTTGAAGTCACTGCCAACAGTATCAAAAGATATATTAGTTTTAGTCTTTAGTTTTTCTGCTCCCCTGGGACCTTGGATGTCTCAAACACTTCTCATTTCTGCTTGAAGTAAAATTAAATACTTTCAAAGGAGGAAAGCTGTTTAGACAAATCCACTGAGTTACCTTGTGCTGTTTTCTCATTTAACTCACTTTCTGAGCAGTTTCCAAAGTTGTGGGTTTTTAATCCTGTAAGACTGTTAAAAAGAACTGAATCTTACTTGTAAAGAAGCTGAAAACAGCTCAGTCTGAGATTAACCTCCTGCTTTGCAAGTTTGAGCGAAATGCTTTAAAGGGAGAAAAGCTAAATGTTCACTTGGGTGGAAAAGAAAAAACTGTGAAGACAATCCAGAGGTAAGGAAAAGGTCAGGAGGTAAAAAACCCAGATATTCTGTTAAGATATGGCAAATTATACACAGCAGTATTTCTCTTATATGAGAAATACTTCTACCTTATCTGTTCTTAAATAAATTCATAAATATGTACACAAAGGTAATTTAATAAATTACACAAAGAAACTTTAATAAATCATTTATCATTTTAAATGTCTCTAATTCTGAATCTATGTGGGCAATCATCTTCCTGTCAGGCACAATATTCCTAAGCCTGATAAATTTTTTTGCAATTCTGCATTCATATAACAGACTACTCATTATCCCAGTCCAAAGTCAATCGAAATCTCTCAGGTCTAATGAATATTTCAGTAAAAATGCTTCAACAGGAGTATTTTATAAAAGCTCATCCTAGATTTGCAACAGTCATGGGAGAATGTAGGAGCTGCAGGAATATGCAGAGGGTCAGAGATGCAGGTTGGAGATATTTCTCTTCATATCTCCTAAGCAGTTGATTACTGACTGTCCTGGGGTGTCTCCTCCACACTGGAACCTGTTTTAAGTGAAAGTATAAACATGACAGCTGTGTTTCCAGATAATCATTCAATATTGATGGACTGATAATTTTCATAGAAGAGTACCAACTATTTGAATTTATTTCTTCTGGGAACTGACCTGTAAGTTATTCACCTCCACACATATTTGTATCATTCTGTATTTTCAGCTAGTTCCTGAAAAATATATGACTAGTAGTATTTCTGCATCTTGATACCTTCACTTTCAAATCCAGAAGAAGTGTCCTGAAGAACTGTTCAAACAGTTCTATAGCAAATACAAATGGAAAGGTATTTGATTTTATTTTTATTTTAGGTGAAAGAATGTTCATTTTATCATCACAGGAATTAATCTCACTTCATGCCGTATTCTAATTGATGTACCTTAATCATCTCCTAAGATAAAAAGGATATGGGTCTATTTCATAGACTATTATGAGCCAAAAATTGCAACCATTAGACACTAAAATTATGAGAAGTTCATAGACTGCCTTTCTTACCTATTTGTTGCTATTCATTGCAAGAAACACCCAGTTGTAATCACCAAAATTAATAAAATACATTGCAAAATTGATTACTTTAAAAATAAGTGTTTTCTCACTTTTTATTAGTATATTAGCTTAGTTTTTGCAGTGAGCATGAATCTAGGTAATGTTTGTGTTTTTTTTTCTTTTAAAGCACATTTGGGTCTGAAAGCTCCATTCGAACCTGGCAAACATCTTTAAAGTAGCATAATGCAATTTCAAGATATTCCTTTGTATTCTAAGTCTCTTTTTAAATTAGTTTGAAGATATCTATCCTGTCTTATGTATTCATATATATAAATGATAAACATTAAATTAATGTAAAATATGAAATTATACACAAGAAGATAAAAAAATTAACGTTATGAAACTCAATTACTCAGGCTAGTTTCTCTAATTTCCTTTAAAAATCACTGTAATTTATCTAATTAAGAATTACAAAGCCATAGCTGAATTTAATAGTTCTAGATGCCGCTTCTTCAGTGAAACTACGGTAAACAATCACATTAACAGGTATATACACACAGGGAGCAGAGAAGGGAAAAATCTCAGTGTTTATTGCCTTTTCTGGGAATGTGTAGGAGGAGTTAAGAATGCTACATGAAAACAAACTAAACTTTCAGACTGAAACATGTTTTGGGTTATGCAAGAGAGGTGTCAAGCTGATCTGAATGAAGAATAGCACAAGAGCAGCAACAAAATTGACTCCTAATAGACAAAAAGAAGTGTCATCTAAGTGTTATCACTGAAAAATATTGTCCTCTACAGCTGGTTAACTACATCAGAGTATAAACCACAGACTGGCCAAATCATCTTTATGTCATAATATTCTATAAATCTATCAACTCTGAAAATAAGATTAGTCAGTTTGAAGTGTCTCATCTCTTTAACCAATATTCCAGGTTAACAGATCATGTACAAACTGTTAGTATTTCATATACACTCTAATGAAAGTTAATCAATATATTCAAAAATGCGAATTTCCGTCTGTACCTTTGTCATTGATTATAAATGTCACGTGCAGGTTCTATATAAATACTTTAATGGAATTAAATTAAAATAACACTCTGTGCCAACATCTCTCCCTTCCCACAAGCTTAGCTCCTGATCTGTTTAATGGTCTTGTTTCAATTCAGTAGGTTGGCAACCCAAGCATTTTGTAAAACATATTTTGTATTACTTTTTACCTACTGACATGTCTTTAGAAGTAAGCTCTAATCTAAGTACCTGAGGATAAAGAAAATGAAATAACATCTAACTTTACACTCATAACACTGAAGTCTATTGGGGGCAGTATTAACCGTTTTTGCACCCTTTCATCCAAGTATCAGCTACCTAGTGTGCATATATGATTTCATTTTAAGGAGAAGTTCAAATCTTCGTTCGCGAAGCCTAGCCATGATGAAGGAGCAGTAAGTGCTCTTTGCTACTGCACGGGAGTTAAGTTTCACTATAAACTAATGCAAAGAGTTATGTTACCTGAATTTAAATTCTGACCCCAATTACATTTCAGCTCTAGTAAAGGAAAATTTTTTTTCAATCTCCTCATGGATGAGAAATTTAGCAACTAGGAACATATTTTAAAAAGAAAGAGAACTAAATTTAACAGCAAGAAAATACTATTTCTAGAATTCTACTTTATGCTTAAAGAAAAAAAAAAAGTGTTTCCTTATGTGAATCAAGCTGTACCTTATTGAGCACATTAAGCTATTTTAAACTGTTCTTTTTAATTACATTTGATATTAAAACCTATTATGTTGTTCAAAATGTCAGTAATATGACTTGTCAAACTTTTGCATTTAGTAAGATTTGGTGATGAAATTTGTAATTAACTTTGAGCAGAAATACTTATGAACAGAAACTCCATATCACTACAATCTACTTGTAATTCCCTCTTCAATTTCCACATGCAAGCAAATCATGGAGGGCAGAGAGGCTCAGTTCTACTGTCAGAATATGAGCCTGAGGCAAGATGACATGATTAAGATAAGACATTATATATGAAATCAGAGAAAACATATTCAAGGGCATAGCTCACTTTTGCACAACATCATAGAGCCATAGCACCCATGACAATCACCTTTCTTAGTGTTAAGTTTTCATTATATGCATAGCATCAGGATGAAATAAGTCATTTTTCTTCCACTCCACCAGACAGGGAAGGTTTATCTCACTGTTCTTCACAAACTGAATAGTTATTCTTACAGGCTGTTTCTAGGGGAGTCTAAGAGTATTGTTCTCAGATTCTCTAACAGGTTCTGTGACTGAAGGAACCAGCAGCTTTTTGTACCCCTTGTCCCTTCCTCTGGTTTCAAATATCATATGTCAAAGGGCAAACTTCATTTGTCCCTACCCTTCAATTTTGCATTTCTTCTGCTATGCTTTCATGGAGAATTACACTGCATAGATGAACAAAGTAGCTGTACAATTTCAGTCCATGGGAAAGTTGTTACTTTCACAGTTTTCTTTTCTCACTTGTAATTGATTCCAGAGAGAAAACATACACATTAATACATATTCTGTCATTTGCAGCACAGATGTCTAATCATGAAGGCAGTCCCTACATGAAACTCCTGTTTAAGCCAGTCAGAGTCATGCCTATAAGTGGACAGCAGGTCAGGAGTAGATTTACTTCCATATCATTTTTATGCATTGACAGAGTGTGTTTACTTTCTAATACATTACAAAGAGTGATGGGTAAACCACAAAATTTCTCAACACTTGGAAAAACACCAAAAACTGTGGATCCTCTTTTGAACCATATTCCAACTGTCTAAAGCCGCTTGATTCTCCACAGCTGGGCTAGAAGATTTATAAGGTTAGATATTTCAGCACTTCTGCTTCCTGTCCTAGCCAAGTGGAGACAGTTTAAGTTGGAAAATGAGGAGGAAGAGAAGGAGGAGAGTCAAAAACAAGACCATGGCAAGGAGTAAATACAAACTAGATGTTCAAATATTTACCTGTTAATATGAGATATCAGAAAAATTCTGTTCCTAACATGGGTATCCCAGTCACTCTGGCCCCGGATCATGTGACACTTGGTTTTCTCAGTCAAATAACATGCAAAATACTAATTTCTAATCTAGATAGTAGATTTAGATCATAATTAAACAATTTGGTCTGATACAAACAGTAGGAGGTCTGAATTGGTGAATCTGTAACTAACAGCTAATCATGACAGAAATGTGGCCCAGTCTTAGTTTCATCTGAGTTCCCCTGAAAGTAAAACAGAAGGATGTTGAAACTTTATTCACCTTTCTTATTAAGCATTATATTCTTCCAGCTATTGGAAAATAATGTGGGCCCCGGGGGAAAAGTTGTCAAATTTTTCATGGAACCCGCTGTATCAGTCACTTTGAATATCCCATTTTCACATTCACATGTTAATCAACCTGAAGTTTAAATAAACCAGACTTAGATGTATCTGAATTCTGATATTTTAATACCATTTTTCTTGATGACAGGACTATACATCAGATGCCATGTGAAAGTAAATATTGCACTAGATTAGCACTTTCTTTCTAAATGATATTGTACCGTTTCTTGTCAGATGTTAGGAGAAACTTAATCTGAGGCTTACCCTAGCAGGTACTGATGATGTTATTCAAAACACTTACGCAAGCAATCTGGCTGGCTGCTTTAAAGCTTCATTACAGATAAAGTTCATAGTTAAAACAGCTGCTTCTAGTTCCATTGTCATCAATTAGAGTATTTCAATACCATAAAAAACCTAAAATCCCACAATACATAACCACTAATTAGTTCTTTTAATACCTAAGCACTTCTTATCCTAAATATTTCAGTGAAACTGCTGCTAGTATTAACAGATTAAAGAAAAAAAAGTATGCTTGTGTACTTAATTTATATATGTTTAATTTAAAAAGATTTTTTTTTTCAGAAAAACTATCCCAGCTGTCAGGGAACAGCAGGAGTGGGCCTGCTCTCAGACAGAGATGAGCCAGGAACCTCAGCACTCCAGGCTGGGCAGTGATGCTCCCGCAGGCTGCCTGATTAGAGGGGGTGGTTTCAACATGTCCAAGTGACCATTCCAGGCAAGACAGGGACACGCGTCAGCCCATCCAGGAAGACCAGTCAAAAATAGCAGGAGGCTGGGCTAGAGGCAGGAACAGAGATAAGGCTACACATAAGCTGAGTCCAACCCCATTCAAAAAGTCTAGCCAGGAGGGCAGAACAGTACGTAGCAGAATATGTGTACTTACAGCACCACTTGAAAAGGTCGGGGTGTTAAGACTTCACTAAAATGGAGGCCACAAATACACAGGACAGGTCCCAAGCGAGGTTGTTCGGCACAAATGTGGCCATTAAATGCCCTCTGGGATCTAGTAGTTTCCATTACAAAGTGCTGAAATAAGAATTAGGTGCCATACCTTTGAACCCTCATGAAAAATATATCAATGGCACTATATTTTCAAGTATGGATTTTTTCAAGGTTGGGGAAGGGGTAATATCTGCCTATACTAGGCAGAAAGGGAAGCTAAGCACTTCTGAAAAGAGTTTCTGTGGCTGACTCTGCCTAATCCCAACTAAAAAAACTTGATAAGCTAACTACTGCTGTCTCTCCAATCATTTGACTCTACAGACAGGCACTGAATAGGTCATGGCAATTTCAAGGAAGTTATATAGCCTAACTGAACTTAAAAACAGCTCCTTGTAACCTGAGGGTGGGAGAGAATTTTCATACCGGAGCAGACAGCGATATCTCAGACATGTTGAGAAAGATAGGGGATAGAAATGGAGAATAATGAAGGATAGAATATCCCACTACTCTCCTACATGTGAACTGAAACTGGCAAATGGGTTCATACTTTACTGGATGTTATTAAGAATAACATGACTGAATAAACATTGTTTCCGTAAGAAAACAGGTAAAATAGTCTAGTAACAATACCTGGAAAGTTCACTTTAATATTATCATCAAAATAACAATGGCTTGGGTTCTTTTCAAGTCAAGTCTTCAGAGAATTGTTGCTCTTTTTTCCATAAACTTGAGAACTGGCAGCTCAGATAAGCTGGCTTTTATTTAACAGATGTATCTCAAAATGCTCCTATCTCTCCTATCTCTTCAGTTTATAATGGATGAAATAATTTTGTAGATTTTATACATTTGTGTATATAAAACATGTCTCTATGTTTATAATCAGAAACATGGATAGATTAAAACCAATCCTTAAATTTAGAAACAGGAACATACTCTTTGAATGCTGCAAAATGTTATGTTCAGTGCCATATACATTAAATATACTTTGGACATAAACTGACATAAACTAAGTCCATTATTACCTTCCATTTTTGTAGATGACCCAATTCCACTCTTCTTTCCACTGGTTCTCCTACCATCTCAGTTATATAGCATTTCATCTTCAGGAAGAGTAAAATCAACCAGTTAGTGTCTTATGATGCAAAGACCCAAAACACTGAAGTATTTGGTTCAGTCAATATAATTCACTGTCTCATTTAAAACAGAGAGAATCATGCAGATTGAAAGAGTCCTAGAAGAAAAAGTTCCATGACAAAACAAAAATTTTGTAAATTACAAGATTTTTTTCATACAAAACTGCAATCTTTTATTATCATATTAAATCTTTTCATCCAAGTGGAAATTTGGCCAAATTGTTCCTAAAGGTTTCTTAGAGTAAAGACAAGGTTTGTTGTTGATTCACTCAAACACCCAGTCAGTGTTAGCTAGATTCTAATTCCTATTAGTACTACATGACATGAAAATAGAATAAATTTGGGAGTCAAGGAAAATAACTAACGGAATAATGAAAAAATGCTTCTTCTAGATAAAGATAGGCAAATTAATTTTAAATTTTTAACCCACTTGAACCTGGGCTTGAATTGTCAGCTCAGGCTTGAGTGATTGGATTTTTGCTTCTCTAAGGAAAGAAAGAGATAAAGGGAGGAATGTCAGATAAGAAGCTATGTAAAAGTATAGAGTAAGAGCTGGAAAAAGATAGTAGTCACAGTAATTATATGGATTCATTTTAGAGGTTTTTAAAGGAAAAAATTCTGCATAGAATAGCATTTGTAGTGAAAGCATTAAGTTCCATATAAACTGAGATTGAAGTTAGTTCATTTACATGCTCATGTCTCTCATCTTTCCTCCAACCAAATCAAACCCTTTTCCCAGGCATTTTTGAAGACAATATATGGGAGATGTACTTAAAACTAGCTTCACATAAAGCAAGCATCCTTCATAGTATAACTCTTTTCACTCTTGAATAAGAATGTCTGGGTAGTTACTGTTGTCTCATACAACTTAACCATACCTTTTTGTTTGTTTGTTTGTTTTCCCCACATCTGGGGATTTATTTTCTTAATTAAAAGGAAGTTGTACTGTTGTGATCTAACAAGCTTGTGCACTGACTTTTTTGTAGTGGAAATTTCTATTTTTTAATCTAGTCAGAACAAAAAGCAAGGACATTCTTATTAAAAAAAAAAAAAAAAAGAGGGAAGGGAAGGGAAGGGAAGGGAAGGGAAGGGAAGGGAAGGGAAGGGAAGGGAAGGGAAGGGAAGGGAAGGGAAGGGAAGGGAAGGGAAGGGAAGGGAAGGGAAGGGAAGGGAAGGGAATATTGAAAGCAGGTTACAAAAGTATCTGACAACCATAACATAGTTGAAATCTATTTTGTCTTTGGATAGATTTGATAAATTCACAGTCTCTTCCAACAGCCCTTTCTATGACTGACTGGGGAGTAGACACACTTTGATATCTAAGAAGGTTTCAATCTAAAATATTGTAAACCACAGGATCCCGATGTCTTACATTTTAACATATTATTTATACTAACATTGTTGCATATAATCTTTTTTTATTTGTCAGTACCAGGAAAATATTCTCAAAAAAAATGAGTGAAATTAAACTTTTTTTATGAAAAAAAAGATAGTATGAAGAAATAGTATGATTATTAGTACTGAGATTTTTAAGCAATGTCTCTTGAATTTATGTGATTTTGAAAGAATTTCTAAGTGTTCATGGGCATTACCAATTTAAAACTCATTCAGACATAATGAAATTTATAACTTCTATGACCTAATGTGACTTTAATAACAGCTATGTGACATTAATCTATCCATTATGCAGTTGCCGCATCAGCCTTTTCACGGAGAAAAGCTTCTGCACTGGTATTTGACTGTGATGCTAATAGGAATCTCTCCACTGTTGTCATTCTCACAGCTTTGATATAATACTAATAATCTCATTTATGAAGTTCTTTTCCTCCTTTGCCCTTTCAAAACACTAAGACATGAATGGCATGATAAATAATAATAAAATCAAAATTTTCTAACTTTGGGATAAAGGAGAAGTCTGTGTGCATGTGAAGTAAACAGAACTACAAGACAACCCAGAAAATAATGGGGGGATGGAAGAGAGATAAAAGACCATGTCAACTAAACCTGAAACAAGATAAATTAGAGTCTTTGTCCTAAGATGGTGAGGCATTTGATGATGAGTCTTAGGCACTGAGCCTAGAAGAGCAGATCTTGCCCTTCTATTATTTTGTTCATAATTTTGACTTTTCTGTTCAGTTACTTTTATTTATAATGAAATTTTATTTTACTGTATGGCAATATTTCTATGAGGAAGTGTTGAAATATATAGTCAATGAATTGACATTCTCATTACTTTTTTTCTGCAGTTTGGAAGATAGTAATGAAAGGGAGTTTATCTATTCACATGTAAGTGGCCGTCCAAGCGATGGAGCTGACAGTAATTACAAGTCATACACAGGTATTAGACATTCTGGATCAAGATGATATCCCATACAGATTATGATGATTGCCTTCATTTCTTTCACCCATCCACAGAACTTTTAACAGTTTTAGAGACACTAAAAGGTCAATGCTTTCCCATAGTTTTCATCTTTGAAATTCTGATTGTCAAAAAAATGAAAAAACAGAAAAAAAAACCAAAACAACAAACAAAACAACAAACCAAACAAAATAACAAAACACAAAACTCAACAAAACCAAACAAACAAATAAAAAAACCCAAACCACGACTGTCTTCAAGTAAAATGACATGGAAAACAAAATGATAACTGAGTGGCCTCTTTTTCCTGTGTATGATTTTGATTGTTAGAATTGCTCTTATTTCTATTTAAATAACATCTAGACAGAGTGATAAATTAAAGAGCTAGTTTTTCAAGATTCTGTACATTCTCAGTATGAGAAATTGTCTTTGCTCTAGAGATCTTTCTGTCTAAAGTCTTATCTTGTGGGAATTAAGACAGGCTAAAGGCCTGGGAAAGAGCCAAACCTTAACAGCAGACTTTGGGCTAAGCAAAGCACAGAGCAACTCATTACAGGAATGGAACTGCTACCCTGAAAGCCTACCCTGTCTCCAGGTAACAGCAAGCAGTCAATCAGATGCTGCAGTCACAGGTTTTGCCTTAGAAGGAAGTTTTACCTTATAAGAAATGTTTTCATGTTTGTGTAAGGTTATAAAAAGGCTGTGTCCTTTCAATGAAGTTATCTCAGTTCCTCAACCTGCTGAGTGCATACTCGCTCCCTGACCCCCTTCTGAGATCATGTCAATGCATCATCATTATCTTTTCCTCCAATATTCTGTGGCTATACTCCGTCACACTGCTGTAAACCTGAGCTATTGTTGTTTATCTGATGCCTGAAAAATTGTATTGAAAAATTACGTCCTTGTTAGATCATTATAACTTGCTGTGTAGAAAGGGTCCAAATAAAGTGAAAGTGGAGGGGAAGGAAGAAGGAGGAGAGTTAGTCAGGAGAGTATGCCTCATTTGCCACACATCATTTTTGTTGTATTTAATCTGAAAGGGAAATGTATATTGGGTGAAGCAAGGCTGGTTGCACTAAGGCTGATGTTAACGGGCTGTCCAGTGTCTACTGAGAGCAAGGACTTCACAGGTCCCTCTGACATCAGCTGCAGCAAATCAAAGTAATGCAAGACCACGACATGAAGATTGTTGGTCTAATTTAGATTCCTTGCTTCTGGTTTGCCTATCTACTGCCTATCAACTTCTTCATTACCTTTGTAAAGTTGCCATCACTTCTGACTTCTGTTTTCGCTATTGCCCAGTGACTAAGCAGTCAGCCTTTCAATAGCCTTGAGTCTATTTTTTTGCCAAAAATTGTGTGAACTATTTTAAGAATACATTTTCTTATGATTTCTTTTGTCAATCTATCTGTGTCTTCAAAGTTGCCTGTTAACTGGCTGTATTCCCAGCCCTCATATATATATAACAACATATTTGGTCTTTTCATAAAACCACCGCAGCAGGAATTACAAGATAGCAGGCTTTGGTTGGGATAGGTAATTTTCTTTCTAATAGCTGGTACAGTGCTGTGTTTTGGATTTAATATGGAAATAATGTTAATAACACACTGATCATAGAATTGTTTAGGTTGGAAAAAATCTTTAAGAATAGCCAGTCCAATTGTTTTATGTTTGAGTTGTTGCTCAGTAGTGCTTACCCTTTTCAGTTTCCCACGCTCTGTCAGTGATGAGGTACACAAGAAGCTGTGAGGGAGCAGGCCAGGACAATGCTCAAACTGGCCAAAGGGGTATTCGAGACCACAGAACTTCATGTTCAATGTAGAAATGGGAGGGGTCAATCACTGCTCATGTATGGACTGGGTCAGTGGGTGGTGAGCAATTGTATTGTGCATCACTATTCCTGACTCACTTTTTGTTTTATTTTTCTATTATTATTATTATTATTGTCTCAACCTCTGGGTTTTACATTTTTCAGATTCTTCTCCCCATCCCACCAGGGGCATGGGAGGAGTGACTGAGCAGCTGCATGATATTTAGATACTGTCTTAGGTTAAATCATGTCAGCAGGAGATCTTTATTTTAGAAGATAACCTTTAGGTTTAAATGCTTGTTTATAAAACCTTGAAAAAATTAAACAAGTAATCTGAATGATGTCAGAAAGAAAAGGGATAGTAAAAAGAAACAAGCTATTTTTTTGTGCGTTTCTATTTTTAGGCGGATCCTATGGTTGTCTAAGGTTTGACTCGTAATCTGAATGGTTGAAATTGGCAGTGATGTCAACATAAAAATTTTTCCAATTTCAAAAGTAATATTCTGGTTTTCAAGGTGTTTTTTCAGACAGCCTGTTTTGATATTTAGTCAGAATGTATGTTTGTTCATCTATTTCACTGTAGTGTATAAACTGTAGTGAAATTTGTCACAAATGTTTTCTCAATCCTCCATTTTTGTGTATGATAAGATTATTAGATTTTAGTAAAAAGTATGTTCCTTTTCTTAATACATAATCCTTACTGCTATGTGAGAACGGGAGAATTTTAAAAGATTTAGATATCCTGTTGATGTGAATGCGTTATACATCTACTCCTTTGGTTGTGTGAAAGTTGTTGATGCTTTTCATATGATCCCTTGGCCAACTGAACTTTGAAATAATTATTCATCCAATAAAGGTTGCTCCCTAACTTCACTATGGAGAAAACATGTCCCAGTTTAATGAAAACCGTCACACCACACTGGGCCACTTATAAATGTGAGAAAGTGATGGGAGACAAGACACTTTTTCTTCTCTTTCTTTCCCTATATTTGAGACACCGAAAGAATCAAGAGAGAGGTAAGCTCACTATGTAAGCAGTGTGGAGTGTGACCTTACTGTATTCAGCTGGCAGTGATGGTTAACTTGGTGGGGATACTGTAACTGTCTCAAGAAACTAGACATTTTACAGCAAAATAAAACAGAGAAATTTAAATCACTTACAGGAATAGTCTAGACAACAGGATATTCAGAGCATGTATGGAATTAGTTGCTTAGAAAGAGCTTGCTCATAGCTGTATAAAATACAGATCATATTTTAAGTCAGTCTGAGACAGTTAACAGCAGACCAAAACACAGGACTTTTGCCTTTCTTTGACTTTTGATGCATCCTTTTCTTTCAGCTTACCTTATTCCTTGACTACAGCAACAGACTGTCAATTGACCTGCACATCGTAATTATACCATACTATGACATGGCACAAACGACTATTTCTAAATACCTGTGAAGTGTCTGCATTGTAATCAGAGTCAATGGACAGTAAAATTTCTTATTTTTTTGTGCAGGATATATCTATCCATTGAGATTTTTTAATACTTCATAAGATTTAATTATTGCAAATCTTATTTTGTTCAACAAAAATAATTAAAAATACTTTTAAAAAACCCCTTGAAAGCACGTATGCTTGAGCAAATAACAAATGGTTCAGCTCATTAACTGACTTCCCCTGCATTGCCCACAGTAAATCACTGTCAGCAGGTTTTTTGGGGGTTTTTGGTGTTTTTTTTTTGCCAAGAGATAGATTAGAGTTAGCAAGGACAGTTTACATTTAAATAGAAAACTATTCACAGCTACATTTACCTTCTTAGAAAAAAAAAGAATGGGAAGGTAGAAATGGAAGACAGGAAAACATTGAACTGTTTATTCTGTCTTGGCTTTCTGCAGCAAGGGATTGCATCAATTGAAAAGAACATCTCCATTTATACTTAATTTGATTGACCTACATGTGACATTAAGTAGTTCGCACTATATGAAACTTTTTGTTCCATGATGTCAATTTAAAAAAGGACCTTTACTTTCTTAAAAAATAGCTATGAAATCTTTACTCTAAAATGGAGTCACACTGTCAGAGGAACATAGTTTGGAAGTATGTATTATCAGTAGAATAATCTTAAATATGGGATTTGATACACCATGAAGTCAGCAATGTAATGTCAAGTCTGTTCAAATGAACACTTAATTTTAGTTTAAAGTGATAATATATTAATAGGGTATATTGTATCTTCAGTGCCATTCATAATTTAACAAGCTAACAGTGCCTTGCAGACATACGCATACATGGCAAAGAGGTTTTTTTGTCTAGATTTTACTTCTGGATTTCATTGTGCACCAAACTGCTCTGCTTTTAAAAAATATAATGAAAATACCTTTTTCTGGTGGTAGGTTAAGAAGCTAAAAAAAAAAAAGTGTAAGATGCATGGTATACATTTAAAAAAATTGTTCCAAGGATTGGAATTTTTACACTGCATTATGTGGTAAGGAAAACCTGAGCAGAATACCTTGCCAGAACCAACTACCAAGTAGACAAAAGCTGTCCTGATTGGTATATGGGTGTGGGTTTCTATTTTTTCAATTATATTGGTAATAAATTAGTTTTCTATTATGAATACACTGAATTAAATTCTTATGCTCTGTAGGAATACAGTTTCTCTAGCAGTTTCAGTAATCAAAAGCTGATAGACCAAGATACTAAGTGTATATGTATGTATATGTATGTGTATGTACGTTCGTACGTATGTATGTAGGTGCCTTGGAGCTGGGGGCTGCCCTGGGTTGGTCACAGCTGGTTTCAGACAGCTCCAGTGTACCCACCCCAAAGCATGGCTGAGCCCACAGCTGAGGTGGAGGCATCTCTGGGAAAATATGTTTGAAAAAAGCTGGTAAATGTTGGGAAAAAGGAACGGCAAGGCAGGAAGTGAAGGAAGTTCTCCATGACAGGGCAGTGCATACACCAAAGGAACAGCTGGAGAACACTGATGTAGGCAGCTGTAAGGGTGGCCCTTTAAGAAGGGGAAAATTACTGAGTGGAAGAAAATGTCTTCTGAAAGTACTTACAGAGAGACACTGGCTGCCATGCTGGGAACTATGAGCCTGAGAACCAAGCCCTGAGGCCAGAACCATCTTTGACACTGTCAGCTGGCCTCTGAAGTGCACACAGGGTACCTAGAAACCAGAGACATCTTAAGATACCATTGATAAGTGCAAAAACTGTAAAGACAATTTATTGTTGGAAAAAAGTCTAGGAATATAGAATAGATTTGAAAGTACAGGAAACAGCATCACCTATTGACTTTACAGTTGAAAAATAGGAATTAACAGCATCAAACTAGGCTGCTCAAAGTAGGATGTCCTACGTCGTCTTGTGTATTCATGTTATAAGATGGATTTAAATTTTTTCCCAAATGGAGCCTCTCTCTCTCGTACTTTTCCTTTCCTTTGCAGGCTGAATCCTGCACAGCTGCTGTATGAGACCTTGGACTCCCATTGGGGTCACATGACTAGCTTGACTTTTGCATGGATCACTTCTGAGGCAAGAGTCTGCTATCTTATTGGTTATCTTATTGGTTATATTATTGGTAATCTTATTGGTTATCTTATTGGTCCTTCTTTGGGCGCACTGTCAGGTCAATTTGCCCTTCCACCTCTGGGATGGGTGTGTCCCCCTTTGGGATGAGTCTGTATAGTTTGGCCCCTTCTGAAATCTGTTTAAATTAACCTCAAATCCCCAAGCTCAGAACTGAAATCTAAAACTATGCTATCCAAGTTTGATCTTTCAGGCATAAATTAGTGTTTGAAAGTTTTAAGCAAGTAGCAAAACTGGCTTCTATAAAAATGATTTAATAAATGTTATCTTAACCTACAATATTGCTTAGATTTTTAAATGTATGTCATAGAAAGGAAATGAAGGCAAAAGAAAGGCTGAGGGGTTTATATCTTTTTTTTTTGTTTTGTTTTTGGTCAAGGAAGCTTACTACCCATTCAGTTGAGTGAGGTAAAAATGGAAAAAAAAGTCACCACAGTACTTTGTTCCATAGCATTCGGTACACTACATAAAATTAAAGTGCTGACATTTTTAGAAACACAGATGTAAGATAAAGTAAAAACATTTCCTTTCAACTGCATATCAGTATTTGAGCAACAGCTTAGAAGTTATAATGACCTGAATTCAATCAAACTCCCTTGACCTAGTAGGAATAGTATCAAAGAAAAATTGAGACCCTCTGTTGAAGTAAAAGAAATGTTAAGATCAAGTCCTGCAGTTAAAAGCCCGTAATAAGTTCCCAAGCATATCTGAGAAACTTCAGACTCGCACTACTTTATTTAAGATGAGAATCTAGCCACTTAGGTGATTGCAGGAACAAAATATGAAAGTCTTAGGTCAAAAGTTAAATATCTTGAATATTAAATTGCTTCTTAGATCTTTGGTAATGTTACAAAATATAAGGATTCTTACTTTAATAATGAAACTGATCCTAGATGTTATGTTTTGCTTGAAGATAATTTAAATTCCTCTACATGTGAGCATAAACTAGGAACGAATATAACAGAAAAAAATCTGTTGATTTCTTTTTCTTTCTTTTTTTTCTTTTTTTCTTTCTTTCTTTCCTTCTTTCTTTCTTTCTTTCTTTCTTTCTTTCTTTCTTTCTTGCTTTCTTTCTTTCTTGCTTTCTTGCTTTCTTGCTTTCTTTCTTTCTCTTGCTTTCTTGCTTTCTTTCTTGCTTTCTTTCTTTCTCTTGTTTTCTTGCTTGCTTTCTTGCCTTCTCCTCTCCCTCCTCTCCCTCCCCTCCCCTAGAGAAGGCCATCTGTAACAAAACATGCACCTGCCAGAGTTCAGTTCCACTTGTAGCTTGATACTCAGATCGGTTTCCTATCTGTTGCAAGGATCTGGAGTCTTTCATTCTGTCCTAGCAGGAGACTATTCATGAAGTAATTCACACAGTTATTTCCAGATCTAGCTGACTGTTTCACCCTGCACAATGTGACTTTTAGCCTTAAGGAACTACTCACAGCTAAGGTCATCCCCAGAGTATTAGTATGGGAACTATTAGTTCTGCAGAGATCTTTTTAGCTGTTTATCTTTTTGCAAATGCAGTGACTGAGGTGACCGTGGGTTGCACAATGTTTTCATCATGAAACCATTTCTGCATGATTTATGGAAAATATGTCGTGCCACTACAAAAACTCTGAAAACAGAAATTCAGTGAGTCTGAAAATTCCAATATCCTCTCTCTGCAAGTGGCCACTACTATATACTTTAGGGGAAGTCAAGAAAAATTGAAGAAAAATAATAACCTTTCCTCAGAAGAAATGTCTGTTTTAACTCCCACTCTTGGGTGACTGCTTATGCTCAGAATCACTGAAACTCTGTCTTTGTCAGAATAATAAGAAAAAGAAATGAACAGCCAATGCGTAATTTTGTGGACAGTCCCATGGCTCATATAAATATCTTATTCATTTAAAGTCAGCTTTATTCTGAACCTCAATAATAGGCTGTGCCATTCCTCTTGAAGGAATTCCAGAGATTAATTATATAGTACAAATTATATCACCTGTTAGTTCAGCTGAATGCTGCTTTCCCCTACTCCACCCCCACAACCTTTCCTCCCTTTCACTGTTTTGTACTCCTCTGTCATGTCTCTCTCATTTCATTTTTCTTAGCCCCAGCATTCGTTCCCATATCAGTTTTTGTTTTTATGGAAAGCCACAACAAGCAGAAGGACTTCAAGGGCTGTTTTTTCACTAATTCTGGGGGAGTGGATGCAAAATACATTTTGATCAATTTATAAGATTATAAAGTTCAGTATAATGAATATTAAAGCACAACCAGGCTGTGAAAATATTGACATGGGGTTCATTCCAATAATTAAAACACCCATGACAAAATCCCTGAAATCAAATTTTCTGGATGAATAAGTTCATAAATTATGAGATTCCTTTTCCAAAAAATGCACAATGAAGTGATCACAGATACATCTGGCAGAATCCTAATGAGTATTGTGTTCCTGTCTACTGAGCACGAAACTCTTACTGCTCAGGGTTGTTATTTAGATTTTAGAATATGATCACTGTGTGTCATGTGAAATGTATCTTCTTAAAGTGTTTTCTGAATCAAGATGAAATTTATACTATATAATCATAGCTATTAACTTTTAGCAAGATCTAAATATAATAAGATTTGCATATTTTGGGCTTGCAAAAGTGTTGAGTAAAATTCTGGCTCCATTTTTTGTGAGGACAATATATAAACCATTTTAAATTACTTTTTTTTTTTTTTAGATGATAGTGGTATTTATTATTATGCCTATTTTATTAATTTTAATTCCTAAATGCCTAAGCTCTTGGGTTTTGTCTTTTTAAAACTCATTTAGTAGTAATGACCTGGATATTAAATGAAAGTTAAAACATCAACCACTTCCCCTCACCATTCTTTCTCTCAGTTCAATAGAGATTAAAGGAATTAGAGTATGTTTTATTGTATGTTTTCCTCTTAAAAAACCCCTTGAACTAGATAATCTGACACCAGGTAAAAAGGGGGGTGGGAAGTGAACACAAAGGGAAGAAGCCAGGTGTAAATATAAGGAGAAAGAAATGTGAAAGAAACATTTTTGCTTTCATGTCAAACATGAAAAATAATCATTACCTTGAAGTTCTAAGCCTGTGTGGAGAAGCATCACTCAGAGACAGCTGAACAACCTGAAACATGCAGATTTTTCTCTTGCCATACCTGTCCTTCTCAAGTTTACATAACACCAAAGTAGGCTTTAGGCAATTACATGCCTGAGAATTGAAGTCTTCTTTGATAAAATTATATGTGCTGTCATTACAGAAAATATTTAATGCGTCCTCTTAGTTCTGTATTGCTAATACACTTTTAATGTTCATTGGAAAAAAAAACTATTCAGGTCAGCCTTGATTTTAACCAATATTCTGAATATTGATTAATTTGTTAATGGTTATTTGGTTAAATGACAACAGGTATTCTGAGATATTTTTATGTGTAGCTGTCTATTCTTCAGTGTATATTCTTCATCTGAGCAGTACCTGCAGATAGAGCACAACACTGAGAAAAGCAGATATTTTTCTATCCATAACTGCACTGGCTGATAAACCAGAAGCCATGTGAAAGCATAAAACATATTACAGTGTTTATTATAGCTTATTGCTGGTCTGTTTTTATGTTTTTCTCCTTTACATTGTAGATTTAAACTAATATTTGTTCCACAGTCATGTCCTATGGAGCAGAATGGAAAAACAGAAATAAAACACATTCACACATAGTGCATAGGAAAAAATGAAATAACACTGTTATGGCTTTATGAGGTGTAAGCTGTGCCCAGTGCAGCTGGACAATACATACAGATCTAAAGCTTTAAAAAGTTCAATCTTGCAGAAATGTATTTTATGTGAGTTTGGAGATACTCAGTAGAATTGACCCTCCAAGAAATACAATTTCCTTTATGAAAGAGAAATTTAACTCTAGTAATTTTATACATAGGATGGTTTAAGAGGACTGAAACCTCTAGGTGAGCACATAAAGCCACAGATGGAAAAGTCTAGAAGCAAAAACATGAATAAAGAAAGTAAAAGTTCCCAACATACTTTGAGTTCTTAAATGTTAACTTTTCTGTCCTTATTGCTGTAACTGGAATCACTGAAAATAAGGATCTATTCAATAGATATTTTTTCTATAATTTAAAATCACTGAATAAATTAGATTGAAAGGTATCCTTAGAGCCCATCTGATTCAAGTCCCTCCTGAAATCAGGATTAAGTTTAATGTTTGATCAGATTGCTCAAGATCTTGCTGGCTCTTGTATTTTCTCTGTGTACTTCTGAGAGGAATATGCCTTCATTTCTTTATAACAACACATTAAGATGTTGAATGCAGCAGTAAGACTTCATTAACCCTTCCTTCTCAGACTGGAAAAAAAAAAAATCTACCTCTTTTTTCAGACTCTTCTCAGAAGACATATTAGCCACTGAAATTAGTAAATTGCACTCTGTAACTACCTGCACAGAGATGGGTGTCAGTCTTTTTTCCCAGGTAACAAGTGATAAGACGAGAGCTAAGAGCCTCAAGTTGCACCAGAGAAGGTTTAGATCTGATATTAGGACGAATTTTGCCACTGAAAGAGTTCTCAGGCATTGGAACAGGCTGCCCAGGGAAGTGTTTGGGACACCATTCCTGGAGGTATTTAACAGATAAGTAAATATGGCACTGAGGCACATGGTTTAGTAGTGGACTTAGCAGTGCTGGGTTAATGGTTGAACTCAACGATCTTAAAGGTCTTTTTCCAATATAAACGATTCTGTGAGTCTATTCTCCAGCCCTCTGGTAGCTCTCCACTGGATTGTCTCCAACTCGTGAATGCCTTTCTTGTACTGAGCATGATTTTAGTACTGAGCAGTACAATTTCAATGCAGCAGTCAAAATGTAGTTTCAGACACTGAATAGATGGGGATAATCAGTTCTCTCATCTTATTGCCTGTTTTATTGATGGTCCTCAGTATGTAGTTAGCCTTCATAACCGTAAGAGTGGACTGCTGACTCAGGGTCAGCTTGCTGGACACCAGAACTTCCAAGACCTTACCCTCAAAGCTGTTTTTGAACCAGTTAGGCCTGTTCTCTTGCAAGGGTTTATTGGTTTATTACATTCCATTATTGTTAAATTTCATAAGACATCTGCTAGTCCATTTTTTCCAGCTCACTGAAATCCTTTTGGATGGTCACCTTTCCCTCAACCATATCAAGTACTGCTCCCTATTTGGTGTCATCCATAAACTTACTGAAGGTGCTCTCATCTAGTCATCCTAAGTGTTAGTGAAAGACATTATACAGTATCAGCTCACCATTTTCCCATGAAGAACACCTCTAGTAACATAAGACAGCCTCTTTAGAATCCTTGACTTGCTCTATTTTCCCATTGGGATCCTATTGTCCTATAACTGTCTTATTAACTGTGTACATCCAAAAATATTTTTATATTGCTTCAGTCCAGAGCTCTCTCTTCATCCATGCTAGCCTTCTGCCATGTTTGATTGCCTTCCTATAAAGAAAGATGGAAAATTTTTCTGTCCTGAAAAGATGATTCTTGAGGACCAGCCAACTCTGCTGGGCTTTTTTGTTCTTCAGCACTACCTCCCAGAAGAGTCTGCAAGTACTTCTGCAAAACAAGCATAGGTCAGCTTTCTTGAAGAAAGGCTGCAATCCTGCTATTCATCTTCATAGAATCACAGAAAATTTGATTTTCTCAGGGATGTCTTGACATTGTCAAGTCTAATCTCTCCTTCTGCAGGATGGTCAGCTAGGACAGGTTGCCTAGGACTCTATCCAGTCTTTACACCTTTCTCTCAGGATTTTAAAATCTAACATCATAAACATAATGGAGGCTTCCATTAGTCCGCTGACTATTTCTTCCTTTTTTGGGTAGGACCCTTGAGCAGGTCCTAGCAAGCACAAAGGTAGCTAGCTACCCTAGCTAGCTTGCCAAACTCCTGTGTTCTTGCTTGTGGCCCGCATGTCAAGCAGATATCATGATGGAGTTTCTCATGAGTATCATGGCGTTTAACCAGGAGGCTTCTTCCTCTATAATCTTTATAAGTCTTCACCTCTTATTGAGGTCCTCTGTAGGGATCACTCAGAGTTTCTCTCTTGTTGGTTTCCATTCTTTAACCTGTCAGATGCTGACTATCTTGCCACTCCACCCAGAGCAAATCTCTACATAGTCAAATGCTTCTCCAAAATCTCCATCCTGCCTTCCTGACTTGTCTTGCCCAAAAAGCCCAGTGTGCTTCTATGTCTCTGTGGTCTCATTGAGATTATATATCTCTGAATGCAAAAGGACTTCTAATTTTTTGTTTTCAATGATACAATGTGTTCCTGGACAGGCACTTGGGACAAGCACCCAGATACACAGCTTTTTCTGGGAAAACCTTCCATATCAGGCTGTCCCTTAGAGCCTCCTATGTTCTACTCCGTTCTTCCACTTCCTTGTACTTTATGTACTCTCTCCTTCTGAATCTTCACTTAAGGCCAGCCTCCATCATCTGGAAAATCTCTAACCAGTTATTTAAAAATAACCTCGGGCCATCTGTCCTTCCATGAAATATGGAATGTTTGGTTGGTTGGTTGGTTGGGTTTTTTACACCTGCAAAATCTCTGCAAAGATCTCTTCTGTGTTTTTCCTATCCTCCCTGATGTTACACCATATAATCACCTTCTCCCATAGCTTTTTCACTTGACAGCCCTGTATCTCTGCTAGGGTGTACAATCTGCAGGTGTCAGCACGGGGGCAGGAGAAAGCAGAGGCACTTCTGCTGACCTAACACCTGGGCAACCCTGTCCTTCCTCAGGAATTGTGTGTTGGTGAAAGCCATGTCATCATGGGGGTGGCAGATGTGGAAGAGATGTCACTGCTTGTTCTATTGGGAACCACATTCCCTGATATACCTTTGTCACTGTAGCACCAGCTCCAGTAACTCACACGGTCCCTTGTGCAGTGCCTCTGGGTGCCCTGTATGTCCTGTCCTACACTGGTTGCTGAGTGCCGATTAATATCGTGATGTTCATATGCTCCTCTTCTACAAACTGTTGGAGCCAGGCTCTTCTAGAGATGAACTCGGCTCTTCTCAGTGGTGCCAAGTAATAGGATAAGAGGCAACAGGCAGAAATTGATGCACAAGAAGTTCTACTTGGAAATGAGGAAGAATTTCTTCACTGTGTGGCTGAATATATGCTGGGACAGGTTACCCAGAGAGGTTGTGGAGTTTCCCGCACTGGAGATATTAAAAAAGCATCTGGACACAATCCTGTGCCATGTACTCTCAGATTACCCTGCTTGAGCAGGGAGGTTGGACCAGATGACCCACTGTGATCCTTTCCAACCTTAGCCATTCTGTGATTCTGTGAAGTCTGATTTAGATTATCTGTGGTAATTAACTTAGTCTCCAATGATTTTTACAAATACAAAGCCTATGTTTTGCAAGAGAAAGGCACAAGAAAGAGGGATCTCCCTGCAACTCAGTGAAAAATGGTCCTTCAGTGCTAAAGAAACATTTTGCATCCACCTCAAAGAACTGTTTGGTTTAGCTTTTCTTTTCTTTTCTTTTTCTTTCCTTTAAGACACTTTGGATAATATTTATAAATAGAAAGACTAGGAGACATGAAATCTCAGAGTTTGTTTCTTTGGAAATCTTCTTGACTATAAAGCTAAATTTCTGCTTTTTTAACATATTCTAGCCTTATGAAGATGTTTTTCTTAGCTACAATAGAGCTTCTTGGTAAGGTGCCTCTCGTTTTGTAGATTGTACTTGATCATAGTTGGACCAGAGAATAGTGCTGAGGATTCTGAAGAAGAAAAAGAAATTTCAGTATTCAGTCACTACTACCTTGAGAATTACTTGAGTTCTTTTATTTTTTTTATTTGATGCTTGATAACTAAGATGTGGTCCTAACAGTGTGTGGCACCACTATCACCTTGAAATTAACTCTAATTGAGGTACCATTGTTAGGTTCTTAAACATTAAATAGTGTTTGACAGTAGGTGGTATCTGCTGAGGAACAACCTACTGAACCATCTGAACATAGTCTTATTAGTGCATTCCTCAAATTCCCCATCATCACAAAGAGGTATGATGCATTCTCTTGCTCTAAAAGTGTTTCCAATATCAGTGGAAATACCAAAATATCTTACAAGCCAGATTTAGAAAGTATTACCATTAAGAATTATGGAAATTTTCTTTTTTTGTCAAAATATTTGGGTTCAGCTGTTTGGAGATTTTAAAAGACAGATGTTCCCCTGCCCTTACTTTTCTAAGAGTTTCAATGAAATGTTTAAAAAAGGGTAGCCACATAAAGAATAATTTTCAGCGACAAAGAGCATCATTCTGTGTCAGCAATTGACACTTACTATAAAGGTAAGTAACTAGAAAATTAATGCAACAGCTATTCACTGTTCTTGACTTCAAAGTAATTTGGACTGGATTACTTGATACTCATCATAATCTTCTGTGAATATAAATTAGACTGAGTATTATTAAATAACAGTTTTTAAATAAACAAAAGGTATTACAAGAGATAATAAAACTAACGATGTCTTTTTCATAGGATATTGTACATGCAAACCCATAGATTTAGGAAGGATTAGGAATAATCATGGAAGAAAATTACATCAAATTCAGTTAAACACAAAGGTGTGGTCTATAGCTCAAAAAATACAAAAACTGTAGATTTCTCAAAAGGTTTATTTGGGGAAGTATCCCTAGGGGATTATACTGAATGTATTCACCATAATTAATTTTTTTCTACGATTAAATACTGGACTAGATAAATCTTTGGTATGTTCTAATATGGCCGTGTTGTTATAAATTGTGTGTCAACACAAACTCTCCTTTGTCTATGCAGACTACAAAGTCATACTTGCCAATTTATCATTTCATCAGCGTTCCTTTACACCAGTTCAAAGTGCATAACTTTCCTAGTGTAGAAAGAACCTCCAACTGACACATTTTAAAACCACTTTTGAAAGCACTGATTTGAACTAAACCAAACCTGATTTCAGGTATATCCAGTCTTAGGTCACTAATAACAAAGTACCTTTTTGACAAATATACCTCTGAACTACTGCTTACAATATACATGAATGTGTCATAACATAGATATATCCTCAGTTTGATTCATTTTATTTAAACTAATCTCACCTCACTGCTAGCAAACAAAGCTTAAATTGCACAACCTTGTGTTTCAGTTCCTGGCATTGCATTTATACAGATTCATTCCATGCCATATGCTAAATCTTTTTTAATCCTCTAAGAAATTATTATTTCAGCTAGAAAGTAAAGTAATGAAATTACTGTATTAGTATTCATCCTTGAACTGAAATTGACTTGTTCCCCAAGAAATCAAAAAGTGTGTTCTCTCTCCTCCAAACGCCCACCATTACAAAGTATGCTCAGTGATTTCTGATGTTCTGGATGAACAGTTGCACTGATACTCCTAGAAAATGAATATTAAGTTGGCACACTTGACGTCTCACACTCAGTGAAATAAGATAATGTATGGGTTAGTAAGAATCCCAAATCCCTCAGACTCTTGACACAGAGGCAATTAAGCAAGCCAGACAAGTCTGCAGGCTTCACAACCACAACCAGGCAAGCACACACAATTACCTCACAGTACTCTGACATGTTACATTTAAACTCTGTTCTCAGCCAATAAATGCTATAGAAACCTATTTTTTCCATTAACATTGCCCTTGGCAAGGCCTATGTGACCTAGAAAGATAAATCTGTAGCAGTTTATAACATTTTCTGATACTGTTTTTCTCATAGCTCTCATCAAATTTCTTCACTCTGTAAAAGATTCAATGCTACAATGACTACTGCAAGGTCCCCTCCTAGTAATAATAACAAATGGTACAATAATGCAAAATGTTCAACTATCACTATTTCAATTTATTGAAAATTTTGCAGTGAGTAAAAAACTTAAAAGGAGCATTTCTGTTTCTGTATCTATCTAATTTAGCAAATCAAATTTAGTGATTTTTTTCTTCACAAGACTTGAACAGTTTAAATATTTAATGTCTTTTATGACCTTACCAATATTTTGCTAATGGTGATCTGAAACTGAATTACTATTTTAATTTTCATGTTCAAAATTTAACAATTAAATAATAAATATGATAAAAATTCCTTTTATAATCAAGTTCTCATAAATTGGACAAAATCGTGTTCTTTCAAAAGTAAGTAAATTATTTAAATTACTCATCTGCTTGTATTTATTTGTAACTTCCAAGTTGCCTTTCAACTTATTTTGGGTAATTTTTCAGCATATAAAATGAAAGCTTGGTATTTATGACAAGTTATAAAAAAAAAAAATCCAGTAAGTATACTTTTCTGATACATATTCTCTAGGCTGAAGCCAAATTACCACTCAATTTAATTTATAAATGATCTTTACCTCCTAACAAAGACATTAAATTAAACTCTATTTCCTGTACATGTGTTGCATAGGAAGGAGAGGGAAGGACATTCATGTAACGAGTAATCCAGTTTGTTAGTAAAAGCCACCAGTTTTAATATGAAGATCAGAAAACAGCCACTGAACTGTTAATTTCTAATTTGCCACAGTGTTATTGTACTGCTTTCTGTTTTCATTGGCAGTATTTCCCCTTTGCTGAATTCACATTTTACAATCATTTTCTTTGTCATATGCTTGAATGAGGCTGAGTTACCAAAGATAGAAAGACATCTGACACAACTATAAGGAGAACTTAGTAATGAGCATTTTATTTCTTGAAACTGTATCTGGTCTATTTTCCAAATTAAAATTAACAACTTGAATGGTGATGTTAAATATGAAAAGAAATGGAAATGCCATTTTCTGATTTTCAATATTTATGCAAAACAATCACTAATGCTGACAATACACAACATTCCATACAACTCAGGGCATTGATTCAGCAGATATATATCTTTCTTGAAAACTGTAATAGAAAGTGCCTTCTATGTGCTCATACACAGTTACAGAAGAAAACCAAAACACATTTACTGTATGTTTACAGTAAGTATCTGATGTATTTAAAAGTTCTATGCCTACTAGAAATTTTGCTAAAGACAACAGTCTCACCTGCAAAAAAGACCATTCCTATTTCTCTGTATTACTCATGTCTTTCTAATCACTGATGCAGGTTCAAGCCTGTACAGGGCTTTTTTTTCCCCTCCATCAAATTTCACAAATACTAAGCTTGAAATAATTGCATTAATTTTAAACCAAAACTAATCCAAATGCTAATACTTTCTGAAGATAAGTCTGTCTCATATCAAAACAACTGCTACCTTACTTTTCTTGTGTATTCAGATACACCATTCCCCTGTGCAACACTACCGAATTCCTTGGATAAAAAACAGCTTTTATCCTAGGAAAAGGGATTTTAACACTGTTCTGTTCCTCTGTCTCTTGCCTATACCACATTGGAGATCTACAGTTTCCCTTTTTGAGTGAGACTAGCAGAAATTGTGACTGTAGTAAGAAGTAACAGGTCTAATATATTTGGTTTCACTTAAAAGAACTCTCTTTAGAGACATTTGCCTGACATTTCCTGATTCAAGACCCTCAAAAGCCACGAAGGGTTCACAGAAGGAAGTAGTGAAATAGTAGCTATTCAGGATTTTGAGATTATTAACAATCCATTTTTATAAAGGTGTAACCTTGGAAAAGATAGGAAGGTATGGGGCAATGAACTGTAGGGACACAACACACTGAGGCACATTGGATACATTCAAATCTCTGGAACAAGACGGATTTCATTCAAGAGGGCTGAAAGAGCTTGCTACGGGGGGGGGGGGGGGGTTTAATTCAACTGCCTGTAATATTCTAAGAACTAGAGTGATGATGGATTCTAGTAAAAACTAGAAATAATACTAATGTTATGACAATTTTGGCTTTAGAAAAGGCAAAGTAGCCCATTTGGGTGCAAGGAACAAGCTGATCAGCATCACCTTAGCCCATAGAAAGATCACAAAACATTTCCTCTATGGTTCTATTCCAAACAAATGAAGGATAAGTGTATCTGGAGTTGTTGACACGGATTTACAAAGGGCTTGACAAACACAAAAGTTTCCTGCTATGAAACAAAATGTTATGTTGGTGAGGAGACACTGATGGACATACTCTACCTTGTTATTAGTAAAACTTTAACAGCATTTCCATTTGGAGAGTGAGAAAACAGGCCTTTGGAAAAATGAACTACTAGATGAATTGTAAGTTGGCTGGACTGCCAGGCACAAATAGTAGTGATTATTTACTTGCTTTTGGCTGACAGTCTGCAGCAATCAGAGGGTTCTAGAGGCCAATTTTCTGGCTAATATGTATTCAACATCTTCATCAGCCACTTGAGGAATGTGAGTGCACCCACAAGCAAATTTGTAGATGACTATAAACTGAGGGGAGTTGTTGGCACAGTTTCAGTCTAGAGGGAATTTGAAAAATTTGAGGACTGCAGCCAACAAAACCCTTCTGATTTGTCTTAAGACAAAGTTCAAATTCAGAAACTATGATGGAAAATCCTGCACATTTGTACAGACTAGGAACTGACAGCCAAAGAGCATCACTGTTGGTAAGAGATTGCATTGCATTTGCATGGCCAGGTTTTGGTAGCAGGGGAGCTACAGGAATGGGTTCTGTGAGAAGCTGCCAGAAGCTTCCCTAGACATGGGGAACCATGTCTATCCAATGCCAGTCAGCTCCAGGACAGACCCACCGCTAGCCAAGGACAAGGCAATCAGGAATGATAGTAACACCTCTGTGATAACATATTTAAGAAGGGGAAAAAAAATATTGTGCAGATGTAATTGAGTCCAGAGAAGAGCAGAGTGAGAATATGTGAGAGAAATAGCCCTGCAGACACGAAGGTCAGTGCCAAAGGAGGAGGAGGAGAAGCTCCAGGCACCAGGACAGAGACTCCCCTGCAGCCTGTGGTGAAGACCATGGTGAGGCAGCTGTGCCCCTGCAATCTATCGAGGTCAATTGGTATGCAGAAATCCACCTTGGAGGTGACCCACATCAGAGCAGATGGATGTGTGAAAGGAGGTTGTGATCCCATGAGGAGCCTCTGCTGGAGCAGGATCCTGATAGAGACCTGCAGACCCATATAGAGAGGAGCCCATGCTGAAGCAGGTTTCCTGGTAGGTCTTGGGATGTTGTGGAGGACTCATGTTGGAGCAGGCTATGCCTGAAGTTTTGCACCCCATGGAAGAGTGACCGATGCTGCAGCAGTTTGTGGAGAACTGTTGCCTATGAGATGGATTCAGGCTTGAGAAGTTCATGGAGGACTGTCTCCTGTGGGAAGGACACCATACTGGTACAGGGGAAGGACTCTTCTCACCAAGCAGCAGCAGGAACAAAGTGTGATGAACTGATCATAACTCTCATTGTTCATCTCACTTCACCTGTGAGGGGAGGAGGTAGAGCCTGCCTATTGTTCTCACCCCATGATGTGTTTATCCAGCTGTGTGCTGGACCTTTTGTCCAGAAGGATCCTGTGACAGACAGTGTAAAAAGGTTTACTGAAATCCAAAAGGATTACATCAACTGGCTTCCCTTGATCAGCCAGGTAGTATACCTTGTCATAGAAGGAAATCAGATTTGATAAGCAGGACTTTCCTCTCATGAAGCCGTGCTGGCTGTGACCAGTGACTGCATTGTCTTTCAGGTGTTTTTCAATACTTCCCAGAATAATCTTTTCCATAATTTTACCAAGCACTGAAGTGAGACTGACAGGCCTGCATTTGCCAGGGTCTTTCTTCTTGCTCTTCTTGAAAATCAGCTTCCAATCAGCTGGGATCTCTTCAGATTCCCAAGACTGCAATCATCAAGAGAGGTTTTGCAATGGCAATCAGCCAGGTCTTTGAGGGTTCTTGGATGAATCCCATCAGGCCCCATGGATTTGTAGGGATCCAGCTGGAGCAGCAGATTCTGCACGATTTCAGGGTCAATTGGGACTTGGTCATTCTCACAGTTATGGTTCTCCAGCTCAGGGCACTGAGACTGTTTTGTCTGTCATTCATATTGAAGACAGAGGCAAAGAAAGAATTAAAAACCCTCTGCCTTGTCTCTGTCCCCGTTTGTAGTGTGATCATCATCATCCTGTAATGGGCTGACGATATTTCTGTAATGCTGTACTGCCTATTGTCATTTATATGTTTGGAAAAACTCCTTTTATTGTGTCTCAGTTCTGGCCAGCTTCCACTCCAGCTGAGCTTTGGCCACATGAATTCCCTCCCACTGGGCATAACATTGTCTTTATTTGCCTTATTTCCACGAGAAGGCTAAGCCAAGCCAGCCTTCTGCTTCACCTTCTTGACTTCCAACATTTGGGAATTGCCTGCTACTGTGTTCTTAGGAGGTGATGTTTGAAAAGTGACCAGCACATATGGACTCCCTCACCAGCAAAAATGTTTTCCTGGGGGAGTTACTAAAACTTGTTATTTTATTACAAATCTTAGCAAATTTTACAGGTTAGTGAAGACCTCAGGTCAAGATCACAAGAGATAGTGATCATATGAGAAACCCAGGTTTTGTTAAAAAAAAATAAAAGAAAAAAAAAAAGAAAAAAAGAAGGAAAAAACCCAAACATAAACAAAACACCAACAAAAAAATCAACCCCCAAAATCAATTCTAATAAAAAAATAAAAACAAAAAGAAACCAAAAATCAAACCAAACCAAACAAAAACCATTAAAACCATACACACACAACAAACATAAAACCCCCACAAAAACAACAACAAAAAAGAAACAAAAAAACCCCAAACAAACAACAACAAAAAAAACAACCCCACAAAACAAAACAAAAAACAAAACCAGCTTAGAAGTATTCTGACATTGCAGATATTTTTCTGGTATTTAGGAGCCTTACCCATGTTCTATGAAATGCAAAATGAGATTCCTGCAAATGTAATGCAGTATGCAAGATCTTATGCTAGCACAGAAGTGAATGTCATGGTTCAGAAACAGACAGAGAGATAAAATAGTTATTTGACATGCTTTTTTTTGTTACTTTTTACTAATATATAGGCAATTTATTTTTTGCATGCTGTCTATAGAATGAAATTCATGCATAATATGAGGTTTTACAAGAAAAGCAGCAGCATCCTGCAATGTTCAAAGGTCTTAAAAAAAAGAAGACATTAGATGAGGTAACATAAATCTGCCACCTCATCAAGTGCATAATAAAAAAGAAATTGCAGAAAAATATTTGTATTACCCAATAATTCTATTCTCTTAGCTCCTTATTATAAAATATCAGTGTAGGAGTATATGCAGTTTCACATGCGAGCATACTGCACTGGAAGTTAGATTTTGCCCCAAGTAGTTAAAAATGTGAAGCAGTAGTCTGATATTTTTCTTTAGTCTGAAATTGTCCAAAACTATGCAGTATGCATCGAATAAAGCTACTGGTTTGTTTCATATCTGAGGACAGAAAGTTTTCTCTCTCTGAGAAGACTGGTATTGAGGTAGCTTATAGAACTACCCTTGGTTCTGCCTGCTCCTTTTAAGATAATTTTTTTCCAGGAGCAAGCAAGCACCAAGCTGACTGTGCTTATAAGAACAGACATTACCAGCCTGCGCAAATGCTAAGCCAGGAGTCTTCTGGCATGCCACTGCACTTCTATTTGCCAAAACTCCCTTTAGTAACTTTAGTTAACATCCACTTTTTTGGATGGCCACCCATCACAAGATGTGCAATATGATTCATATGACTATATATCGTACAGAACTAGAGTGCAGTAAATAAACACCACTATTTTCCTGATTTTCAACCTACACACACCATTCAATAAGTATTGCTTAAGATATCTTTCTAATATATGTTTAGGGCAAAATGGCAAACGATGCAAGTAGAAAATCAAATCCTGATGATTAGTCTGAGGCCTGAAGTTTCTTTTCCATAATAACAGTTTGAATGGCAGTGCTGCCAGAGGTTTTGGCAAATTTTGGCTATTCATGTAAATTTCTAAGTGCAGTAATAAAGACAATTTGAAATTTAAGACTGACAGAGTGCTTGCTTGCTCTTTGGCTTCCTGTGGTTACAATCAGAAATTACTTAATGAAGCAGCTGTGGTTAAGGCTCTGTTTTGCAATTTCAGTGTTACCCATGAAGCAATAACATTATACTAGTCTGTCAAATTTTATTCCTTTATCTGCTCCTTCTTGCAATTTTCTTGTACTCTCTTCTTTAAAACACATGGAAAGAGGATTATGGAAATTCAGAGATGTAGTGTCAGTGTCAGATGAACATTAAGGGGCCTTGTCATCCACTGCATGATCCAACATGAACGAGTTTTGCTGATCTACCAGCTTCGAAATAGGCCATGCCATACAACTGAGAATCTGTACTGTGTGAGCAACAGAGGAGCACAACCAGCTTAACCTACAAGATAGGATTGTTGGTCTTTGACAATCTGTAGGTGGAACATGTGATGTATGTACTACATCCATTAGGGAGAAAATTACAGCTCTTAACACAGAACCATAGAATTAATTGGGTTGGAAGGGACCTCTAAATATAACCTAGCCTAGCACTCCTGCCATCAGCAGGGACGTCTTTCACTTGATCAGTTTAATCTACTAGATCCAATTTGATCTTGAATACTTCCAGGGATGGAGCATCGACAGCTTCTTTGGGAAACCTGTCCAAGTGCCTCACTGCCCTCACAGTAAAGAATTTCTTCCAATTTAAATCTACCCTCTCTTAGTTTAAAGCCAACACTCCTTGTTCTGGCACTGCAGGCCTGTCTCTATCTCTCTTAAAAGTTTCTTTTTTTATTAAAAGGCTACAACAAGGTCTCCTCCAGGCTGAGCAATCCCAACTCTCTCAAGTCTGTCTTCAGACCTTTCAGGCAGTTGTAGAGAAGGTCTCACCTGAGCCTCCTTTTCTCCAGGCTAAGCAATTTCAGTTCCCTCAGCTGCTGCCCATAAGACATGCTCTAGGTCCATTATCCACTTTGCTGTCCTTCTTTCAGGGTGCTTGCACATACTCTATCACACAGTTGTTGAAGATTAATGAACATTTTAATCTAAGTAATTGCTAGTCATTACAGATTCTTGAATTTTGCCTCTCCCTTCCTAAGAAACTTCAAAGAGTTAATTTTTGAAAAATCTAGAATATTATCTGATTTTTCATTTTTTAAAAGTTGTGAAATACAGTGCTGAGAGTGAACTTAGCCAACAGTCTACTGAAATCAGTTAAAATTATTCCATAGAACTGGAGTGAACAATACTTGGAATCATCATTCAGCACTAACTTGTTCTAAAAAGCATGTGTTTTTAAGCTCAGTAGCTACTTTTTTTATTCACATATTCTTTGTCAAATTAAACATTTCATCTGAAGTCTTGTTTCACTGCAGTCAGAAAAGTCTTACCAGCTCTTCAGTATTAATTGATCCAACAAAAAAATTCTAGTCCAATCATCTAGGGTTAATACCAGATAAATTTGTTTCACTGCACACCATATATTCTTTAACATAAATGTTAGAGTGTGAACTGAATTTTAACATGGAAAATAAAAGGAAATTATGGGGTGTTAATAGACAAGAAGTAAAAATCTTTATAATTCCCTGATCTGAACCAGACACAAAATAGAGATTTGAATATGAGTCTCCTACATTACCTATGACTGTTGTGACCACTAAGTCTACTCTGAAACTTCATGAAATTTGCCTGTGTCTGTGATTTTGCCCCAGGAAACTCTTCTTCTTATGAAACCCTAAGAGATTTGACATGTTTTTGTTCTGGCAAATCTGTCTTTTCTGAAAGAAAACATTCTGTCTGAAATCTTCTTACAAAGAAATCACATAATAATTAAAAAAGTAAATTACAATCTTATTATCTTCAGTAATACTGTATTCTGCATCAAGAACCTTCCTGCTAATTTTCACTTAAAAAAATGAAGAATTTACATAAGTTATAAAATGATTTAGGAAAGAAAGATAAATAGGAAGTCATTTTTTGAGCATGAAAAGATAAATTTCACCATTTCCAATTTTTTTTCAGATAATTGAATGGAAAAAATGTCAAAGGGTAAAAATGCACACTCTTGAAGGGAACAATTCAAGTTAGAAACATAGTAAATTCATTATATGTAAATAATAAATAAAGGCAATCAAAATGTGGGTAGGAGATCAACATGGTGCAGAGTGTTAAAGATGCATGGTAAGAATCTCATTTTATGAGAAAATTTCTCTCATTCCCTCTGCAAAGGGTGTTTTATTCTGGAAAAAACGTGTACATCAAAAAATAAACAATTCCTTTCTGTGTTGTAAAAATAATATATCAAAAATAATAATTTCCATTTTTGCAAGAAAAATTACCAAATCATAACCCCCATTTGTACAACTTGTACTATAAACTGTTAAGAATCAAAAATTCTCTCCACTACATTGATGGAAAACTGTTTTTCCACGATTGATCTACATTATTCTCCTGTTATTGTTTCCAGGTTTACAATGTTTGAAAATAAGATATTAAACTCCAGCTGTGTCACTCACACCCTGCCTTAACACCCAATTGTCAGTAAATGTCTCTTGTACCTTATTAAAACATTTACAAAACTATTGATTCACTGAAAGGAGCTAAATCAACAATGTCACCTAATCCTAAATCAATGCTCATGAGCTGTGCCAGTGTGTCAAAAGAGCAGCCCGTTGCTACGTAGTTTTAAATATATGAAAAAGCACTTGGAAATTGGCCAATTAATTTCCTGAGGAACCAAAGGCCTGGAGAAATCTTTTGTATTGTCTAATATACTTCCAGAATCTAATGTTTCCCTGTAGAGAGACACAGCACCTAGCCTCTTCCCAAACCTGTGTAGGCTATATTTCATTCCTATAGGGAGGAAAAAAAAAAAAGATAGATCTTACTGTGCTCAGCCATATTATTTGAGCTATTTTTCCTAGTTTTTCTTCACCACAGCAACAGTAACTCCTTGTGACTTCCTTAACAATAACTGGAGAACTCATAAATTAAGTTAGCAGTGAAGCATCCCCTTATTCAGTAAATCTTTTACTGATGATATAATAACATACAAGGATGTATTGGAATTTTTAGATACTCTTGCATGATTGATTTGAAAGTGTCTTTCATCTTGAAGTTGTATTTTTCAGAGTAGTCTTCCCAATTCTACTTTTGGTCCATTTTTTTAAGATGTGTTAGGACCTTCTTATCTTTCCCTTCAAGATTCTGGTGTCTTTGAAGGTGACTATTTACAAGAAATGTTACCACCCTTTTTATCGGTATTTTTTAGTCACTCTTGCTAAGGAGACAGAGCTGATTTCTGTGTCAAGTTTCCTGTCATTTCTGTCTGCTCTGGAGTACTCGGTACTCACAAGTTCAAACCAAAGAGCAGTAAATAGAGACGGTCATGAGATTTGCTTCGACACAATGCTGAAACTTTGACTTGGAGCCTTCTTATGCCCTAAGAAATCCTTGTGCAAATGTGAAATGTAGCACCACTGACAAAAAATGTACTACAGCCCTGGCATAGCAGTCCCTTTCAAACTCATTGTTTGTCATGTTTAACAAGAATCACCAATCATAAAGTTATTATTTTAAACTGAATACACAGGGACACAAGGAAGATTTGAATTCAGATGTAAAAGGTTCTTTCTTCACTTTCATGGCTACGAACATGGCCTAGCGATGAGAAAGGTCTCAGTCTGTGACAGGTGCAAAAAGAATTCCCACTCTAATGAAAACATATTCCTTCCTCTTTGATGCTCCTTAAGGTTATCATCACAAGACTTTATTACTCCCATTATCACATGACTGATATTACTGTATTAAAAGATGGGGGTTTCAAGTTATTTAAAAGAGAAAGGTGCAACCAGCCCTTGCTGAGTCAGTCCCAAAGGCTCAGGCTTGGTGCCAGTTGAGGCAGTGTTAGGCTTTTCTAGAACTGCTGCTTTCATGTTGCCAGTCAATAGTAAGCTAACTTCTGAATTAATTTTGATATTAAGGTACTAGTGCTATCAAGTAGATGGCAATATCTTGCTAAGAATGAGACTTGTTTCCATCCAGTTTAGGTTCAGTAGCTTTGAAATGTATTACTGCCTTTGGTATTTCAAACATCACAATATGAAACTCTTTCTCTACCTCTTCCTCATTTCCCAGTGCACTGATCAGTGTAATTTCTTACCATTTTCCTTCAATGTTTTCTTTAGAACATAACACTCAAATGTTAGTCTGTTTTCCCAAAATCAAGCTGAATAGCAATCCATAAATCTTCATGGGCAGTGGCCTAGGGCCCTGGCATAGTAGGAGGCACTCCAGCATGAATTGTGCATATGATTTAGGCACACTTTTGACTTTTTAGGAAAATAATCAAGTCAAAGTCTTAAAATATGAAGTAAAGCACCAAACTTCTGTTGAAATACCTAGATACATCTTTCATACCTAAGATGTGTTTGAAAAACAGCCTTCCTTATGCAAAGTCCTATTGATATCATAATAGCAAAAACTCCTTAACACCATCTGGAAGTTATTAGTTCTCAAACGATGAAGCCAATGATATAGAGTATGATGGTAAGATGGAGTACAACTGCAAATCTGGCATGTGAAATTCCTTTAAAAATGAATGGTCATTCTATTATTGGAAGCTCCCTAAATTTTTTGCTTTCCTTTCAAATATTTCAAACTATAAGGGTAGCAGTAAAGCTTCTCTTCACAACCACATCAGGAAAAAAAAATGAAAAACCTGAAAAAAATTAGTTTTGGGAAATGAGGGATGAAATATATATCTAAGCAAAGCAACATATCAGCAAAGACCTTTTCTTTTCCTTAATCACTGACTTAAAACAAGCTACAGAACTAAGTTTACATATGCAGTTTGTAAGCCAGATTTTCCAAGATACAGAACTTTGACCAGCGTCTATAAATTCTTGCAGGAGGTTGCTGAATTCTTGGTACTTCTAAATATTAAAACCCATATGTCAATGTCTAAAAAAATTTGGAAACCTATCTTTAAACACCTATTTTGAAAAATTGTATTCTCCAGCTGAATGCATTGTGGGTGATATAATCTTGATTCTATTCATAGTAAGGCATGAATTATTAAATAATTACTAGTTGAGAAGCGAATACAAATTTATATTTCAGGAGTGTATCAGGTACCTAGATAACAGAAAAATGCATTTTTCTCTCTCTTCCTAGAAACAGCTCATTGAAATAGTGGCACTGAAAGTACCATTTTGAAGTTTTAAAATACAGTTCAGTTTGGTTGTGTGTTGTTTCTCCTTTTCTTTTTTTTTTCCCCCAAACCCCGAAATAAGTTTTGATTTTATGAATCACTTTGAAAAAGAGCGAGTATTTCTTAGCAACATTTGCTTTTTCCATAAATAATTTTGAATTAGGATATTCAGGTGCTTTACTAATGATCACTGACAATATAACACTTTTCCCCTCAGGCATTTATCGGTTTTGATCTTATATCTTCAAATATACTGCATTTCACTTTTCTCACAAAAAGTATGGTAGATAAAAACTCATCATTCTATCATGAAAGATTTGCCAATGTTGTATAAATATATGACCTGTTTTCTAGATAAATAATGATTTTCAAAAAAAGTCACAAGAAACTTCTATCAACTGCTTAATGACTTTACAGCCATTTCTCTCAATGTCTACAGTTTACAGTTTGAATAGCTTCCATATTATTTCTATTTATTTCCACTTTTGCTTTCAAACAGCCCTTGGAAGACAAGAAAAAACCCTTGACAAAATAACTCATTAAATCTTCAACCATCAACAAATTCACAATAGTGTGCAAAAATTCATAACTAAATTATGAAAGACATTTCGTGGGAAGGGGGAAAAATAAAGAAGTAGAACTTTGACATTTTAAATAGGATTCAGAAAAATTCTTTTTCATATTGGAGTCCAGAATCTGTGCAGAAGATTCTGTTATTTCCAAAAAATTTACTAGTGAACCTTACTTATTGTATTCTGGTAGCAATGAATCATTTCTGTATTTTCACATCTATTTCTAGTGAGAACAGCAATTCTTTATGGCTATTTAAAGCCTGTAGATTTCCCTCAGAGTGATCCTATCCAAACATCCATTGCTGTTGGTAATAGCTATTTCCCCTCACTACAGGCTTAAGAGGCAGTTTCCTCAAGGACCATAATAAGGAACGACATAGAAAACTTTTTCCTCCTTCCCTCTCCTTCCACTGGTACCCTGGGGTCATTTCCGAGTTCTGTTTGGCTTGTACTATATTTTTGAAGAGGTAACTTATGATTAATTTCAAATGCAGAAGTCTAGACATCATGGCATAATGTGTTGCCACCAAGATAGCATATTTAATGAACTAAAATTGTAGCAGTTCAGTATTTTTATCACTGGGTTTCAAACTTGTTCAATTAATATTACTAGATTAAAAAAAAGTATGCTTTTTTTGATTGCGGTTTTTTTTCCTTTTTTATTCTCTGCCTGACTTGCATTACATTTTAAAATTATGTATCCTTTCAGAAAATAGGCCCCTTCTGTGAATAAACTCCTTTAATGATATTCCAGTTGCTTATTACACAATTAAATAAATGCATGTACATGATCTCTGACTCTTTTGTGAAGAATAGCATCGAATTATGAGGGTATGAAAGATCTGATAAGGTGAGAATTTTCAGGAGTAAGGCGTTTTATCTGATGAGAAATATTAATGTATTAGATGAATTGTGACATATGAAAAGGAAAAATGAGAGAAAAAAGGTGTTAAATGAATGCTTTCTGTACAGTTTGATGACTGTATTACACTGAAATTACTGAAACATTCATTTCTTATGAAAGTGTCTTAAATTGAGTGTCATGACTTTAAACAAGCAAACAAAACTCAATACTCTTTAAAAAATAAGAAAAAATATCTTTATGACAGCTAAAAGTTTTAGAGCCTAATCTTTTTTTTTTTTTACACCCCCTCTTTTTTCTTCAAACAAAACACTAAAATAGACAGTGAAAGTATAGTTGAACCTTGTAAAGTAAATCTGTTCATTAAAATTATCTAGTTTTGTATTTAGTACAGGCAAATAACTTTATAAAGCAAAAATGATGCAATAAATTACATATAAAACTGGATTTTCAAAGTGCCTTTTTACTTTTCTTTGCACAAGTATTTCATACATATCTGAGATGAAATGGATGTGTAAGTCTTTGCAGCTATGTCCCACACTATCACTTGTCAACACTAAAATGCAATCAAGGATCCTCTTGGGAACTAAATTCCCATCAAAATGCTATTAAGCAGTCAATTATTTAAAGTGTGGCACATGGCATTGATATTTTTCATTATTTTACAAGAGTTGTTAAACTTCAGAGTAACTATTGCAACAAATTATACTTGTCACCATTACTCAGTGAACACCTCTCTTCCCTCACAGCTCTGCAAAACAAAATACTTGTTGATATAGAACAAGATTTTTCAATTGGGACCAAAAACTGCTTGGGTTCAAATAAATGCAAATGCAACCTGGGTATATCAGAGATATGTAGTTATCCGTATGTCTCTAAGTAACAGTTTCAAAAGCCTTTGAAATTACTGGAAATCTTTGCCTTAATTCCCATTATATTGCATCCAATATTGCATATCTGTTCTGCACAGATTTATTTGCACTTATTTATTCCTTGTTTGTCTTTATTTCTACCTCTTGATTTTGGTGTGACTTTCTCCAAAAAATGGAAAGGCTCACAAAGCCAACACTATTTGAAAAGGTTTTTTGAAATTCAGATTCTTTTATGGGATTGGACTAAAGTCATTAGGCTATTCAGGTGTGTATGGTCTTGTCTCCATTTGTATATTCCTCTTTACCTTGTTTGTGTTCCACCTACATCATTGTGTATATATGCCTGATCCTGTTCTTCCAATTTTAATGTTTTTTTTCTCACCTTTTTTGACTAGTGTTATATTCACTCCCAGTAACAATGAAAATTTTAATGTTAGTCTAGTAAAATTCTCCATGGAAACAGCTATAAGATGTACTGTTAAATGAAAATATTTCATCAACAAGTGGGCCTGAGATCAGTCAGCAAGCCACCCTTAATCAACCAAGAGCATGTCCTACTGATGATTAAGGAGTGTTAATCCCCAGAAAAATTAACCACACATACACAGGTGGACTTTTTTCTTTATGGTGCTATATTGTAACTTATTTTTTTTACCTGAAAGTTTAATCACTTTTTTCATTTATTGGCTAGGACTTGTATCACTTCAAGCCATCCTGCTTCTTTAAGAACAAGCCCTATATTTTTTCAGCAGTATTTGAAGCCACCCAGAACTGTAGAAAAATGAATATGACCTGTCTTATGTATTTTTTAAAACACTTGGTACCAAGAGTTTCAAGGCCTCTTGACTTGAAATATTTACCTTCTCTCTCGGGAGGAAAAGGGCAACTGGATAAATAGGAAGGCCAGCCATGCAGGACCACCAAACATAGACAGTAAGGGGAAAATAACAGTAACCTGCATTCTGTGACACATGGTTCTCTGAATGGCTGGTGGATTTCTTCCCTCAGTAACTAAGAAAAACAAGCCCATAGTCAGTAAGCTTAAGTTCACTAAAAAAGGAAATATATTTCCACCTAACTTTCTTTTTAGGGAAACACAGATTGAAAGGCTTGTATAGAAAGCTATATCATCTACCCGTTGTTATTCCTGAAATGAAGAAGGTATACAACCCCTTTGAGTCATGTGAAAAATATAGTAGCAACACTGATTGCATTTGCAACAATCTGTGCAAATACATTGAATAAGACTTTTTTGATAATATTTACAGAGTGAAATCTAATGAAAAATAAATGAGAGAAAATCACAATCTATTTATAGAGAAGCCACAAGGAGAATAAAGGACTAACTTAATCATATACATAATTTACAGCAAGATATTCAGTTAACTGTCTCTTTCTATATAGTGCTGTTTCTGTTCTCCATGGTAGTTTAGACTGTGCAGTCACAGCTGTCTCTTCTTTTTTAATATTAATAGAGAGGGAACTTTTCTGGAGACACAGTGCCTGACCCAAGCACAAATTGTTTATGGCCATGTATGATGCAGGTGGCATGCTGTTTTTATAAACACTCCAGTAAAATCTTAAGGTATTTTAAAACAGAGTGGATTGTAGTGGATGTTTGGTTTTTGTTGTTTGGGTTTTTTTTTGAGGGGGGGGGGCATTTTTAATAATACTTTAATCTCAGATTTTTTTAAGTTTATTAGGTTTTGACTGAATTGTTATATGCTGCTTTTAGTTTTGAATCAGAAGGGAAGCATAGCTGAAAGTATAACTGAAATCAGTTTTGTTATCTTCTTCTCTTAATCCTTCTTCAGTTGGATCATTCCAAGACCATCTCAATGTTCCCTCATTTTAGCTGGGTTCTTTTCTGTTTGAGTATCACCAGCAAAATATTTTTTTCCCACTTTACATCAAAGAAAGAACAATTACAGTCCATGCTCTCATTTATTAGCTTTTTAAATTTTATTTTTAATATAACTTTCTTAAGAAGAATTAAGATTGAGTTTCCTCTTAAAACTGAGTTCAAACTCAGTTCAAAATCAATACAAGTAGATAGGAAACTAGAGAACCTCCCTTATCAAGTAGAATTTGACTACAGTAAAGTTCAGGTTTTTAAATCCAAACACATTTAAGACGGTTCTTCAACTTTGCTGATGTCCTCTTAGCTAAATTCTAATACTGTCAGAATGTACGAATAAAGAGATACTAATTAACCATTCATCATGTAAATTTCTCAATTGAAGTATCAGTCTTTAAATTCATTTTTGCAAATAGATTGAAAAGAAGTTTATTGTGCTGAATAGCATTGCATCAGTCTGACTCTCAGATATGTTAGTGAATGGTGTCAAATGGAGTGCAAGTATAAACATTATTTTCAGCAATTACATTGGTCTCTATTCACAGCTATGCTTCATAAGTTTTTAATTACAAAATATAGCTATATTTCTGAAGCATTTTATTCACTGTACCAAAATATCATCTAGTTCATCCCTTCTCACAGTGTCTCTCCAAAAAATACAAATAAGATTGGATTGAGAAAAGGTAGCGTTATCTGACACATGCATATTAATTTAAAAAAATAGCAGATGTTTTACTTCCCTCTGCTTACTGATCAATTTTAGCAATCAACCTTTGTGACATAAAACCTACATAAGTTGAATTAAATTTCAATCTACATTGCATCTGAATTCCAACTTTATTAAAAGGCTGATCCCAAGAGCTGTAGGGAACAAAGGAACCACTCAAAATCCCACCCTTCCCACCTACTCCCAAGAAAAGAGACCAAAAAAACCAGAAAATGAACCCAAACAAACAAAAAAACCTTTGCTAGCTACAATGCAGATTTAATGCCTTTTTTTTCTAGGAAGCTACGTGCTTCGGAAGTTTTAGTATCTTAGCAAACATTCATGTATTGAGATCTCTGCAAATTGCACTGCTAGAAATTGGTACAAAGCCAATTTATTCATTAAATACTCCATTAATTCTCAATCACTTCTTGCGATGTCCAGTCTTCATATATTTCACATAATTATTTTTCAGGTTTGCATTTCCAAGCCTGTAATACAGTTAAATACAAGTTTAGCTGAGACAGATAATGCATCGTTTGGGTTAAAGTTATTTTTAGTATGACAGATAACACTATTTTAACCAATAAATTGAACAACTGTATATACTGTTACACACCTAAAAGAATCCAGTGCATAACAAAATCAAACAGAATACATCTAACGTATATCTCATATTTCAGAATTATTGTATCTTTATAGATACTCTTTCAGGGCATGTCCTGTTCCCTTGGCATTCTGGCAATAAGACTCTATGTTCATCTAAAGCTTTCAGAAGGTTCATAATTAAGAAATTCTGCCTACCAGAATTTTATTTAACCTTAGACTTCATTAAGAATGGACATACGTGCTTCTTTGTATGAACGCTTATGGCCTGTGATCAGACATCCTGCTTAATGCCATAGTACCATTTAATTTGAAGACAGAGCAAGGTAATTTACTGTGATTTTAAAACAAAGTTAATTGTCTTTCTTCCTTAAAACCTTATCAGGTCATGGTAAATTAAGCCAATTTACATTCTGTAATATTGTCTTTGCTAACACCTTGTCCTCCAGAAAGTCCGGTCTTAAGTCTGCTACCCTTATTTTTCCTCCTCCATTCAGGCCAAGATCAGCACCAGATGTTCATCAGTGAACTTAACTAAAATCCTCAGAACCAGTAGCTTTTTCCTTAGTTAACTATCTAGTTAACTTTGTTGAGGAGAGTCTGTGACATTTTTAGCTACCTTCATCCTGCTTCAGTGTGTCAGGTTCTACAAATATTGTCATAAAGATATTCTAGCTCCCTATTTGAAATACATAGTTTGGCAAATTATTTTTGGTATTTCTATGTTCATCAATACAGAATGATCTGCAAGCTGTGTGACTGTACATAGCTAGACAAAGGTACCCATATTTAGTCTGAATAGGTTTCAGTGATCTAGTGGTCCACCTGGATTTAATTCTTTCAGCTCACAACAGAAAGTCTAAATGTAATGCTGTGTTGATGGAGCTACAGAGTTGCCAGCTGTCTCACTGAGAGATAACTCTGAGTTCTACTCATTACTGCACTTTATGGTGTAGACATATCTGATAAGTATGCACTGTTTATGAGAGATGAAGTGACCAAACTCATCACTTCAACTATAGGTATGTATATAATGGTAAGGTTAGTGTGCTTTCCAACAATAACAGCAAAGCAGAAAAAGAAATAATCTCTAGTCAGTGCCACAGACTGAAGCTGCTTCTCTGTACAAACTCAAGACTGGACGGTTGACACCAGTGCAATGTTTTCTAGAAAATATCTCCTTCATAGTCAAAAAATCCCAACAAAAACCAACCAACCAACCAACCAACTAACTAGTGAAAATTTAGATATTTTTGAGGAAGTAACTTGTTTATGCTCTATGTAATATCAGAATTACTTCTAAAAAGTTTACAAGTTCTGAGGAAATGTTTATTCTTGGGGTGGGGGGAGGGGGGGGGAGCAAAGGCACCTGAAACAAAATATTTCAGTTTACTGAACTAGTTTTAGGATGTTCATTTTAAAGTACTACAAAATTAATCCATTCCCACTCTTCCAAATTATAAAGTGCCTCAGTAGAATAGCATAATCCTCTTGCATCCATGGATAGAAAAGAACTACTAAGTAACAAAAGTACAATTTCCACGAAACAATGTTTCATCTCAGAAAAATATTTGTATTGCTAGATTTTCAGAGATTTGACCGTAGAATGCAGTTACTTTTCAACAAGCACAGAGTTCACAAAGTCATCTAAGCTTTCCTTTTAATTCTGGTAGACTAAACTTGACAACCAGACAACAGTGAATCACTACGATCTATACATCATTGAATCACAACCACTAGATCACAAAAGTTATCTAATACCTACAGACACTGAGAACCTAAGTTCATTGGTAGAAGCAATAGGACTAGTAGACTTAAAACTTGTTCAAACAAATGTGTTTCTGAAAACATGCTACTGAATTTGTGTTTTCTGACTACGTTCTGTTAGAAAATTTGCAATCATTTGAACATGAAATTTCAAACATTAGTGATATATTGATTTTCTTTTGCTAAGACAGTAGGAGAAGAAATTCTTCTCAATGAACTCCACTTACTGAACTCCAAATAGCCTTGATAACCTGATTCACACATTTCTGGTAAAACCTGTAAAATTATTAGAGCTATGTAGTTGTTTGTTTGGATTTTTTTTTAATGACAGTTATGCAAAGCACCAAATGTTGATGACTGAAAAAAGTAACAGGTACAGATATAATACAGACTAGGTCACAGTAAATTACCTCATGCTGCAATTAACCTTTAAGTTCTCTAATGGCCTAATGGCCAAGCTAAAATTTATTTATCTATATTTTTAGTAGGAAGAAATATTAAATGGAGAGTATCAAATTTATGTCTCATTTCTATCATCCATGAAGAGAAAAGTAATGGACAAATTAAATACCCTTCTTCACGGTAATGCTAAAGATCATCCCCTGAGTATTTTCTAGCTCTAAAATATTAATTATTTATTACATTTGAAATAAAATTTCAACCTTATAGTTAGCACAGACTGTATTCCTTGAGCTGGCAAATGTGAAGTGTTTAACATGGGTTTTAATGTCTTATGTAAGCAAACAAGACTGTTACCTTATTTCTTGGTCTAGTCCTTTAACTATGCTCAGTTAAGAATTTCAGAGGGTTTTTGACATGTATTTATGACTCTATTGCAAAAAAAAAAATCTAATTATTTTTAAAATTTCAAATACAATGTAAAACCACATATGCTCTGGTAGAATAAAATGCCAAACATGCAATATTAGTTGCATTTAATCCATGGCAGCTGCAGTTAATCCATTCAGTCAATCTGTGACATGTTAGCTTCAGTTTTACCCATGTCTGAAATCATTCTTTAAGATGGAAGAAATGTCACAGTAAATCAACTTCATTTGCTTATGGGGTGTGTTTATTCCTTGTCTGACCAATCAATAGATCAAATGTACTATAAGTTCAAGGACTTCCTTAAGGAATAAATCTGATGGACCTTTTGTAAGTAGGATCTTTCAGAAAATGAAGATGATGCCCTTGGTATTTCCTGATTTCATTCACTTAGTTTTACCACATGGGAAATTCAATATCTCCTTTTTCTAGAGTCTTAAGAACTGTAAACTGCATGTTATCATCTGTATAGCTTTGAAAATGTGAATGTGGAAAAAGACTAGCACCTCTTATAAGTTTCTGCATTTCATAAAGCGCTGCCAGATGTGAATTTCCTGGGTGATTACGGCACACACTCAAAATTCTATGCATAGCAAATGGATGATACTCTGTATGTCCAACAAATAGAACATTATTACTGTTAATAACATGATATGAACCAGATTTACATGAAAAGTATCATATGCCTTTGTTTTCTTTCATGTAAATTTTCTGAAAGGAGGCCCTTTCATATAACTATCTGTCTAGACTCTTTCCTGTTTTATGAAAGTTTATGACATAAATGTCCCCAGGGTGAGCACATATTTTTCTCTCTAGACCGATGATCCTGAGTGAATTTATCCATCTCTGCAGTATATTATCTGAAGTGCACAGCTGCCACAAGACCTGATCATCTGTTTTTCCTCATTGCAGCTGCACCAGCAATACCACTGTATTTAAGGAACAATCACCCTTCCTTAAAAAGAAAAAAAAAATTATCAAAGCCAGGAATTTCTCTGTCAAGTAAACTTTGAGCAAAATTGTATTATCATCTTCTTTCTCCAAGTTTCACTTAAATAGCATTTTTTGTTGTTTGTTACCTTACTTTTGTTTCTGTTTGTAATTATTATTAAAGTGTTAAATAGAAATTCATGTATAATAGCAGTCCTGCAGAATACTAATTCAAACTATTAATTCTTCTTCAACTGATAATACAGGTAATCAGCATAAAATGGGCTTTATAGATTTTGAAGAGTTGTATGCAGAGTAATCTCCTCCTATAAACATTTTCAGATAAATTTGGAATACAATAAGACAAAATGTCGAAGCGTTTGACATGTGTAATGCAAACTGGCTTATAATATATGATAAAAGTTCATTCTAGAGGTAGTTAGACCTTAAACGAAAACTAGGTTTTCAACTGCTCTTTGGAAAAGCTTTTACTTTAAGTGTTTGAGGTAACTTATAGAAAAGTGATTCATCTTGTATTGCATCTCCAAGATTGTGTGTATGTTCTTTAAAAATAAAGCATGTACTTATATATACAGAAGTACTAAATGCCTCACTAAATAGACCAGCATCTATATTTGGTTCCCTGTCTATGCCAGAGGTAAACAAACAGTAATTGAAAAACACACGTACAGAATCAAGTCATTATTGCGTTCCTTTATTTATAGTGTGAGGAAATTCCAAACTTCCATGGGAACTGCTACATCCATGAAAAAATGAAAGGAGTCTAGGAAAGTGTACTGAGATTCAGTGGCACACTCTTTCAGTAATCAGAAGTATGAATGTGAAGTAAAATATTCTTTGTTTCTTGTCAGGATCTAATTCCTATTAATTCTTGCTATGATCAGGCCCTCTTTGTTCGGGTACTGAATATCAATGAGCAATCACAGGTGCTATTTCTGTGACTCATTCATAAGAGATCTGTCGTCTCTCTTATATATGACATAAGTCATGTCATGTTGTTTCTATTCTTTTCTCAGTGAATTTGAAGTGATGTCGAGTAATGGTCAAAAGTAGAAATGGATTTTGTTGAACTGTAAAGCAACAATTCTTTTGAAAGTTCTTGGTTATGCTGACTCATTTAATCCAAAGAAGGAAGGGGAAAAGGCTGGAACTAATTTGGGGCATTTCTATTTCTCTCTGCAAATTCCCAGAGATGCAATGGAATTATTAAGCAATATAAAGTAATAAAGTCTTCCAAAAAGTTAAGCAGGATGTGCATGTTTATCGGGTCATTTCTTTGAGATGGAAGAGAAAATCGATAGCTAAAACCAGAAGATCCAATTCAAAATAACACAAACCTGAATAATAAATCTCCAGGATATTACAGAGATGGTCTGAGAGGGCCTATAAAATATGAAAAAAACTTAACTTATAAAAAAACCCCCACATTTATGTCACCAAAACTACCCCAGAATGTTCATAAATTCATAATGCATCACAAGTACTGCAACTGTAATGATTCTCTGTAAAGGTCCTGAAAAAATCTGTAATTCACATACAAGGTCAAAACTGAAACACTCATTTTACTGAAGGACTTGGAACATTCAGGTTTTGTGCTGATGTGAATTTTTGCTATCCATACATTTTTATAGAAGTTTAAAAAGGGAATAAAAAAATCTAGGAAAAAATACAGCATAGGAAATTCGACATAGCTATTATAAGATGCCACTAGAAATTAAAATAATACTATTAATTTTAATGGAAACCACTAATAATTGCAGTGAGAAACTACAAATAGCAAAAATCTGTGGATCCATAGAAATAGCATTCAAACGTTTGCTTAAAAATATTAGTATTTCATTATGGGAAACAAATGTAATTGAGCCATTCTCTAGAGAGTATTAAAATGTTGCCTGCATAGAAGAAATAATTTATATCACAAGAGTTTCCTTACAAATGTGTCTAGAGTTCTACACTTTCTACAGTTTAGGATAATTGAAATTTAGAGTCAGGGTGGTGTAGGTTTGACCCTCTCTGACAGTGAGGTAAATGTTCATCTAAATACTCAATACACCTCAGTTTCTGCATTGCAGTAAGATCAAATCATGGATTATGTACAAATTCCACTTTTTTTATAAATTTTACACATTTATTTTTACACATAGTCCAAGTCTAAATGAGGAAAACATTGACTAACCCAGGATGAGAATTTTTGAGTTTGTTCTTTACACTGCTGATAGTCATCAACATATTTGGAAAAAAGAAGGAATATCTAGGTCCAGCTAGCAAAGGCAAAGTGGCCGACTTCTTTATATCTGCTGCCAAGTTCTTAATAGCATTTTATGTAGGTTTTGTATTCAGTATTCTCTTAGGCTTAAAAATTTCTGTTCATGTTTTTAATTGTAAATCTCCCACAGTGTGTGCGTTCTGCAAAATGCGTGTGCTCCATAATACGATCTTCTTCTTCTGTGGTTTATTATTTATGTAAAACCAACTGTCAGGATGATATTCATTGTTCTTATTGATATGTAATTTTGTGTTTTATTCAGGGAGATTTTTACTGATAAACTTTAAAAGCACTTTACAAAATATATGGTGAAATGTTTGCACTATGTAATTACCTAAGAAATTTCTAAAATGTTTGGGGTTTTTTTATAAATTAAAAATAATGACATAGTGTCTTGGGTTTCCAGTAGCATCTAATGCACTGGAAAAAAAATGTACTGTTAAAATATTAATCTAAAAGGAAAACTCAAGCTTTAATATTTTAAGGAAGCTTCAGTAAAAGCTCTGGAAAGCTAGACAATCTAATGCAGGAAAAATGGGATTGATTTAAAACTGATTTCAAGATAATATTAGAATCAGGAAAGAAAGAGAAGTTAACACCCAAAGCCAGGTCATTCATTCCAACCCAGTATGATTTCATTATTTCACTGAAATTTTAAGATTTTGTCAAAAATAAGGTTAAATTAATTTAAAATTTTAGAAAATACCAGTTCTAATTAAAGGTCTTGCTTATATTTTATGTTAATAAGAAAACAGAAGAACCAGCTGAATAAACATATCTTCTATCACTCACAAATGAGTGGACAACTGTGGAAAACTTCAGTATGCTTTCCCCTCCGCCCCCTCATCATATTAAACTAATAATGAACAGAAATAATAAAAATCCTCAATATTTGAATTTTTAAAATACGATGTTTAGCATCCTAGTGTTGTCTCCTCACAGGGTCTAAAACAATAACTGATTTTTTATTTACAGAATCATCAGTCAGTTCCCTGAAGTGCAGTCTGTAGTAGTTCATGAACTCCCAGGTGATTTTCAAAGACATTTTGCATTGTGTGTAATGAATTCAATATTTCTAGTTCAACAAATTGAATCGATCCATCACAATTTAGAAAATGGCAATATATTAAATATCATATGTTAATCTCACACCCTGAAAAATCGGCTTCTTGTTTCTGATATTCCCACTTTCTGCAGCATTAAATATTTTGCACTGTTTGTAGCAGCAAGACAGTATTTGTGGGCTACAAAATAATAAATTATAATGTGTATATGTATGCACACACACATACAAAAATCTATCTAGTCATAATACTCCTTTATCCATGTTGTTCCTCATCTGTCTGCTTACTCACTCTCTCAGTTTCTCATACCACATGCCATGAAGCAATGCTTTTCCTCTTATCTTTTAACAGCCTTTCCTGTCATGCTTGGAGCTCCTAGATTTTACAAGAAGATTGATATCTTGGTAGCTTAGTGGCAGCATTTTCTACTTATTTTTGATTGCAAGCTTTGCGATTTCTAGTGAGTTTGCAAGCTTGAGGAAGAAAATTATACAGACTTTCTTGAAAACATCCAAACTGTTTTGAAAAGCTCAGTGTCATAGTAGTTACAAGCTCTAATCCCAGTGAATACTACAATCCCCCCAAGGATTTGACTGCAGATATCAAACACTGTACAATGCAGATATTTGGAGCTGTGTGTGCAGTATCCAAACTCAGTTGCCAAGCAGAATTCCTGAAGACTGAATTCAGGGCTTCACTTGCTTTTACTCAGCACTGATTTTTCAAAAGATTATAGAAACCAAATAATCTCTGATATTTCCAGCTTTTCATCAAATTTCCTTGAAAGTGGCAAGTGGTTTAAAGGTCTTGCAAGACTCATAAATAAGCAATTAAAATTCTGTTATTTAGGAAAACGATTATTTAAATTTTTTTAGGTGTTAATGGTTTAGCATCAAAATAATAAGTTATATTCTGCTATTAGTCACATGCATTAAGATCAACTTCAGAAGAAATCATAAAATCATAAAATCAAAGAATAGTTACAGTTGGAAGGGACCTCTGGATATAACCTAGTCCAATCTCCAAGGATAGAATTTTCCATTTTGATGATAAGGAACCAGAATGAGCAGCATCAAGTTCTTAAGTGTTTTCTGTCTTGTTTGTGTGTCTGTCCAATATATCTTGTGGCAGAGATTTTTCTTTCCTCTTAGAAATCACAAATCATTTGCTTTAATTTCTTTGATGTTCTATTAATTATATTTTGTGTTTCAAAAGTTTTATGTTCCATATTACTAAGTAGACATCCAGGAAAAAAGCACTCAAAAAAAAAAAGTAGAAAAGAAATACAAAGGTTATATGATTTGAGAGTCATACAAAACAAACAATTCATAAGTAAAGTTGAGCACGAGAGACAGAAAGGTTGAGGAATATTCAGTAAGTGGGAAGTCAGTTGTTTAACCTGATAAAATTCAGGCTAGGAAAATATGGATTGCATCTTGATTGCAGAGGTATAACAAATGAAGTGGGCTTTACTTTATTCATAATGAAAATACTGTAAAATTATGGGGAAAAAAAATCTGTTATCTGTGACTAACACTTGCTTACATTAAGGTATTAATATATGCAGCAGATTAGCATAAAGAGGTCTGCTTAACAGGGAAAACAGTTTACATATATAGTTTTGGCATTAGATATCTTTTTTTTTTTTTTAACACAGAGACAAAACTTTTATCAAATATTAACATCTTGCAAATCTATGTAAAAAGGGGTTAAATCAAAAATAAACCAAGAAAGGTCTGGACCATAATTTTCATCCTTTTCATTTTATGAAAAGCTTTTGCTATATTTCTTGGTTAGTGTACAGTTAAAGACTGAGATTTTTTTTCCAGTCTTTTCCATTGTGCAGATTCCCACTTCTATTTTCACAAATGCTTTCAGACCCTAATACTGCCAACATAAGCCTACCCAAAATGATACCTACAATAAAATATCTACAAATAATTATTCTTACTCACATTTTTAGCACCGTTTAGAAGCAGTACTTTTGCCATACTTAAAAACCCCTTGTTGTGGTTTTGGAATGGTATTCCCAAATTGAGTGTTCCTACTGAAACACTCTAAATCACACACTGCTCACTCACTCACTCCCTCCTCCCTCTGCAGCAGGATAGAGAGGAGAATTGGAGGCACAAAGGGTTAAGATCACGTGTTACAATAAGAACAATTTACTTGGAAGAGAAATGGAATAAGAAAATGAACAGTAACAGCTACAATATCATCAACAGATGGAACTGGCTATACCCAACATCTCTCCCTGACTCACTTACTCAACCGGAAAGAGAGCCCCTCCCTCCAGCCCCAGAAAATGGCATATGGTGACCTCAGGGTACTGGCTATGGCCCTCCTGGCCACTGCAAAAATGAATCCTGTCCTGGCCGGAACCAGGACATCCCTGAATTACAGGACTTTACCTAGGCTTTTTGTTCCAAGACAGACAATCAAATGGATAGTTAGTGACTATCACAGCTAACCTGAAAAAGAATAAATTTACAAGAGGGACAACACACCACAAAGATTTGTTTACTACCATTTGACTTTCCTACATGAAAAACTCAGACAATTACCATGTCTATGGGAGACTTGCAGTACTACTGTATGCTTAGTTATGACACTTTCTAAAGTCAGGCCATAAAAGATTACCATGAGAAGATACTATGAAAGAATATAAAATTTCAGATCTTAAATACCTCAGACATTTAGCTTTGTCACAAATGAAGCTGACAGCATCCCAGACACAGCTCACTCCTGTATCGTCCCTACACCTCCTGCTATAGTTAATTAGGAACATTTGTTCACAGATATTGATGGAAGACTGACAAATGTTAAGTGACAGACACCTGGTACAAGTTTAAAAAAAATATACAGCTTTTCATTAATCATAGCATGTCTTTTCAGCAAGGAAAGTAGATGTCAAAAGAAAAAGGTTTCAAAACATACCGAAATCATACTGTCAAACTTACTAAATGAGATTGTCTTTCTGTTATGAGAGATGTAATGAAGGTTAAGTCAGCACTACAGTTCTAAACTCTTCTTTACAAGGGAGCTGACATTCAAAAATGTAAAACAGAAGTTAAAGACAGGTTAAAGCATGTGATTCTACCTTTCAGTCCAACAGTACTTTTTACCATTGGTTTGGTTTGGTTGTTTTTTTTAATGCTGTTCAGCTCTTTGAACAAATTTCAAGTTCAGATCCTAAAAAAAAGTAACAGTTTTCATTTCTCATGTAGATTTATATTTAACACTTTGACATTTCAAAATATTTTTTCTTTGAAAGTACTTATAGGAAACTCTCTTGCTACTCAAAAGAAACAAATACAGATATTAACTAGTGAACTCCTCTGTTTTTATTTCCTTTTATTTTAATTGTTTTTGATAGGGAGGTAAGTTTAGCATGACCTAACGATTGATCATTTCTCCATGCAGCAAATGTAATGGTCTAATGTCAACACAATTATATCTATGCCTCATTAAAATGAAGATTAAATGGAATATATGATAGTTCTCATTTCCAAATAATTCCCACTTGAATATAGGATTTCCTGCTTATTTGCAATCTACAGGCAAGAGAGCACATGAAAATTAGAAGACAAGCTTATTGGTCATTCCCAGGTGGTCATCCCAAAGCTCGTTATTAGCTCAAACCAGACGTTTTGTAAGTAATAGTTTTCTACCTTAGTCTTGTGATTATGGATATTTTCCTTGATTTTCTATTCCCATTGTTAAATAGGGAGAAGAGAAGGTCTGCTTACTCAGGTTCCTCATTTAAGCAGGCCACAAATGAAAAAAAAAAAAAAAAAAAGAGAGTAATAGTACAAATAAAGTCAAACTTCAGGCAAGTATTTACCGCTGAATAGAAGGATGGGGAAAAAGAGGAAACTTATAAACAGGCAGTATTTGAATCTAGGTGTTCCAAGATTACCTGCCAGTATATGTAGGGTCATCAATAGCTGCTGGGCTGTACCACATCCTAGGGAGCATACAGTCCATATCATATATATGCAGAGGGGCAATAGAACTGTCTAGAACTTAGTGGCTGCCTGGAGAACTGATTAGAGAAACATATGCAATGCCCACCACATTTGTTTGCCAGAGCAGAAGTAGTATGAGCAGATAGACATAATCCAAAATGGACAGCTGCTCAAGAACATTAGGGAAATAAATAATTTTATTTACAGCACAGACATCTAGATTTTGTGATCGAGAACACAAAATTCATTTATGCTACTGTACTTCTCTATAGTGTCTTCTTTCAGCCCCTATAAACACAGAATGAATGGAAAGGTTATACATCCGGAAGAGGAGTATGACAAATGTGAAAGACAACAACAAAGGGGAAAAAAAATTTGTAGGCAGTATTTAACAAGCCAGGATCTTCTTAAGCAACCATAAAAGATTTTGCTTTTTTATTATAAAATATATGCAGGTGCATTAAACACAAGTAATCTATCTGTACAAGTTTCTGCATTATAATCACAAGGATGGGATATTTTCAAATGCCCTCTTCTATGGTAGTTGATAAAAACATTCAACAAAATCAAAATCAAACCACGTCAAAGAAGGGGACACCCTGTATTTTATAATACAACATTATCAGTAGGACTTTGTTAAATTGAAGGTTGTTGAATCATACTGGTTTATGAGAAAAACAGTCTGAATTCTAAGTTTCCAGATGTGTATTTGCTGTGTAATGGTCAGAACAAATCCATAGCCATAATATACAGAGAGCTGGTGGTCCACCATAATCAAGCATATCATATTATTTATTAACTATGTCATCATATCTAGGGTGTGGTATATATATATATATATATGTGGACAGAGTTTTTCATAAATTGTTGCAGCACAATATTCTCCAAAGTAACATATGGGAAATTAAATAATTTTCTTGAAATAGTATATTTATTTTCTTTTAGTTTGGTTAGTCTCCTGAAAAAAACAATTTTCCCTAAGAAATTTAGAAAATATAATAAGCAAAGAAAAATTTAGTGTTATATTGATTTACTAAAATGCATTTAAAGTAGTTGTCCATCCTATGCTTCACTGCCTCACCTTTACATATAAATGCAAAATAACACAATAAAAATGTACATGATATAAGACTTAATCAAAACTTCCATTCTCTCTTCTCTCCCAGATTTTATACTGAGTTCAGTGTTCCCTGAAAATTTGGTATCTGGAAAGCCTTTTAGGGTGGGAAGGAAGAGTGTGCCAGAGTTCAGGCCTTTTCTCAGAGGTAGGCGTAGCAGCTACTTCATTTATGAAGAAAAATATGCCTAGATCCTTTTTACTGATCATAGCTGCATATGCAGAAGTGCTTTTCATTCAAAGATGTATGCAGTGTGCTTAAAAGGTAATCTGTGGTAGAATAACAAATGGAACAAAAATCACTATGAACAGAGCTGGGCTGAAAACAACCACCCATCTTCTCATAACCTGAAAAATACATGAAAAAACAATTATACCTTTTTTGGAGATCTCAGAAAAACACAACCTCCTGTAAACCATCAAAAGCATAGTGCTTTATACTGAGTCTCCAATGCTCTATTCAATCCTAGAGTGAATAAAAATCAAGAATGGAAGGGAGCTGGAAACCATGGTAGTCATCTATCAACATAGGCACTGTTGTATAATTCCTTATAAGGAATTCCTTATAAGGAATTATACATCATTCAAATACATCCCTTTCCATTACTCTGATTTACTGTTTTGGGGTTTTTTTCAATAACATATGGCAACCTGAAAGTAAGATTACCACTGTCATTCGCATTAAGCAAACACAGAAGAAATTTTATTACCTGTCCCCAAATCATTTATAGCCTCATTATAAGGTGATGATAAAACAAAAATACAAACAGGGAGATGGGAGCATACCTGGATGGGTACTGACCTTCTTGTCCTGGTAGTTAGACCACATAAGAAAGGTCTGCTGGCACCCTAGCTGTGAAGAGCTGAAAAAAAATTAAGTTATTTTAAGATATTTCTGGGATTTTTTTTTTTCTCAAATATAAAGGATTATTTCTAACTTCTTTTCCTATCTGAGCTCTATGTGAGAAAAAGAAGACTTCCATGAACAATAAACTTAGAGGAGATTGTCATAAAATTGAGGTGACATTCAAGGTTGATATAACAAATAACTGTTTCTCCAATCTTTTCTCAGGTCTATCCACAAAGTTTATGTAATTATTAATACGTTCTTTTTTGTTTTTTTCTCCTTTTGAGAGGCATGCTTCTTTGTTTATCTATTTCCTTAAAGATCAATGCTGACAAGTAATGTTTTTTAAGAAAAAATAAAGAAGAATAAATCAGCAAATATTTGCAATTAATGTATACAATTTGATAAGGAAGTATTTCAACATATTACCTATGTGAGGTTACAAACCACAGTAAAAAAAATGATCTTTGAAAATTTACTTTTGAGCTACTAGTACTGTAGTCTGATTTCTCTTTCTAAAGGACTATATATAAAACAGCAAATTGTAATTTTCCAAATTTTTTTCTTTACTTTTTTCAGACCTGTGTAATATTAAAATCAATTTTAAAAAATAATAAAAAAAAAATGCCACAAAACTCACTGAAACTTATGTAAGGTAAGATAGACTCTTGGGCAATCTTACAAGTTCATGCTTACCCCAAGCAACAGTTTTGAACCCAGTTTAAGAAAAGTGGAAACAAATTAAGTTTTGTGTAACTATTTTTAATGAGAAGATTTGTTTATGAAAAATACAAAGGGTTGATTTATGAAAAATACAGAGGGTTAATTGTTCAGTGAAATTTTGCATCTAATATCAGAAGTATTGAATAAGAATTTCAGTTTATAAGATTTTCATAAGAAAATTAAACAACTGCTAGTTGCAAATGTAGACTTGGACTGAGAAATGAAGAGTCCCCCATGGCTGATGTTTCAACTTACTAATGATGTCTTCAGTTCTTGATTATGTTTGGAAAAAATGACAAATAAATTTTCAGTCTGAATGTTACCTGTCGTAACTTTATTTTGTCATTTAGTCTGCAGATTTTGAAAAGATTATGGTCTATAATGTACATATTGTGTTTATGTTAATAAACATCTTATGCTCCTAAATATAATTAAATCTTGTCTGAAGTTATTGACATGAATTATTGCCCCAAGTCATGCAAAAAAACCAAAAAGGGTAAAAATCATTATTTGGTGTCCATAATTGAAAAGAATTTTTTTCTTGTTATTTCCATTTACTGAAAGCCTTTTGCATATGCATGTGTTTGTCTCTGAAACTGCCCAGAAACAGTTTTCTAGTCTGGTTTAAGTTTCTTTTCATTTCATTTAGTGCAATATTCACTTGGATGTATATGAAAATTTATTAGAAGGGTAAATTAAAGAAAGAATACCTTCCTTGTATTAACACATAAAGTTTGTATAGAAAAATCTATATGAAAAAATATTTCATCTATATAAAAAATCTATATAGAAAAATCTACCATGAAAAAGAGACTAAATAATTCCACAGGTCTGGCTTGCAATATACATTGAGAGAAATTCCTTGAAGTTTTTATTTGCGTGACAACACCAAGACTACAGGTAAAATTCCTACATACATCATAAAATTACTCCAGAAAAAAAATACTTCTTTTTTCATTTATTCCAGTAGTGGCGAACTGGGTGATTTGACAGATATATATATATATATATTCCAGAATTCACACACACATGATTTTGCATAACTCTTGCTTCTTATTCCTGGGTTAAACTACTCCCTGAACAACTCCAAGAATCTTTTTTTGTTCTTCAGTCTACAGTTGGGTCACGGTGAATCTCACGCTACTAACCATAATGAAAAGTACTGAAGAAATGTTTGTTTAATACACAGAAATAAAACATGTCACCAGCAGGATGCATCAGAGCAGATATTCTCCCAGAGTTCTGCATCCTAATTGTAATCCACTCAGTAATTTAATTTAATTGCAATTAGCATTCTCTTTGATGATTTCTTTTTATTTTTTTTCAGCTGCTATAAAAACTGTACACTGATCCAAATTATATCCTCTGATCCAAGTGGAGTTTGGATTTAAACAACAAGAAGCAGCTTGACATCACTGATCCTCTCCAAGAAGGGAATTCAATATCATCCTGAAATATTTGTTTAGATAGACAATATGACTGAAATACATTAGATAACAAAAAATTATTGCTTTCATTTTGCAAAGTATAAAGAAAACCCAATTAAAACTTAATCTCTTCAATCACTTCATTTCATTTTGGTAAATAGGGTGAAATGGCAGTATAACCCCAGCCATTACCATGCAGTACACTCCTTTTCCCCATTTTATCTGTATGCTCACCTACTTCACAGTTTAAATGTAATCAGTAGTCAATCACGTTGCATATATTTTGTAGTCCTTTGAAGTCACTTCTTTTCCTGTAGGAGGTTCTTACTGTTCTTCAGGCACTTCATAAGTGCACATTAAAATGTGGCTCAGGAGCAATGATGCTCTGAGAATCTGACTGTCATGCATGCATTCATTTCAGGAAATTTTATATTAAGATTTCTTTTAGGTGCTAGTCAAAATGTCTGATTCTTGCTTTTAAAATTAACCTTAGAGTCCTTTTAAGGATGATCCCTGATGTTGGATATCCATGTAACAGCGCTTTGTCCCAGTCTCTCCTCAGATGCAGGGAGGGCTATACAGGCACAGGCTGCCAATGAAAGCAGTCTATGAGCATACTATGATACACCTTTTCAGCAGTTTCAGGTGTTTTGCTCCTGTTACTCGTCAGTCCATAGCCTATACAAAGATTCACCAGACTTTTTGCATTGTCCTCTCTGCCATTGCACAGTGTACTCAGATACTCATTCTTACTACTCCCATGGTAGGAAGTCAGATGAGAAAAGTACTCTAAGGGGATCTCTGCTTTCTGCTAATTGTGAAGAAAATTTCAGATACTTATCTCAGGTGTAGATATCCATGAAATAGGTGCTTTCTACTAAATGAGATTAATCCACTCCCCATATGATTAGCACTTTGAATATGATGGTATGGAAGCAATATATTTCACAGGAATATATATATATATTATATATATATATATGGAACTCATACAGAGTTTTAATATTTTACTTTTTTTTTCTGAAAAAGCCAAGGTTTTTTTAAAATTTTTGTAAGGCAACCAGATCAAGGACAGCAACTAGGTCAAGTTACAGTGTGCTCAGCAGTGTCCCTCATTTCTGCAGTCGCATCTCTAAAGCAGCAGTCCTAAAGGATGCTATAAAATCTGCTGCCAGATAAATACATCTCAGCACGTAGAACCTACGTTTTAGTTACTACCATTTTAATGAGAAGCTTATCTCTTGATATTGGCACTAATGGCCATATCAATGGTGGAAAACTAATTTTATTCCCAGTTCACTACTTATTTACTTCTTACTTAGAAGCCAGAGATTTATAATGTTAAAACTTTCAGTAGTTAAACTGGCAAATTAAGAAGGAATAAAAACCAGTTTTCTTTTTCTGAAGTCTTTCTCTCACACTGTCAGTTTAACAAATAATGCCCCAGCTGCTACTTAAATTTAATCAAACATTTAACTACATTTTAATTAAAACTGTTTTTCAATATGTTGTTATTCGTATGTGGCAAGGAACACATCTTGTGAAACTATTTCAAGACAGAACTTTGAAAGCTTTGAGACATGAAAATGAGTTAACATGAACCATCTCAGCAGCACCCCTTCCTCAGGAACAAAGGACATTTAGGAACAACAAGGTGAAAAAATCAAAGCTCAGTCAAAAGGGAAAAGATAATAGCTACAAGAGCATCCCAAAGACCAGTTGAGATCAGAGGCTGCAGTATTAGATATGCACTTGAATGTTCATTGTAGACACTATATCTTGGTTGCCACTAAGCTAAAACATGGAGAATTGAAAAAGGTATTTCTATATTATAACTTTAGCAGAACACCTTGTTTTCCCAGGAGCTAAATCCATCCCTGTCCACTTGGCAATTCTGCCTTCAGTGTATGCAGTTCTGACCTAAGTAAAGAACCATTTAGGGCAGAATTCATCCCATCAAGAGGTCATAAGCTGAGTACATAGCATATGCAGAGAAGTTTGGAACCCCTTTTAATCTATGGATAGAGAGGTGAATATGTCTCTTTTTCTGATTTACATGATGATGTAAAATATATGTTATAATTTTAAATGAGGCTATTCTGATTCTTGAAATTCTAGACAGGCAAAGGGCTTCAAAGAAAACAGGTCCATAGAACAGAATTTAAATCTTACACTGCATAAAAAAGTGGGCTTGAAAACAGTAGCAGTCTAGTACCCCCTTTGATATTTGACTCCGAGTCCATCAGTACCATGACCTTCCACTTCACTTTACCACAAACAGCAAAACATTTATTCTTTCCTGTTTCTGATGATATATTTTCTTCTTATACATTTAGGGGGGAAAAGAAAAAAGGAAAATAAATTAGTTCTCAGGCTTGGCTGTAATAAGTTAAAGAAAAAGAAAAAGAAAAAGAAAAAGAAAAAGAAAAAGAAAAAGAAAAAGAAAAAGAAAAAGAAAAAGAAAAAGAAAAAGAAAAGAAAAAAAAAGAAAAAGAAAAAGGAAAAAGAAAAAGAAAAAGAAAAAGAAAAAGAAAAAGAAAAAGAAAAAGAAAAAGAAAAAGAAAAGGAAAAGGAAAAAGAAAAAGAAAAAGAAAAAGAAAAAGAAAAAGAAAAAGAAAAAGAAAAGGAAAAGGAAAAAGAAAAAGAAAAAGAAAAAGAAAAAGAAAAAGAAAAAGAAAAAGAAAAAGAAAAAGAAAAAGAAAAAGAAAAAGAAAAAAGGAAAAAGGAAAAGGAAAAAGAAAAAAAAAAAAGGAAAAGAAACTTTCCCCCTAAATTTCTCTGACCTTTCTGTAGTCTTTGAGAAGTTGTAAAACACAGTCTTTCTCTTTCTTATCACATTTCTGAATGAAAAAAGCTATTTGCAAAGAACAGTTCCTTAGAAGTAAAAAGATTAGTCTTATTCAGTCACATTCACCAAACATGAGTATACTCATAGATTACTACACATATTTTCACAAAGCTCTTCCTTAGGGATACTGAAGAAAATAGAAAGACACTGTGATGACCAGTTGCTTTTAACTCTGACTCACACTATTTTCAAAAATTACATCAAATAATTTCATGGATTTCAGGTACTCCCCTATTAAATGAATTTGCTGTACAATGGCAAAGAATCAAATTAAAGATGTTTATAGCTTCTGAGGTAATTAGGATGAGTATTTTATCTGTCTAGTGCATTTTTACCACATCACAGAAGTCTGTCTAAACCATAAAGTCTTTCTAATATTTGAGGTCTGTTTGCTTTAAGGCTAGTGAAAAACTTTCACTGAGATAAATGGAGGCAATATTGTTTATTAAACTAGGTTTCCAGCTTTTTTGTCGTCCGTGGGTGGAGCTTTTTATAGTGGAAATCTCTCTAAATTGGAATTTGAAAGAAAACTCCACTCCCCCAACAAAAACAAATAAACAAACACAATCAAACAATTCTTAAAGGCCTCTAAAAATAAATAAAAATAAACATAATTTTTAAAATCACTATAATTATTGCTTCATCTGAAGAAGTGAAGTACCATTGAGGCCATTGTATTTCAGCTCAGGTTCAATTCCATTTTTAGGTATACTGAAACATCTATATGTAGCAAGATAATGTTGTTCGAAAGTTTCCTAGCATAATTTTATTTCATTATTCTGCCTCCCTACAGTTCCATTTTTAATAATAAATTCAATTTGATTTCTGTGTTTTACATATTAAGGATAATAAAGCTAATCTTTTCTTCCAGGACTGTCCAAGAATGGAACATTAAAACAATAATTTTAGACATAGAATACCTGTATATAGTTATCTCATTTTTGGAGGGAAAAAATTTACTCTTCTCAGCCTTTTTTATATGTATCTTGGAGATGACTCTTGCTCGTGCTTCCTGACATGTATGTATGTATAATTCTTTTTCTATTTATACCCTGTAGAAAATAAAGGTCTAAACTCTCAGAGATTATCTCTGCCCCTGTTTCCAGGACAGCCATTTGACTAAGTTGAAAACAGCTTTGAGAAAACAGTCCAATAATAGCAAAGCTAATATTTATTTGTATAAATTATTTGATAAAAATTATATTATGCTTACAGAAGCTATGAATGGGTCATGAATAATTCAGAAGAACACAACAGATTAAATTTTTTGGATAATTTGACAACAAATAATTCAGTTAATGGAAAATCATATAAGTCTCACATTAAATCCCCATCTGCTTGCTCTGGAAATGTTTAATACAGAAATAGATATCTACAGCAAGGAAGCTCATATCACTGTCAAATATTAGATGGGTTCATCTTAATTTTAAAAGAATGTGTAGATTTTTTAAAATATAAATCAATATGGATAATTAGTTAATTATATTAAATCAACAACAGAATGATTTTGCAAACAGAAGGGAGGACTGTTGGAGAAAGAAAATTAGCTACATAAAATTAGATATAAAACTCCTTGAAAGGTGAAAATTACTTTGTTTCACTTGTGTTTTTTTTTTAAATACATCACATTTGCCAAGTAGAGCATATAAGAAAAAGACAATGATGAATGGCATAAGGGACATTATAAAAGCTGAATAATATTGCATCTGGGCTGGGAAGCTGTGACTGCAGGAGGCAGAAAACATACACAGCTAAAATTATTTAGATAAATATTGCAATGTAGTGTTTGATATACTTGCAAAACTCAGTGTTTCATTGCCAAAATGTAAACTGCAGCCTAGCACGATGCCAGCATAATGCACATCCTCTTTCAGTAGGTTTGACTTGTTTCTCATGATTGCTTTGTACAACACACTGTCTTGATTTGATAGAAACGTCATTTCCCTTCATTTCCTATATCCAGAATTGGAAATTTTATTGAATTCAGTCTCTCAAATATAGTATTCATTTTGTTTAGATTTAGATGGAGTTATTTCATGAAAAGTGAATGACTGCCAGCAGACTACTTCAACCATTTCTGGACTCTGTTATAAGTACACAAACACTGTGTAATGCAGAGCAGCAATTTCTGCACTCAGTACAATTATACCAAGAATGTCTTACAAGTAAATTGAAATCAAATTGTGGTATTGACTTTTTAAATGCATGATGTATGTTCTAATATGTGTATGTGTATATATATATATATAGTATAGAGCTTGATTCTACAAGATTTGAGAATAATAAACTACCTAAATAAATATCTAATTTCTATAGATCTTCAAAGTAATCAGTCATGCTTAAAGGTATGTACAAGCTCAAGTGTTTTGGTGAATCATAGGCATAGTTATCACCACCTTGTAGGAACAACCGCCAATCACTGAACTTTAGAACGTACATTTTAATAGACTTTTAATGGATTTGGGATCAAATCAAAACTCTGAGTTTCAGGAAAGCTCTGCTTAGATTTGTGTATTGAAACAAAGCCCAGAGTCATAAGACTAAAAAAAGGAGATACTAACCAATTCATAGGTTCAAATGAAATGTGTTGTGATTTTATGTTGAAGGCTTTCAGATATTATGTGAGAGCACGGCACAGGTTGTTTAGAAAAGTTCATGTGATGGGGGCATGCTCTTGCTACGATCCGTAGCACTGCTCTTACGAGCAGCCTGCTGAACACTACTGCAATTTCCCTCCTGTTTCAGGACATGCTGTCTGTTGGAACTGTGTTATCTGATTCGGTTGTTTAATGGACCACTTGTAAAACAAAAAACCGCACTCTCCACTTCAGCTACCTTCTCATCACCTCCCTTGTGGTCCAAACAGAGGAAATTCAGCCTGAATGTTCAGCCTTGGGTTAAGTGCTCAGTTACAAACCAGACAGAAGCACTTCTTTGGCTCATTTGTGACACCAATTGTCTGAGCTTGGCTTTTAGCTTCAAGGAGCTGGGAAGCTGCTGAGGTACAGACAGAGCGCTTAATGTTTTTAGCGTGTGCATTTACAGCAGTTCTGCAAAAGAGTAGCAATCAAGAACAAATGCGCACGTAAATTAATGTGTCAGGTTTCTTCATCAGTTCATAACTGCCCATAACCGTATGGAGTAGCATGAATCTCTTTTAAGCTATAGGTATATTTAAAAATAAAAAAGGGTCATGCATATTTTAGAAGTGAAATTGGTGTACAAAATCTGACCTGAAACTTCAGTGACCATCTCTTTCCCTTCCTGTGAAAGAGAAAAAAATTAGTGAAAGCATCCCGATACTTTATCTTTGAAAATGCCAATTAAACTATTATATAGAATTTTAAGGAAATTAGTAGGTTAGTGAGATCAGCTCTAAATCAGAGAAAGTGATTTTGCAGTCTACCAACCTGGTGTCTAGAGTGAAAATTTAGTGAATAAGTTTGACCCTGTTGCGATAGAAGAAAGACAAAACTCATAGTACAGAGTCACAAAACAGAAGAAATTTTAAGAACATATCTGATAGTTTAATATTCATTGATGTTTTAAAATTACTAGGGATTTCAGGACATATGATAATTTTGATTAATTTACAATATATAGGAAAAATGATACATTATAATTTCACAGGTCTGGTGCTTCTGATATCACAATAACTGAATATTCTTTACAGTAACTATAGAACCATTGATAGGTTGGGTAAAAAAAAAAGTGCTACTGGTTTATCAAGAGCAGATTACTATGTACTTATTTTATCAGACAATATAATAAAATCATACTTAAGTACAATGAGCTTCCATAACATCATCTTTGAAGTCAATGGAATGTGAAATAATTTCTTTCTCCCTATTCCATATTAAAATTTCAATATGAAGGAGGTTTGTGCTCCAGCAATTTAGTTTCAGAATTAAGATTGGGTGTTTACATATATATATATAATTGGCATGATTGATTTCTTGAAAGTCCCAGAGCAAGCTCCCCGTGCCCTGTTTAAGCATTTGTACAATATCTCCCCTGTAACATATTCACCAGAAGTATTCCAGCATAGATCTGCTAAACATATATTTTATTTGAGGATGGTTTATGCTGTAATCCTAAACTCCATTGTGAAAAGAATTCATGCCAAAACTTTATGTTTTCCATTCTTAAAGGGGTGAGGGGCAGATATTACTCTTGTAAAATTTTTATAGTTAATTTAGGCTCTAGGTTATTATAATTTGTCTCCTTTGGCTTGTTTCCTACCTTTTTATTGTAGTTTAATCTTCTATTAATTTTTTCCATTACCTAGAAAAAAGAGAGGAATCCTGCCTGCTCGCTCCCAAGGACAACTAAATATTTGATATTTGCAGAAGCTGGGGGTTGCAGAATGTAGTCTTTTGCTCTGCATGCCAGAAGAAATGGTTCAGCTGTTTCCTGAGCTCAGATACAACATGCACTAAGCAAGCATCCAAACAAATACAGAGGTTTGCACAAGCTCCTTTCTGTCTGGAATGCAGAGGAAAAATGTTGAACTTTTAGAAGAGATTTGGGATGCCAGTATGTTAAATGCTAACACAGCTCAGCTAACACAGACATTGGAGAGCATCTGTGTCAATAAAAGGATTTTTACTGATCAAGGTTCTTTAAGTCACTGTTTGATCCTGGGTAGACTGCTACAGAAGTATTTCCATGTTCTTCCTATGTCTCTAGGAGTGCTGGGAGGTATCAAAAGCCTGCCAAGTGTTTTCTATTTCCTGATCATTAATAAAAGGGAAGAAAGGCAACATTTCCACCATGTTTTGCAGACAGTTCAATTTTTTTTTCCCATGACAAACATGTCTCACAAACAGCTCCCTGATGCCTACTGACAGATTTGCAGCAAAATGTCCTTGCTGCCTCATAATTATGGAAAACCTATTCCTCTAATTTTATTGCGTCATCATCAATGAAAAACTTCAGGCGCTCTGTCAGAGCTTCATTTCAACCCTAGGGCAATTTCTTCCATTTTTGCTTCTTCTTAACAGTTTTATACTTCTTTGTCTGGTAAAATTGTCATTTAAAAACCTTCCATAACAAATAGAACTTCTATGAAGATCACTAGAGAAAGTTTCCTCATCTTCTCTCTTTCTTCCTTTCTTGCCTCATCTACCATATTTCTGTGAATTTGATTATGGGTTCCCTGAGGCAAGGAATAAAAGGCAAAAATGTGCTCTTAAATAAGCCAGTGTAAGTCTGAAAAAAATTTTGAAAGTCTGTGGAAAATCTCAATATCGCCACAAGTGCAACTGGTTTAAATAGGTTCTTGTGCCTTTGCAGGATACATAAAAGTATGTGTTCATGCAAGTTTGTCATAGCAACAAAAAGCAGTCTTCAGGTTGAGTTACGGTCTGGCACACCTATAGTCATCATCGTTCATCTGAAGTCTCCTGATAATTGATGATTTTCTTAGCTCTTCAGATGCCCGAATTCCGGATTCACATTTTCTTCTCTCTCTCTTTTTTTTTTTTTTTTTTGTCTTTTTAATTAATTCTTTTCTCTTATTTCTTTTTTTCGTTCCTTTTTAATTTATTTTTTACTCTTTATTTTCTTTGTTTTTCTTCCTTTCTTTTCTTTCTTACTCTTCATTTTCTTTCTTGTTTTCTTTCTCTTCTTTCTTACTCTTTCTTTTCTTTCTTGTTTTCTTTCTCTTCTTTCTTACTCTTTCTTTTCTTTCTTGTTTTCTTTCTCTTCTTTCTTAGTCTTTATCTTCTTTGTTGTTTTATTTCTCTTCTTTCTTACTCTTTCCTTTCTTTCTTGTTTTCTTTCTCTTCTTTCTTAGTCTTTATCTTCTTTGTTGTTTTCTTTCTCTTCTTTCTTGTTTTCTTTCTTACTCTTTATCTTCTTTCTTGTTTTCCTTCTTTTCTTTCTTGTTTTCTTTCTTTTCTTTCTCTTACTCTTTCTTTTCTTTCTCGTTTTCTTTCTTTTCTTTCCTTCTTACTCTTTCTTTCCTTTCATGTTTTATTTCTTTTCTTTCTCTTCTTACTCTTTCTTTCCTTTCGTGCTTTTTTTCTCTTCTTTCTTACTCTTTCTTTCCTTTTTTCTTTCGTTTCTTTCCTTCTTACTCATTCTTTTCTTTCTTGTTTTCTTTCTCTTCTTTCTTACTCTTTCTTTCCCTTCTTGTTTTATTTCTCTTCTTTCTTACTCTTTCTTTTCTTTCTTCTTTTCTTTCTCTTCTTTCTTACTCTTTCTTTTCTTTCTTGCTTTCTTTCTCTTCTTTCTTACTCTTTATCTTCTTTGTTATTTTCTTTCTTTTCTTTCCTATTTTCTTTCTTACTTTTTATGTTCTTTGTTGTTTTCTTTCTTTTCTTTCTGGTTTTCTTTCTTGTTTTCCTTCTTTTCTTTATCTTCTTTCTTACTCTTTATTTTCTTTTTTCTTTCATTTCTTTCTCTTCTTACTCTTTCTTTCCTTTCTTGCTTTTTTTTCTCTTCTTTCTTACTCTTTCTTTTCTTTCTTGTTTTCTTTCTCTTCTTTCTTACTCTTTCTTTTCTTTCTTGTTTTCTTTCTCTTCTTTCTTACTCTTTATCTTCTTTGTTGTTTTCTTTCTCTTCTTTCTTACTCTTTCTTCTCTTTCTTGTTTTCTTTCTCTTCTTTCTTTCTCTTTCTTTTCTTTCTTGTTTTCTTTCTCTTCTTTCTTACTCTTTCTTTTCTTTCTTGTTTTCTTTCTCTTCTTTCTCACTCCTTCTTTTCTTTCTTGTTTTCTTTCTCTTCTTTCTTACTCTTTCTTTTCTTTCTTGTTTTCTTTCTCTTCTCTTCTTACTCCTTCTTTTCTTTCTTGTTTTCTTTCTTTTCTTTCTCTTCTTTCTCTTTCTTTTCTTTCTTGTTTTCTTTCTCTTCTTTCTTACTCTTTATTTTCTTTCTTGTTTTCTTTCTCTTCTTTCTTAATCTTTCTTTTCTTTCTTGTTTTCTTTCTCTTCTTTCTTACTCTTTCTTTTCTTTCTTGTTTTCTTTCTTTTCTTTCTCTTCTTACTCTTTCTTTTCTTTCTTGTTTTTTTTCTTTTCTTTCTCTTCTCTTCTTACTCTTTTATTTCTTGTTTTCTTTCTCTTCTTTCTTACTCTTCCTTTTCTTTCTTGTTTTCTTTCTCTTCTTTCTTACCCTTTCTTTTCTTTCTTGTTTTCTTTCTCTTCTTTCTTACTCTTTCTTTTCTTTCTTGTTTTCTTTCTCTTCTTTCTCACTCCTTCTTTTCTTTGTTTTTTTCTTTCTCTTCTTTCTTACTCTTTCTTTTCTTTCTTGTTTTCTTTCTCTTCTTTCTTTCTCTTTCTCTTCTTGTTTTCTTTCTCTTCTTTCTTACTCTTTCTTTTCTTTCTTGTTTTCTTTCTTTTCTTTCTTACTCTTTCTTTTCTTTCTTGTTTTCTTTCTCTTCTTTCTTACTCTTTCTTTTCTTTCTTGTTTTCTTTCTCTTCTTTCTCACTCCTTCTTTTCTTTCTTCTTTTCTTTCTCTTCTTTCTCATTCCCTCTTTTCTTTCTTCTTTTCTTTCTCTTCTGTCTTACTCTTTCTTTTCTTTCTTGTTTTCTTTCTCTTCTTTCTCTTCTTACTCTTTGTTTTCTTTCTTGTTTTCTTTCTCTTCTTTCTTACTCTTTCTTTTCTTTCTTGTTTTCTTTCTCTTCTTTCTCACTCCTTCTTTTCTTTCTTCTTTTCTTTCTCTTCTGTCTTACTCTTTCTTTTCTTTCTTGTTTTCTTTCTCTTCTTTCTTACTTTCTTTTCTTTCTTGTTTTCTTTCTCTTCATTCTTACTCTTTCTTTTTTTCTTGTTTTCTTTCTTTTCTTTCTCTTCTTACTCTTTCTTTTCTCTCTTGTTTTTTTTCTTTTCTTTCTCTTCTTTCTTACTCTTTCTTTTCTTTCTTGTTTTCTTTCTCTTCTTTCTTACTCTTTATTTTCTTTCTTGTTTTCTTTCTCTTCTTTCTTACTCTTTCTTTTCTTTCTTGTTTTCTTTCTCTTCTTTCTTACTCTTTCTTTTCTTTCTTGTTTTCTTTCTTTTCTTTCTCTTCTCTTCTTACTCTTTTCTTTCTTGTTTTCTTTCTCTTCTTTCTTACTCTTCCTTTTCTTTCTTGTTTTCTTTCTCTTCTTTCTTACTCTTTCTTTTCTTTCTTGTTTTCTTTCTCTTCTTTCTCACTCCTTCTTTTCTTTGTTTTTTTCTTTCTCTTCTTTCTTACTCTTTCTTTTCTTTCTTCTTTTCTTTCTCTTCTTTCTTACTCTTTCTTCTCTTTCTTGTTTTCTTTCTCTTCTTTCTTTCTCTTTCTCTTCTTGTTTTCTTTCTCTTCTTTCTTACTCTTTCTTTTCTTTCATGTTTTCTTTCTTTTCTTTCTTACTCTTTCTTTTCTTTCTTCTTTTCTTTCTCTTCTTTCTTACTCTTTCATTTCTTTCTTGTTTTCTTTCTTTTCTTTCTCTTCTTACTCTTTCTTTTCTTTCTTGTTTTCTTTCTCTTCTTTCTTACTCTTTCTTTTCTTTCTTGTTTTCTTTCTCTTCTTTCTCACTCCTTCTTTTCTTTCTTCTTTTCTTTCTCTTCTTTCTCATTCCCTCTTTTCTTTCTTCTTTTCTTTCTCTTCTGTCTTACTCTTTCTTTTCTTAAGGTTTTCTTTCTCTTCTTTCTTACTCTTTCTTTTCTTTCTTGTTTTCTTTCTCTTCTTTCTCTTCTTACTCTTTGTTTTCTTTCTTGTTTTCTTTCTCTTCTTTCTTACTCTTTCTTTTCTTTCTTGTTTTCTTTCTCTTCTTTCTCACTCCTTCTTTTCTTTCTTCTTTTCTTTCTCTTCTTTCTTACTCTTTCTTTTCTTTCTTGTTTTCTTTCTCTTCTTTCTTACTCTTTCTTTTCTTTCTTGTTTTCTTTCTTTTCTTTCTCTTCTTACTCTTTCTTTTCTCTCTTGTTTTTTTCTTTTCTTTCTCTTCTTTCTTACTCTTTCTTTTCTTTCTTGTTTTCTTTCTCTTCTTTCTTACTCTTTCTTCTCTTTCTTGTTTTCTTTCTCTTCTTTCTTTCTCTTTCTCTTCTTTCTTGTTTTCTTTCTCTTCTTTCTTACTCTTTCTTTTCTTTCTTATTTTCTTTCTCTTCTTTCTCTTCTTACTCTTTCTTTTCTTTCATGTTTTCTTTCATTTCTTTCTTACTCTTTCTTTTCTTTCTTGTTTTCTTTCTCTTCTTTCTTACTCTTTCTTTTCTTTCTTGTTTTCTTTCTGTTCTGTCACTTCTTCCTCTTTCTTTTCTTTCTTGTTTTTTTTCTTTTCTTTCTTTTCTTTCTTACTCTTTATTTTCTTTCTTCTTTCTTTTCTTTCCTTCTAACAATTTTTTTTTCTTTCTTGTTATCTTTCTTTTCTTTCACTTCTTACTCTTTCTTTCTTTCATGTTTTCTTTCTCTTCTTTCTTACTCTTTATCTTCTTTGTTGTTTTCTTTCTCTTCTTTCTTACTCTTTCTTTTCTTTCTTCTTTTGTTTCTCTTCTTTCTCTCTCCTTCTTTTCTTTGTTTTTTTCTTTCTCTTCTTTCTTACTCTTTCTTCTCTTTCTTGTTTTCTTTCTCTTCTTTCTTACTCTTTCTTTTCTTCCTTGTTTTCTTTCTCTTCTTTCTTACTCTTTCTTTTCTTTCTTGTTTTCTTTCTCTTCTTTCTTACTCTTTCTTCTCTTTCTGGTTTTCTTTCTTTTCTTTCTCTTCCTACTCTTTCTTTTCTTTCTTGTTTTTTTTTCTCTTCTTACACTTTCTTTCCTTTCTTGCTTTTTTCTCTTCTTTCTTACTCTTTCTTTTCTTTCTTGCTTTCTTTCTCTTCTTTCTTACTCTTTATCTTCTTTGTTATTTTCTTTCTTTTCTTTCCTATTTTCTTTCTTACTCTTTATGTTCTTTGTTGTTTTCTTTCTTTTCTTTCTGGTTTTCTTTCTTGTTTTCCTTCTTTTCTTTATCTTCTTTCTTACTCTTTTTTTTCTTTTTTCTTTCTTTTATTTCTCTTCTTACTCTTTCTTTCCTTTCTTGCTTTTTTTTCTCTTCTTTCTTACTCTTTCTTTTCTTTCTTGTTTTCTTTCTTTTCTTTCTTACTCTTTCTTTTCTTTCTTGTTTTCTTTCTCTTCTTTCTTACTCTTTCTTTTCTTTCTTGTTTTCTTTCTCTTCTTTCTTACTCTTTCTTCTCTTTCTTGTTTTTTTCTCTTCTTTCTTTCTCTTTCTCTTCTTGTTTTCTTTCTCTTCTTTCTTACTCTTTCTTTTCTTTCTTGTTTTCTTTCTCTTCTTTCTCTACTTACTCTTTCTTTTCTTTCTTGTTTTCTTTCTCTTCTTTCTTACTCTTTCTATTCATTCTTTTTTTCTTTCTTTTCTTTGTCTTCTTACTCTTTCTTTTCTTTCATGTTTTCTTTCTCTTCTTTCTTACTCTTTATCTTTTTTGTTGTTTTCTTTCTCTTCATTCTTACTCTTTCTCTTTTTTCTTACTCTTTCTTTTCTTTCTTGCTTTCTTTCTCTTCTTTCTCACTCCTTCTTTTCTTTGTTTTTTTCTTTCTCTTCTTTCTTACTCTTTCTTTTCTTTAAGGTTTTCTTTCTCTTCTTTCTTACTCTTTATCTTCTTTCTTGTTGTCTTTCTCTTCTTTCTTACTCCTTCTTTTCTTTCTTGTTTTCTTTCTCTTCTTTCTTACTCTTTTTTTTTCTTGTTTTCTTTCTCTTCTTTCTTACTCTGTCTTTTCTTTCTTGTTTTCTTTCTTTTCTTTCTCTTCTTACTCTTTCTTTTCTTTCTTGTTTTCTTTCTCTTCTTTCTTACTCTTTCTTTTCTTTCTTGTTTTCTTTCTCTTCTTTCTTACTCTTTCTTTCGTTTCTTGTTTTCTTTCTCTTCTTTCTTACTCTTTCTTTTTTTCTTTTTTTCTTTCGCTTCTTTCTTACTCTTTCTTTCCTTTCTTATTTTCTTTCTCTTCTTTCTTACTCTTTCTTGTTTTCTTTCTCTTCTTTCTTACTCTTTCTTTCCTTTCTTGTTGTCATTCTCTTCTTTCTTAATCTTTCTTTCCTTTCTTGTTTTCTTTTTCTTCTTTTTTTCTTTCTTGTTTTCTTTCTCTTCTTTCTTACTCTTTCTTTTTTTTCTTGTTTTCTTTCTCTTCTTTCTTAATCTTTCTTTTCTTTCTTGTTTTCTTTCTTTTCTTTCTCTTCTTCCTCTTTTTTTTCTTTCTGGTTTTCTTTCTTTTCTTTCTCTTCTTACTCTTTGTTTTCTTTCTTGTTTTCTTTCTCTTCTTTCTTACTCTTTCTTTTTTTTCTTGTTTTCTTTCTCTTCTTTCTTAATCTTTCTTTTCTTTCTTGTTTTCTTTCTTTTCTTTCTCTTCTTCCTCTTTTTTTTCTTTCTGGTTTTCTTTCTTTTCTTTCTCTTCTTACTCTTTCTTTTCTTTCTTGTTTTCTTTCTCTTCTTTCTTAGTCTTTCTTGTTTTCTTTCTCTTCTTTCTTACTCTTTCTTTTCTTTCTTGTTTTCTTTCTTTTCTTTCTCTTCTTACTCTTTCTTTTCTTTCTTGCTTCCTTTCTCTTCTTTCTTACTCTTTCTTTTTTTGTTTGTTTTCTTTCTTTTCTTTCCCTTCTTACTCTTTGTTTTCTTTCTTGTTTTCTTTTTCTTCTTTCTTACTCTTTCTCTTCTTTCTTGTTTTCTTTATTTTCTTTCTCTTCTTACTCTTTGTTTTCTTTCTTGTTTTCTTCCTTTTCTTTCTCTTCTTACTCTTTCTTTTCTTTCTTGTTTTCTTTCTTTTCTTTCTCTTCTTAGTCATTCTTTTCTTTCTTGTTTTCATTCTCTTCCTTCTTACTCTTTCTTTCGTTTCTTGTTTTCTTTCTCTTCTTTCTTACTCTTTATTTTCTTTCTTGTTTTCTTTCTCTTCTTTCTCTTCTTACTCTTTCTTTTCTTTCATGTTTTCTTTCATTTCTTTCTTACTCTTTCTTTTCTTTCTTGTTTTCTATCTCTTCTTTCTTACTCTTTCTTTTCTTTCTTGTTTTCTTTCTGTTCTGTCACTTCTTCCTCTTTCTTTTCTTTCTTGTTTTTTTCTTTTCTTTCTCTTCTTTCTTACTCTTTATTTTCTTTCTTGTTTTCTTTCTCTTCTTTCTTACTCTTTCTTTTCTTTCTTGTTTTCTTTCTTTTCTTTCTCTTCTTACTCTTTCTTTTCTTTCTTGTTTTTTTTCTTTTCTTTCTCTTCTCTTCTTACTCTTTTCTTTCTTGTTTTCTTTCTCTTCTTTCTTACTCTTCCTTTTCTTTCTTGTTTTCTTTCTCTTCTTTCTTACCCTTTCTTTTCTTTCTTGTTTTCTTTCTCTTCTTTCTCACTCCTTCTTTTCTTTGTTTTTTTCTTTCTCTTCTTTCTTACTCTTTCTTTTCTTTCTTCTTTTTTTTCTCTTCTTTCTTACTCTTTCTTCTCTTTCTTGTTTTCTTTCTCTTCTTTCTTTCTCTTTCTCTTCTTGTTTTCTTTCTCTTCTTTCTTACTCTTTCTTTTCTTTCATGCTTTCTTTCTTTTCTTTCTTACTCTTTCTTTTCTTTCTTCTTTTCTTTCTCTTCTTTCTTACTCTTTCATTTCTTTCTTGTTTTCTTTCTTTTCTTTCTCTTCTTACTCTTTCTTTTCTTTCTTGTTTTCTTTCTCTTCTTTCTCACTCCTTCTTTTCTTTGTTTTTTCTTTCTCTTCTTTCTTACTCTTTCTTTTCTTTCTTCTTTTTTTTCTCTTCTTTCTTACTCTTTCTTCTCTTTCTTGTTTTCTTTCTCTTCTTTCTTTCTCTTTCTCTTCTTGTTTTCTTTCTCTTCTTTCTTACTCTTTCTTTTCTTTCATGCTTTCTTTCTTTTCTTTCTTACTCTTTCTTTTCTTTCTTCTTTTCTTTCTCTTCTTTCTTACTCTTTCATTTCTTTCTTGTTTTCTTTCTTTTCTTTCTCTTCTTACTCTTTCTTTTCTTTCTTGTTTTCTTTCTCTTCTTTCTTACTCTTTTTCTTTCTTGTTTTCTTTCTCTTCTTTCTCACTCCTTCTTTTCTTTCTTCTTTTCTTTCTCTTCTTTCTCATTCCCTCTTTTCTTTCTTCTTTTCTTTCTCTTCTGTCTTACTCTTTCTTTTCTTAAGGTTTTCTTTCTCTTCCTTCTTACTCTTTCTTTTCTTTCTTGTTTTCTTTCTCTTCTTTCTCTTCTTACTCTTTGTTTTCTTTCTTGTTTTCTTTCTCTTCTTTCTCACTCCTTCTTTTCTTTCTTCTTTTCTTTCTCTTCTGTCTTACTCTTTCTTTTCTTTCTTGTTTTCTTTCTCTTCTTTCTTACATTCTTTTCTTTCTTGTTTTCTTTCTCTTCTTTCTTACTCTTTCTTTTCTTTCTTGTTTTCTTTCTTTTCTTTCTCTTCTTACTCTTTCTTTTCTCTCTTGTTTTTTTCTTTTCTTTCTCTTTTTTTTCTACTCTTTCTTTTCTTTCTTGTTTTCTTTCTCTTCTTTCTTACTCTTTCTTCTCTTTCTTGTTTTCTTTCTCTTCTTTCTTTCTCTTTCTCTTCTTTCTTGTTTTCTTTCTCTTCTTTCTTACTCTTTCTTTTCTTTCTTATTTTCTTTCTCTTCTTTCTCTTCTTACTCTTGCTTTTCTTTCATGTTTTCTTTCATTTCTTTCTTACTCTTTCTTTTCTTTCTTGTTTTCTTTCTCTTCTTTCTTACTCTTTCTTTTCTTTCTTGTTTTCTTTCTGTTCTGTCACTTCTTCCTCTTTCTTTTCTTTTTTGTTTTTTTTCTTTTCTTTCTTTTCTTTCTTACTCTTTATTTTCTTTCTTCTTTCTTTTCTTTCCTTCTAACAATTTTTTTTTTCTTTCTTGTTATCTTTCTTTTCTTTCACTTCTTACTCTTTCTTTCTTTCATGTTTTCTTTCTCTTCTTTCTTACTCTTTATCTTCTTTGTTGTTTTCTTTCTCTTCTTTCTTACTCTTTCTTTTCTTTCTTACTCTTTCTTTTCTTTCTTCTTTTGTTTCTCTTCTTTCTCTCTCCTTCTTTTCTTTGTTTTTTTCTTTCTCTTCTTTCTTACTCTTTCTTTTCTTTCTTGTTTTCTTTCTCTTCTTTTTTACTCTTATTTCTCTTTCTTCTTTTCTTTCTTTTCTTTCTGTTCTTATTCTTTCTTTGCTTTCTTGTTTTCTTTCTTTTCTTTCTCTTCTTACTCTTTCTTTTCTTTCATGTTTTCTTTCTCTTCTTTCTTACTCTTTCTTCTCTTTCTTGTCTTCTTTCACTTCTTTCTTACTCTTCCTTTCCTTTCCTTTTTTCTTTCTCTTCTTTCTTACTCTTTCTTGTTTTCTTTCTTTTCTTTCTTACTCTTTCTCTTCTTTCTTGTTTTCTTTCTCTTAATTCATTCTTTCTTTTCTTTCTTGTTTTCTTTCTTTTCTTTCTCTTCTTACTCTTTCTTTTCTTTCTTGTTTTCTTTCTCTTCTTTCTTACTCTTTCTTTCTTTCTTGTTTTCTTTCTCTTCTTTCTCACTCCTTCTTTTCTTTGTTTTTTTCTTTCTCTTCTTTCTTACTCTTTCTTTTCTTTAAGGTTTTCTTTCTCTTATTTCTTACTCTTTATCTTCTTTCTTGTTTTCTTTCTCTTCTTTCTTACTCTTTCTTTTCTTTCTTGTTTTCTTTCCCTTCTTTCTTACTCTTTTTTTTTCTTGTTTTCTTTCTCTTCTTTCTTACTCTGTCTTTTCTTTCTTGTTTTCTTTCTTTTCTTTCTCTTCTTACTCTTTCTTTTCTTTCTTGTTTTCTTTCTCTTCTTTCTTACTCTTTCTTTCCTTTCTTGTTTTCTTTCTCTTCTTTCTTACTCTTTCTTCTCTTTCTTGTTTTCTTTCTCTTCTTTCTTACTCTTTCTTTTCTTCCTTGTTTTCTTTCTCTTCTTTCTTACTCTTTCTTTTCTTTCTTGTTTTTTTTCTCTTCTTACACTTTCTTTCCTTTCTTGCTTTTTTCTCTTCTTTCTTACTCTTTCTTTTCTTTCTTGCTTTCTTTCTCTTCTTTCTTACTCTTTATCTTCTTTGTTATTTTCTTTCTTTTCTTTCCTATTTTCTTTCTTACTCTTTATGTTCTTTGTTGTTTTCTTTCTTTTCTTTCTGGTTTTCTTTCTTGTTTTCCTTCTTTTCTTTATCTTCTTTCTTACTCTTTTTTTTCTTTCTTCTTTCTTTTCTTTCTCTTCTTACTCTTTCTTTCCTTTCTTGCTTTTTTTTCTCTTCTTTCTTACTCTTTCTTTTCTTCCTTGTTTTCTTTCTCTTCTTTCTTACTCTTTTTTTTCTTTCTTGTTTTCTTTCTCTTCTTTCTTACTCTTTCTTTTCTTTCTTGTTTTCTTTCCCTTCTTTCTTACTCTTTCTTCTCTTTCTTGTTTTCTTTCTCTTCTTTCTTTCTCTTTCTCTTCTTGTTTTCTTTCTCTTCTTTCTTACTCTTTCTTTTCTTTCTTGTTTTCTTTCTCTTCTTTCTCTTCTTACTCTTTCTTTTCTTTCTTGTTTTCTTTCTCTTCTTTCTTACTCTTTCTTTTCTTTCTTGTTTTCTTTCTCTTCTTTCTTAGTCTTTCTTTTCATTCTTGTTTTCTTTCTTTTCTTTCTCTTCTTACTCTTTCTTTTCTTTCATGTTTTCTTTCTCTTCTTTCTTACTCTTTATCTTTTTTGTTGTTTTCTTTCTCTTCATTCTTACTCTTTCTCTTCTTTCTTACTCTTTCTTTTCTTTCTTGCTTTCTTTCTCTTCTTTCTCACTCCTTCTTTTCTTTGTTTTTTTCTTTCTCTTCTTTCTTACTCTTTCTTTTCTTTAAGGTTTTCTTTCTCTTCTTTCTTACTCTTTATCTTCTTTCTTGTTGTCTTTCTCTTCTTTCTTACTCTTTCTTTTCTTTCTTGTTTTCTTTCTCTTCTTTCTTACTCTTTTTTTTTCTTGTTTTCTTTCTCTTCTTTCTTACTCTGTCTTTTCTTTCTTGTTTTCTTTCTTTTCTTTCTCTTCTTACTCTTTCTTTTCTTTCTTGTTTTCTTTCTCTTCTTTCTTACTCTTTCTTTTCTTTCTTGTTTTCTTTCTCTTCTTTCTTACTCTTTCCTCTCTTTCTTGTTTTCTTTCTTTTCTTTCTCTTCTTACTCTTTCTTTTCTTTCTTGTTTTCCTTCTCTTCTTACTCTTTCTTTCCTTTCTTGCTTTTTTTCTCTTCTTTCTTACTCTTTCTTCTTTTCTTTCTCTTCTTTCTTACTTTTTATCTTCTTTCTTATTTTTATTTGTTTTTATTCTCTTCTTACTCTTTCCTTTCTTTCTTTTTTTCTTTCTCTTCTTTCTTACTCTTTATCTTCTTTCTTGTTTTCTTTCTTTTCTTTCTCTTCTTACTCTTTGTTTTATTTCTTGTTTTCTTTCTTTTCTTTCTCTTCTTACTCTTTCTTTCCTTTCTTGTTTTCTTTCTCTTCTTTCTTACTCTTTGTTTTCTTTCTTGTTTTCTTTCTCTTCTTTCTTACTCTTTCTTTTCTTTAAGGTTTTCTTTCTCTTCTTTCATACTCTTTATCTTCTTTCTTGTTGTCTTTCTCTTCTTTCTTACTCTTTCTTTTCTTTCTTGTTTTCTTTCTCTTCTTTCTTACTCTTTTTTTTTCTTGTTTTCTTTCTCTTCTTTCTTACTCTGTCTTTTCTTTCTTGTTTTCTTTCTTTTCTTTCTCTTCTTACTCTTTCTTTTCTTTCTTGTTTTCTTTCTCTTCTTTCTTACTCTTTCTTTTCTTTCTTGTTTTCTTTCTCTTCTTTCTTACTCTTTCTTTTCTTTCTTGTTTTCTTTCTCTTCTTTCTTACTCTTTCCTCTCTTTCTTGTTTTCTTTCTTTTCTTTCTCTTCTTACTCTTTCTTTTCTTTCTTGTTTTCCTTCTCTTCTTACTCTTTCTTTCCTTTCTTGCTTTTTTCTCTTCTTTCTTACTCTTTCTTCTTTTCTTTCTCTTCTTTCTTACTTTTTATCTTCTTTCTTATTTTTATTTGTTTTTATTCTCTTCTTACTCTTTCCTTTCTTTCGTTTTTCTTTCTCTTCTTTCTTACTCTTTCTTCTCTTTCTTGTTTTCTTTCTTTTCATTCTTACTCTTTCTTTTCTTTCTTGTTTTCTTTCTCTTCTTTCTTACTCTTTCTTTTTTTTCTTGTTTTCTTTCTCTTCTTTCTTACTCTTTCTTTTCATTCTTGTTTTCTTTCTATTCTTTCTCTTCTTACTCTTTCTTTTCTTTCATGTTTTCTTTCTCTTCTTTCTTACTCTTTATCTTTTTTGTTGTTTTCTTTCTCTTCATTCTTACTCTTTCTCTTCTTTCTTACTCTTTCTTTTCTTTCTTGTTTTCTTTCTCTTCTTTCTCACTCCTTCTTTTCTTTGTTTTTTTCTTTCTCTTCTTTCTTACTCTTTCTTTTTTCTTTTTTTCTTTCGGTTCTTTCTTACTCTTTCTTTCCTTTCTTGTTTTCTTTCTCTTCTTTCTTACTCTTTCTTGTTTTCTTTCTCTTCTTTCTTACTCTTTCTTTCCTTTCTTGTTGTCGTTCTCTTCTTTCTTACTCTTTCTTACCTTTCTTGTTTTCTTTTTCTTCTTTTTTTCACTTTCTTGTTTTCTTTCTCTTCTTTCTTAATCTTTCGTTTCTTTCTTGTTTTGTTTCTCTTCTTTCTCTTCTTCTTTTTTTTTTTTCTTTCTTGTTTTCTTTCTTTTCTTTCTCTTCTTACTCTTTCTTTTCTTTCTTGTTTTCTTTCTCTTCTTTCTTACTCTTTCTTGTTTTCTTTCTCTTCTTTCTTACTCTTTCTTTTCTTTCTTGTTTTCTTTCTTTTCTTTCTCTTCTTACTCTTTGTTTTCTTTCTTGTTTTCTTTCTCTTCTTTCTTACTCTTTCTTTTCTTTCTTGTTTTCTTTCTCTTCTTTCTCTTCTTACTCTTTGTTTTCTTTCTTGTTTTTTTTTTCTTCTTTCTTACTCTTTCTCTTCTTTCTTGTTTTCTTTCTTTTCTTTCTTACTCTTTATCTTCTTTCTTGTTTTCTTTCTTTTCTTTCTCTTCTTACTCTTTGTTTTCTTTCTTGTTTTCTTCCTTTTCTTTCTCTTCTTACTCTTTCTTTTCTTTCTTGTTTTCTTTCTTTTCTTTCTCTTCTTACTCATTCTTTTCTTTCTTGTTTTCTTTCTCTTCTTTCTTACTCTTTCTTTCGTTTCTTGTTTTCTTTCTCTTCTTTCTTACTCTTTCTCTTCTTTCTTGTTTTCTTTCTCTTCTTTCTTACTCTTTATCTTCTTTCTTGTTTTCTTTCTTTTCTTTCTCTTCTTACTCTTTGTTTTATTTCTTGTTTTCTTTCTTTTCTTTCTCTTCTTACTCTTTCTTTCCTTTCTTGTTTTCTTTCTCTTCTTTCTTACTCTTTGTTTTCTTTCTTGTTTTCTTTCTCTTCTTTCTTACTCTTTCTTTTCTTTCTTGTTTTCTTTTTCTTCTTTCTTACTTTTCCTTTCTCTCTTGTTTTCTTTCTCTTCTTTCTTACTCTTTCCCTTCTTTCTTGTTTTCTTTCTCTTCTTTCTTACTCTTTATCTTCTTTCTTGTTTTCTTTCTTTTCTTTCTCATCTTACTCTTTCTTTTCTTTCTTGTTTTCTTTCTCTTCTTTCTTACTCTTTCTTTTCATTCTTGTTTTCTTTCTTTTCTTTCTCTTCTTACTCTTTCTTTTCTTTCATGTTTTCTTTCTCTTTTTTCTTACTCTTTATCTTTTTTGTTGTTTTCTTTCTCTTCATTCTTACTCTTTCTCTTCTTTCTTACTCTTTCTTTTCTTTCTTGTTTTCTTTCTCTTCTTTCTTACTCTTTCTTTTCTTTCTTGCTTTCTTTCTCTTCTTTCTCACTCCTTCTTTTCTTTGTTTTTTTCTTTCTCTTCTTTCTTACTCTTTCTTTTCTTTAAGGTTTTCTTTCTCTTCTTTCATACTCTTTATCTTCTTTCTTGTTGTCTTTCTCTTCTTTCTTACTCTTTCTTTTCTTTCTTGTTTTCTTTCTCTTCTTTCTTACTCTTTTTTTTCCTTGTTTTCTTTCTCTTCTTTCTTTCTCTGTCTTTTCTTTCTTGTTTTCTTTCTTTTCTTTCTCTTCTTACTCTTTCTTTTCTTTCTTGTTTTCTTTCTCTTTTCTTACTCTTTCTTTTCTTTCTTGTTTTCTTTCTCTTCTTTCTTACTCTTTCTTTTCTTTCTTGTTTTCTTTCTCTTCTTTCTTACTCTTTCCTCTCCTTCTTGTTTTCTTTCTTTTCTTTCTCTTCTTACTCTTTTTTTCTTTCTTCTTTTCCTTCTCTTCTTACTCTTTCTTTCCTTTCTTGCTTTTTTCTCTTCTTTCTTACTCTTTCTTCTTTTCTTTCTCTTCTTTCTTACTTTTTATCTTCTTTCTTATTTTTAATTGTTTTTATTCTCTTCTTACTCTTTCCTTTCTTTCTTTTTTTCTTTCTCTTCTTTCTTACTCTTTCTTCTCTTTCTTGTTTTCTTTCTTTTCTTTCTTACTCTTTCTTTTCTTTCTTGTTTTCTTTCTCTTCTTTCTTACTCTTTCTTTTTTTTCTTGTTTTCTTTCTCTTCTTTCTTACTCTTTCTTTTCTTTCTTGTTTTCTTTTTCTTCTTTCTTACTTTTCCTTTCTCTCTTGTTTTCTTTCTCTTCTTTCTTACTCTTTCTCTTCTTTCTTGTTTTCTTTCTCTTCTTTCTTACTCTTTATCTTCTTTCTTGTTTTCTTTCTTTTCTTTCTCTTCTTACTCTTTCTTTCCTTTCTTGTTTTCTTTCTTTTCTTTCTCTTTCTTTTCTCTCTTGTTTTCTTTCTCTTCTTTCTTACTCTTTCTTTTCTTTCTTGTTTTCTTTCTCTTCTTTTTTACTCTTTCTTTTCTTTCTTGTTTTCTTTCTTTTCTTTCTCTACCTACTCTTTCTTTTCTTTCTTGATTTCTTTCTTTTCTTTCTCTTCTTACTCTTTCTTTTCTTACTTGTTTTCTTTCTCTTGTTACTCTTTCTTTTCTTTCTTGTTTTATTTTTTTTCTTTCTCTTCTTTCTTACTCTTTATTTTCTTTCTTCTTTCTTTTCTTTCCTTCTAACTCTTTCTTTTCTTTCTTGTTTTCTTCCTTTCCTTTCTCTTCTTACTCTGTCTTTTCTTGCTTGTTTTCTTTCTTTTCTTTCTCTTCTTACTCTTTTTTTCCTTTCTTGTTTTCTTTCTTTTCTTTCTCTTCTTTCTTACTTTTTTCTTTCTTTTTTCTTTCTTTTCTTTTCTTCTGTCTTACTCTTTCTTCCGTTTCTTGTTTTCTTTCTCTTCTTTCTTTCTCTTTCTCTTCTTTCTTGTTTTCTTTCTCTTCTTTCTTACTCTGTCTTTTCTTTCTTGTTTTCTTTCTTTTCTTTCTCTTCTTACTCTTTCTTTTCTTACTTGTTTTCTTTCTCTTCTTACTCTTTCTTTTCTTTCTTGTTTTTTTTCTTTTCTTTCTCTTCTTTCTTACTCTTTATTTTCTTTCTTCTTTCTTTTCTTTCCTTCTTACTCTTTCTTTTCTTTCATGTTTTCTTTCTCTTCTTTCTTACTCTTTCTTTTCTTTCTTACTCTTTCTTTTCTTTCTTGTTTTGTTTCTCTTCTTTCTCACTCCTTCTTTTCTTTGTTTTCTTCTTTCTCTACTATCTTACTCTTTCTTTCCTTTCTTGTTTTCTTTCTCTTCTTTCTTACCCTTTCTTTCCTTTCTTGTTTCTTTCTCTTTTTCTTACTCTTTATCTTCTCTCTTGTTTTCTTTCTCTTCTTTCTTACTCTTTCTTCTCTTTAATGTTTTCTTTCTGTTCTTTCTTACTCTGTCTTTTTTTTCTTGTTTTCTTTCTTTTCTTTCTCTTCTTTCCTACTCTTTTTCTTCTTTCTTGTTTTCTTTCTCTTCTTTCTTACTCTTAATCTTCTTTCTTGTTTTCTTTCTCTTCTAACTCTTTCTTTTCTTTCTTGTTTTTTTTCTTTTCTTTCTCTTCTTTCTTACTCTTTATTTTCTTTCTTCTTTCTTTTCTTTCCTTCTTACTCTTTCTTTTCTTTCATGTTTTCTTTCTCTTCTTTCTTACTCTTTCTTTTCTTTCTTACACTTTCTTTTCTTTCTTGTTTTGTTTCTCTTCTTTCTCACTCCTTCTTTTCTTTGTTTTCTTCTTTCTCTACTATCTTACTCTTTCTTTCCTTTCTTGTTTTCTTTCTCTTCTTTCTTACCCTTTCTTTCCTTTCTTGTTTCTTTCTCTTTTTCTACTCTTTATCTTCTCTCTTGTTTTCTTTCTCTTCTTTCTTACTCTTTCTTCTCTTTAATGTTTTCTTTCTGTTCTTTCTTACTCTGTCTTTTTTTTCTTGTTTTCTTTCTTTTCTTTCTCTTCTTTCCTACTCTTTTTCTTCTTTCTTGTTTTCTTTCTCTTCTTTCTTACTCTTAATCTTCTTTCTTGTTTTCTTTCTCTTCTTACTCTTTCTTTTCTTTCTTGTTTTCATTCTCTTCTTTCTTACTCTTTCTTTTCTTTCTTGTTTTCTTTCTCTTCTTTCTCTTCTTACTCTTTCTTTTCATTCAAGTTTTCTTTCTCTTCTTTTTTACTCTTTCTTTTCTTTCTTGTTTTCTTTCTCTTCTTTCTTACTCTTTCTTTTCTTTCTTGTTTTCTTTCTCTTCTTTCTTACTCTTTCTTTTCATTCTTGTTTTCTTTCTTTTCTTTCTCTTCTTACTCTTTCTTTTCTTTCATGTTTTCTTTCTCTTCTTTCTTACTCTTTATCTTTTTTGTTGTTTTCTTTCTCTTCATTCTTACTCTTTCTCTTCTTTCTTACTCTTTCTTTTCTTTCTTGCTTCCTTTCTCTTCTTTCTTACTCTTTCTTTTTTTGTTTGATTTCTTTCTTTTCTTTCTCTTCTTACTCTTTGTTTTCTTTCTTGTTTTCTTTTTCTTCTTTCTTACTCTTTCTCTTCTTTCTTGTTTTCTTTCTTTTCTTTCTTACTCTTTCTCTTCTTTCTTGTTTTCTTTCTTTTCTTTCTCTTCTTACTCTTTCTTTTCTTTCTTGTTTTCTTCCTTTTCTTTCTCTTCTTACTCTTTCTTTTCTTTCTTGTTTTCTTTCTTTTCTTTCTCTTCTTACTCATTCTTTTCTTTCTTGTTTTCTTTCTCTTCTTTCTTACTCTTTCTTTCGTTTCTTGTTTTCTTTCTCTTCTTTCTTACTCTTTCTCTTCTTTCTTGTTTTCTTTCTCTTCTTTCTTGTTTTCTTTCTCTTCTTTCTTACTCTTTATCTTCTTTCTTGTTTTCTTTCTTTTCTTTCTCTTCTTACTCTTTGTTTTATTTCTTGTTTTCTTTCTTTTCTTTCTCTTCTTACTCTTTCTTTCCTTTCTTGTTTTCTTTCTCTTCTTTCTTACTCTTTGTTTTCTTTCTTGTTTTCTTTCTCTTCTTTCTTACTCTTTCTTTTCTTTCTTGTTTTCTTTTTCTTCTTTCTTACTTTTCCTTTCTCTCTTGTTTTCTTTCTCTTCTTTCTTACTCTTTCTCTTCTTTCTTGTTTTCTTTCTCTTCTTTCTTACTCTTTATCTTCTTTCTTGTTTTCTTTCTTTTCTTTCTCTTCTTACTCTTTCTTTCCTTTCTTGTTTTCTTTTTTTTCTTTCTCTTTCTTTTCTCTCTTGTTTTCTTTCTCTTCTTTCTTACTCTTTCTTTTCTTTCTTGTTTTCTTTCTCTTCTTTTTTACTCTTTCTTTTCTTTCTTGTTTTCTTTCTTTTCTTTCTCTTCTTACTCTTTCTTTTCTTTCTTGATTTCTTTCTTTTCTTTCTCTTCTTACTCTTTCTTTTCTTACTTGTTTTCTTTCTCTTGTTACTCTTTCTTTTCTTTCTTTTTTTTTTCTTTTCTTTCTCTTCTTTCTTACTCTTTATTTTCTTTTTTCTTTCTTTTCTTTCCTTCTAACTCTTTCTCTTCTTTCTTGTTTTCTTTCTTTCCTTTCTCTTCTTACTCTGTCTTTTCTTGCTTGTTTTCTTTCTTTTCTTTCTCTTCTTTCTTACTTTTTTCTTTCTTTTTTCTTTCTTTTCTTTTCTTCTGTCTTACTCTTTCTTCCGTTTCTTGTTTTCTTTCTCTTCTTTCTTTCTCTTTCTCTTCTTTCTTGTTTTCTTTCTCTTCTTTCTTACTCTGTCTTTTCTTTCTTGTTTTCTTTCTTTTCTTTCTCTTCTTACTCTTTGTTTTATTTCTTGTTTTCTTTCTTTTCTTTCTCTTCTTACTCTTTCTTTTCTTACTTGTTTTCTTTCTCTTCTTACTCTTTCTTTTCTTTCTTGTTTTTTTTCTTTTCTTTCTCTTCTTTCTTACTCTTTATTTTCTTTCTTCTTTCTTTTCTTTCCTTCTTACTCTTTCTTTTCTTTCATGTTTTCTTTCTCTTCTTTCTTACTCTTTGACTTTTTTGTTGTTTTCTTTCTCTTCTTTCTTACTCTTTCTTTTCTTTCTTACTCTTTCTTTTCTTTCTTGTTTTGTTTCTCTTCTTTCTTTCTCTTTCTCTTCTTTCTTGTTTACTTTCTCTTCTTTCTTACTCTTTCTTCTCTTTCATGTTTTCTTTCTCTTCTTTCTTACTCTTTCTTTTCTTTCTTGTATTCTTTCTTTTCTTTCTCTTCTTACTCTTTCTTTCCTTTCTTGTTTTCTTTCTTTTCTTTCTCTTCTTACTCTCTTTTCTTTCTTGTTTTCCTTCTCTTCTTACTCTTTCATTTCTTTCTTGTTTTCTTTCTCTTCTTTCTTACTCTTTCTTTTCTTTCTTGTTTTTTTCTTTTCTTTCTCTTCTTTCTTACTCTTTATTTTCTTTCTTCTTTCTTTTCTTTCCTTCTTACTCTTTCTTTTCTTTCATGTTTTCTTTCTCTTCTTTCTTACTCTTTATCTTCTTTGTTGTTTTCTTTCTGTTCTGTCTTACTCTTTCTTTTCTTTCTTACTCTTTCTTTTCTTTCTTGTTTTGTTTCTCTTCTTTCTCACTCCTTCTTTTCTTTGTTTTTTTTCTTTCTCTTCTATCTTACTCTTTCTTTCCTTTCTTGTTTTCTTTCTCTTCTTTCTTACCCTTTCTTTCCTTTCTTGTTTCTTTCTCTTTTTCTTACTCTTTATCTTCTCTCTTGTTTTCTTTCTCTTCTTTCTTACTCTTTCTTCTCTTTCATGTTTTCTTTCTGTTCTTTCTTACTCTGTCTTTTCTTTCTTGTTTTCTTTCTTTTCTTTCTCTTCTTTCCTACTCTTTCTCTTCTTTCTTGTTTTCTTTCTCTTCTTTCTTACTGTTTATCTTCTTTCTTGTTTTCTTTCTTTTCTTTCTCTTCTTACTCTTTCTTTTCTTTCTTGTTTTCCTTCTCTTCTTACTCTTTCTTTTCTTTCTTGTTTTCATTCTCTTCTTTCTTACTCTTTCTTTTCTTTCTTGTTTTCTTTCTCTTATTTCTCTTTTTACTCTTTCTTTTCTTTCATGTTTTCTTTCTTTTCTTTCTTACTCTTTCTTTTCTTTCTTGTTTTCATTCTCTTCTTTCTATTCTTACTCTTTCTTTTCTTTCAAGTTTTCTTTCTCTTCTTTTTTACACTTTCTTTTCTTTCTTGTTTTCTTTCTTTTCTTTCTCTTCTTACTCTTTCTTTTCTTTCTTGTTTTTTTTTCTTTCTCTTCTTTCTTACTCTTTATTTTCTTTCTTTCTTTTCTTTCCTTCTAACTCTTTCTTTTCTTTCTTGTTTTCTTTCTTTTCTTTCTCTTCTTACTCTTCCTTTTCTTTCATGTTTTCTTTCTCTTCTTTCTTACTCTTTATCTTCTTTGTTGTTTTCTTTCTCGTCTTTCTTACTCTTTCTTTTCTTTCTTACTCTTTCTTTTCATTCTTGTTTTGTTTCTCTTTTTTCTCACTCCTTCTTTTCTTTTTTTATTCTTTCACTTCTTTCTTACCCTTTCTTTCCTTTCTTGTTTCTTTCTCATTTCCTTACTCTTTCTTTTCTCTCTTGTTTTCTTTCTCTTCTTTCTTACTCTTTCTTCTCTTTTTTGTTTTCTTTCTTTTCTTTCTCTTCTTACTCTTTCTTTTCTTTCTTGTTTTCCTTTCTCTTCTTACTCTTTCTTTCTTTCTTGTTTTCTTTCTCTTCTTTCTTACTCTTTCTTTTCTTACTTGTTTTTCTTTCTCTTCTTTCTTTCTCTTTCTCTTCTTTCTTGTTTACTTTCTCTTCTTTCTTACTCTTTCTTCTCTTTCATGTTTTCTTTCTCTTCTTTCTTACTCTTTCTTCTCTTTCATGTTTTCTTTCTCTTCTTTCTTACTCTTTCATTTCTTTCTTGTTTTCTTTCTTTTCTTTCTCTTCTTACTCTTTCTTTTCCTTCTTGTTTTCTTTCTTTTCTTTCTCTTCTTACTCTTTCTTTTCTTTCATGTTTTCTTTCTCTTCTTTCTTACTCTTTATCTTCTTTGTTGTTTTCTTTCTCTTCTTTCTTACTCTTTCTTTTCTTTCTTGCTTTCTTTCTCTTCTTTCTTACCCTTTCTTTTCTTTCTTGTTTCTTTCTCTTTTTCTTACTCTTTATCTTCTTTCTTGTGTTCTTTCTCTTCTTTCTTACTTTGTCTTTTCTTTCTTGTTTTCTTTCTTTTCTTTCTCTTCTTACTCTTTCTTTCCTTTCTGGGTTTTTTTCTTTTCTTTCTCCTCTTACTCTCTTTTCTTTCTTGTTTTCCTTCTCTTCTTACTCTTTCTTTTCTTTCTTGTTTTCTTTCTCTTCTTTCTTTCTCTTTCTCTTCTTTCTTGTTTACTTTCTCTTCTTTCTTACTCTTTCTTCTCTTTCATGTTTCCTTTCTCTTCTTTCTTACTCTTTCTTTCCTTTCTTGTTTTCTTTCTCTTCTTTCTTACCCTTTCTTTCCTTTCTTGTTTCTTTCTCTTTTTCTTACTCTTTATCTTCTTGCTTGTTTTCTTTCTCTTCTTTCTTACTCTTTCTTTTCTCTCTTGTTTTCTTTCTCTTCTTTCTTACTCTTTCTTCTCTTTCATGTTTTCTTTCTGTTCTTTCTTACTCTGTCTTTTCTTTCTTTTTTTCTTTCTTTTCTTTCTCTTCTTACTCTTTCTTTTCTTGTTTTCTTTCTCTTCTTTCTTACTCTTTCTCTTCTTTCTTGTTTTCTTTCTCTTCTTTCTTACTCTTTATCTTTTTTCTTGTTTTCTTTCTTTTCTTTCTCTTCTTACTCTATCTTTTCTTTCTTGTTTTCCTTCTCTTCTTACTCTTTCTTTTCTTTCTTGTTTTCATTCTCTTCTTTCTTACTCTTTGTTTTCTTTCTTGTTTTCTTTCTCTTCTTTCTTACTCTTTCTTTTCTTTCTTGTTTTCTTTCTCTTCTTTCTCTTCTTACTCTTTCGTTTCTTTCAAGTTTTCTTTCTCTTCTTTTTTACTCTTTTTTTACTTTCTTGTTTTCTTTCTTTTCTTTCTCTTCTTACTCTTTCTTTTATTTCTTGTTTTTTCTCTTTTCTTTCTCTTCTTTCTTACTCTTTATTTTCTTTCTTTCTTTTCTTTCCTTCTAACTCTTTCTTTTCTTTCTTGTTTTCTTTCTTTTCTTTCTCTTCTTACTCTTCCTTTTCTTTCATGTTTTCTTTCTCTTCTTTCTTACTCTTTATCTTCTTTGTTGTTTTCTTTCTCTTCTTTCTTACTCTTTCTTTTCTTTTTTACTCTTTCTTTTCTTTCTTGTTTTGTTTCTCTTCTTTCTCACACCTTCTTTTCTTTGTTTTTTTCTTTCTCTTCTTTCTTACCCTTTCTTTCCTTTCTTGTTTCTTTCTCTTTTTCTTACTCTTTATCTTCTCTCTTGTTTTCTTTCTCTTCTTTCTTACTCTTTCTTCTCTTTCATGTTTTCTTTCTGTTCTTTCTTACTCTGTCTTTTCTTTCTTGTTTTCTTTCTTTTCTTTCTCTTCTTTCCTACTCTTTCTCTTCTTTCTTGTTTTCTTTCTCTTCTTTCTTACTGTTTATCTTCTTTCTTGTTTTCTTTCTTTTCTTTCTCTTCTTACTCTTTCTTTTCTTTCTTGTTTTCCTTCTCTTCTTACTCTTTCTTTTCTTTCTTGTTTTCATTCTCTTCTTTCTTACTCTTTCTTTTCTTTCTTGTTTTCTTTCTCTTATTTCTCTTTTTACTCTTTCTTTTCTTTCATGTTTTCTTTCTTTTCTTTCTTACTCTTTCTTTTCTTTCTTGTTTTCATTCTCTTCTTTCTATTCTTACTCTTTCTTTTCTTTCAAGTTTTCTTTCTCTTCTTTTTTACACTTTCTTTTCTTTCTTGTTTTCTTTCTTTTCTTTCTCTTCTTACTCTTTCTTTTCTTTCTTGTTTTTTTTTCTTTCTCTTCTTTCTTACTCTTTATTTTCTTTCTTTCTTTTCTTTCCTTCTAACTCTTTCTTTTCTTTCTTGTTTTCTTTCTTTTCTTTCTCTTCTTACTCTTCCTTTTCTTTCATGTTTTCTTTCTCTTCTTTCTTACTCTTTATCTTCTTTGTTGTTTTCTTTCTCGTCTTTCTTACTCTTTCTTTTCTTTCTTACTCTTTCTTTTCATTCTTGTTTTGTTTCTCTTTTTTCTCACTCCTTCTTTTCTTTTTTTATTCTTTCACTTCTTTCTTACCCTTTCTTTCCTTTCTTGTTTCTTTCTCATTTCCTTACTCTTTCTTTTCTCTCTTGTTTTCTTTCTCTTCTTTCTTACTCTTTCTTCTCTTTTTTGTTTTCTTTCTTTTCTTTCTCTTCTTACTCTTTCTTTTCTTTCTTGTTTTCCTTTCTCTTCTTACTCTTTCTTTCTTTCTTGTTTTCTTTCTCTTCTTTCTTACTCTTTCTTTTCTTACTTGTTTTTCTTTCTCTTCTTTCTTTCTCTTTCTCTTCTTTCTTGTTTACTTTCTCTTCTTTCTTACTCTTTCTTCTCTTTCATGTTTTCTTTCTCTTCTTTCTTACTCTTTCTTCTCTTTCATGTTTTCTTTCTCTTCTTTCTTACTCTTTCATTTCTTTCTTGTTTTCTTTCTTTTCTTTCTCTTCTTACTCTTTCTTTTCCTTCTTGTTTTCTTTCTTTTCTTTCTCTTCTTACTCTTTCTTTTCTTTCATGTTTTCTTTCTCTTCTTTCTTACTCTTTATCTTCTTTGTTGTTTTCTTTCTCTTCTTTCTTACTCTTTCTTTTCTTTCTTGCTTTCTTTCTCTTCTTTCTTACCCTTTCTTTTCTTTCTTGTTTCTTTCTCTTTTTCTTACTCTTTATCTTCTTTCTTGTGTTCTTTCTCTTCTTTCTTACTTTGTCTTTTCTTTCTTGTTTTCTTTCTTTTCTTTCTCTTCTTACTCTTTCTTTCCTTTCTGGGTTTTTTTCTTTTCTTTCTCCTCTTACTCTCTTTTCTTTCTTGTTTTCCTTCTCTTCTTACTCTTTCTTTTCTTTCTTGTTTTCTTTCTCTTCTTTCTTTCTCTTTCTCTTCTTTCTTGTTTACTTTCTCTTCTTTCTTACTCTTTCTTCTCTTTCATGTTTCCTTTCTCTTCTTTCTTACTCTTTCTTTCCTTTCTTGTTTTCTTTCTCTTCTTTCTTACCCTTTCTTTCCTTTCTTGTTTCTTTCTCTTTTTCTTACTCTTTATCTTCTTGCTTGTTTTCTTTCTCTTCTTTCTTACTCTTTCTTTTCTCTCTTGTTTTCTTTCTCTTCTTTCTTACTCTTTCTTCTCTTTCATGTTTTCTTTCTGTTCTTTCTTACTCTGTCTTTTCTTTCTTTTTTTCTTTCTTTTCTTTCTCTTCTTACTCTTTCTTTTCTTGTTTTCTTTCTCTTCTTTCTTACTCTTTCTCTTCTTTCTTGTTTTCTTTCTCTTCTTTCTTACTCTTTATCTTTTTTCTTGTTTTCTTTCTTTTCTTTCTCTTCTTACTCTATCTTTTCTTTCTTGTTTTCCTTCTCTTCTTACTCTTTCTTTTCTTTCTTGTTTTCATTCTCTTCTTTCTTACTCTTTGTTTTCTTTCTTGTTTTCTTTCTCTTCTTTCTTACTCTTTCTTTTCTTTCTTGTTTTCTTTCTCTTCTTTCTCTTCTTACTCTTTCGTTTCTTTCAAGTTTTCTTTCTCTTCTTTTTTACTCTTTTTTTACTTTCTTGTTTTCTTTCTTTTCTTTCTCTTCTTACTCTTTCTTTTGTTTCTTGTTTTTTCTCTTTTCTTTCTCTTCTTTCTTACTCTTTATTTTCTTTCTTTCTTTTCTTTCCTTCTAACTCTTTCTTTTCTTTCTTGTTTTCTTTCTTTTCTTTCTCTTCTTACTCTTCCTTTTCTTTCATGTTTTCTTTCTCTTCTTTCTTACTCTTTATCTTCTTTGTTGTTTTCTTTCTCTTCTTTCTTACTCTTTCTTTTCTTTTTTACTCTTTCTTTTCTTTCTTGTTTTGTTTCTCTTCTTTCTCACACCTTCTTTTCTTTGTTTTTTTCTTTCTCTTCTTTCTTACCCTTTCTTTCCTTTCTTGTTTCTTTCTCTTTTTCTTACTCTTTATCTTCTCTCTTGTTTTCTTTCTCTTCTTTCTTACTCTTTCTTCTCTTTCATGTTTTCTTTCTGTTCTTTCTTACTCTGTCTTTTTTTTCTTGTTTTCTTTCTTTTCTTTCTCTTCTTTCCTACTCTTTTTCTTCTTTCTTGTTTTCTTTCTCTTCTTTCTTACTCTTAATCTTCTTTCTTGTTTTCTTTCTCTTCTTACTCTTTCTTTTCTTTCTTGTTTTCATTCTCTTCTTTCTTACTCTTTCTTTTCTTTCTTGTTTTCTTTCTCTTCTTTCTCTTCTTTCTCTTTCTTTTCATTCAAGTTTTCTTTCTCTTCTTTTTACTCTTTCTTTTCTTTCTTGTTTTCTTTCTTTTCTTTCTCTTCTTACTCTTTCTTTTCATTCTTGTTTTTTTTCTTTCTCTTCTTTCTTACTCTTTATTTTCTTTCTTTCTTTTCTTTCCTTCTAACTCTTTCTTTTCTTTCTTGTTTTCTTTCTTTTCTTTCTCTTCTTACTCTTCCTTTTCTTTCATGTTTTCTTTTTCTTCTTTCTTACTCTTTATCTTCTTTCTTGTTTTCTTTCTCTTCTTTCTTACTCTTTCTTCTCTTTCATGTTTTCTTTCTGTTCTTTCTTACTCTGTCTTTTTTTTCTTGTTTTCTTTCTTTTCTTTCTCTTCTTTCCTACTCTTTTTCTTCTTTCTTGTTTTCTTTCTCTTCTTTCTTACTCTTTCTTTTCTTTCTTGTTTTCTTTCTCTTCTTACTCTTTCATTTCTTTCTTGTTTTCTTTCTCTTCTTTTTTACTCTTTCTTTTCTTTCTTGTTTTCTTTCTTTTCTTTCTCTTCTTACTCTTTCTTTTCTTTCTTGTTTTCTTTCTTTTCTTTCTCTTCTTACTCTTTCTTTTCTTTCTTGTTTTCCTTTCTCTTCTTACTCTTTCTTTTCTTTCTTGTTTTCTTTCTCTTCTTTCTTACTCTTTCTTTTCTTTCTTGTTTTCTTTCTCTTCTTTCTTTCTCTTTCTCTTCTTTCTTGTTTACTTTCTCTTCTTTCTTACTCTTTCTTCTCTTTCATGTTTTCTTTCTCTTCTTTCTTACTCTTTCTTTTCTTTCTTGTTTTCTTTCTTTTCTTTCTCTTCTTACTCTTTCTTTCCTTTCTTGTTTTCTTTCTTTTCTTTCTCTTCTTACTCTTTCATTTCTTTCTTGTTTTCTTTCTCTTCTTTCTTACTCTTTCTTTTCTTTCTTGTTTTTTTTCTTTTCTTTCTCTTCTTTCTTACTCTTTATTTTCTTTCTTCTTTCTTTTCTTTCCTTCTTACTCTTTCTTTTCTTTCATGTTTTCTTTCTCTTCTTTCTTACTCTTTATCTTTTTTGTTGTTTTCTTTGTGTTCTGTCTTACTCTTTCTTTTCTTTCTTACTCTTTCTTTTCTTTCTTGTTTTGTTTCTCTTCTTTCTCACTCCTTCTTTTCTTTGTTTTTTTCTTTCTCTTCTATCTTACTCTTTCTTTCCTTTCTTGTTTTCTTTCTCTTCTTTCTTACCCTTTCTTTCCTTTCTTGTTTCTTTCTCTTTTTCTTACTCTTTATCTTCTCTCTTGTTTTCTTTCTCTTCTTTCTTACTCTTTCTTCTCTTTCATGTTTTCTTTCTGTTCTTTCTTACTCTGTCTTTTTTTTCTTGTTTTCTTTCTTTTCTTTCTCTTCTTACTCTTTCTTTTCTTTCTTGTTTTCTTTCTTTTCTTTCTCTTCTTTCCTACTCTTTCTCTTCTTTCTTGTTTTCTTTCTCTTCTTTCTTACTGTTTATCTTCTTTCTTGTTTTCTTTCTTTTCTTTCTCTTCTTACTCTTTCTTTTCTTTCTTGTTTTCCTTCTCTTCTTACTCTTTCTTTTCTTTCTTGTTTTCATTCTCTTCTTTCTTACTCTTTCTTTTCTTTCTTGCTTTCTTTCTCTTCTTTCTTACCCTTTCTTTTCTTTCTTGTTTCTTTCTCTTTTTCTTACTCTTTATCTTCTTTCTTGTGTTCTTTCTTTTCTTTCTTACTTTGTCTTTTCTTTCTTGTTTTCTTTCTTTTCTTTCTCTTCTTACTCTTTCTTTCCTTTCTGGGTTTTTTTCTATTCTTTCTCTTCTTACTCTCTTTTCTTTCTTGTTTTCCTTCTCTTCTTACTCTTTCTTTTCTTTCTTGTTTTCTTTCTCTTCTTTCTTTCTCTTTCTCTTCTTTCTTGTTTACTTTCTCTTCTTTCTTACTCTTTCTTCTCTTTCATGTTTCCTTTCTCTTCTTTCTTACTCTTTCTTTTCTTTCTTGTTTTCTTTCTTTTTTTTCTCTTCTCACTCTTTCTTTTCTTACTTGTTTTCATTCTTTTCTTTCTCTTCTTACTCTTTTATTTCTTTCCTGTTTTCTTTCTTTTCTTTCTCTTCTTACTCTTTCTTTTCTTTCTTGTTTTCTTTCTCTTCTTTCTTAGTCTTTATCTTCTTTGTTGTTTTCTTTCTCTTCTTATTTACTCTTTTTTTTTTCTTACTCTTTCTTTTCTTTCTTGTTTTGATTCTCTTCTTTCTTACTCCTTCTTTTCTTTGGTTTTTTCTTTCTCTTCTTTCTTACTCTTTCTTTTCTTGTTTTCTTTCTCTTCTTTCTTACTCTTTCTTCTCTTTCATGTTTTCTTTCTGTTCTTTCTTACTCTGTCTTTTCTTTCTTTTTTTCTTTCTTTTCTTTCTCTTCTTACTCTTTCTTTTCTTGTTTTCTTTCTCTTCTTTCTTACTCTTTCTCTTCTTTCTTGTTTTCTTTCTCTTCTTTCTTACTCTTTATCTTCTTTCTTGTTTTCTTTCTTTTCTTTCTCTTCTTACTCTTTCTTTTCTTTCTTGTTTTCATTCTCTTCTTTCTTACTCTTTCTTTTCTTTCTTGTTTTCTTTCTCTTCTTTCTTACTCTTTCTTTTCTTTCTTGTTTTCTTTCTCTTCTTTCTCTTCTTACTCTTTCGTTTTTTCAAGTTTTCTTTCTCTTCTTTTTTACTCTTTTTTTACTTTCTTGTTTTCTTTCTTTTCTTTCTCTTCTTACTCTTTCTTTTCTTTCTTGTTTTTTCTTTTCTTTCTCTTCTTTCTTACTCTTTATTTTCTTTCTTTCTTTTCTTTCCTTCTAACTCTTTCTTTTCTTTCTTGTTTTCTTTCTTTTCTTTCTCTTCTTACTCTTCCTTTTCTTTCATGTTTTCTTTCTCTTCTTTCTTACTCTTTATCTTCTTTGTTGTTTTCTTTCTCTTCTTTCTTACTCTTTCTTTTCTTTTTTACTCTTTCTTTTCTTTCTTGTTTTGTTTCTCTTCTTTCTCACACCTTCTTTTCTTTGTTTTTTTCTTTCTCTTCTTTCTTACTCTTTCTTTTCTTTCTTGCTTTCTTTCTCTTCTTCTTACCCTTTCTTTTCTATCTTGTTTCTTTCTCTTTTTCTTACTCTTTATCTTCTTTCTTGTGTTCTTTCTCTTCTTTCTTACTCTGTCTTTTCTTTCTTGTTTTCTTTCTTTTCTTTCTCTTCTTAATCTTTGTTTTATTTCTTGTTTTCTTTCTTTTCTTTCTCTTCTTACTCTTTGTTTTATTTCTTGTTTTCTTTCTTTTCTTTCTCTTCTTACTCTTTCTTTCCTTTCTTGTTTTCTTTCTTTTCTTTCTCTTCTTACTCTCTTTTCTTTCTTGTTTTCCTTCTTTTCTTACTCTTTCTTTTCTTTCTTGTTTTCTTTCTCTTCTTTCTTACTCTTTCTTTTCTTACTTGTTTTCTTTCTCTTCTTTCTTTCTCTTTCTCTTCTTTCTTGTTTACTTTCTCTTCTTTCTTACTCTTTCTTCTCTTTCATGTTTTCTTTCTCTTCTTTCTTACTCTTTCTTTTCTTTCTTGTTTTCTTTCTTTTCTTTCTCTTCTTACTCTTTCTTTTCTTTCTTGTTTTCTTTCTTTTCTTTCTCTTCTTACTCTTTCTTTTCTTACTTGTTTTCATTCTTTTCTTTCTCTTCTTACTCTTTCTTTTCTTTCTTTTCTTTCTCTTCTTTCTTACTCTTTATTTTCTTTCTTCTTTCTTTTCTTTCCTTCTAACTCTTTCTTTTCTTTCTTGTTTTCTTTCTTTTCTTTCTCTTCTTACTCTTTCTTTTCTTTCTTGTTTCCTTTTCTTCTTTCTTACTCTTTATCTTCTTTCTTGTTTTCTTTCTCTTCTTTCTTACTCTTTTTTTTCTTTCTTACTCTTTCTTTTCTTTCATGTTTTGTTTCTCTTTTTTCTCACTCCTTCTTTTTTTTGGTTTTTTCTTTCTCTTCTTTCTTACTCTTTCTTTTCTTTCTTGTTTTCTTTCTCTTCTTTCTTACCCTTTCTTTCCTTTCTTGTTTCTTTCTCTTTTTCTTACTCTTTCTTCTCTTTCATGTTTTTTTCTCTTCTTTTTTACTCTTTCTTTTCTTTCTTGTTTTCTTTCTTTTCTTCCTCTTCTTACTCTTTCTTTTCTTTCTTGTTTTCTTTCTTTTCTTTCTCTTCTTACTCTTTCTTTTCTTTCATGTTTTCTTTCTCTTCGTTCTTACTTTTTCTTTCCTTTCTTGTTTTCTTTCTCTTCTTTCTTACTCTTTCTTTTCTTTCTTGTTTTCTTTCTCTTCTTTCTTACTCTTTCTTTTCTTTCTTGTTTTCTTTCTCTTCTTTCTTACTCTTTTTTTTTTCTTGTTTTCTTTCTCTTCTTTCTTACTCTGTCTTTTCTTTCTTGTTTTCTTTCTCTTCTTACTCTTTCTTTTCTTTCTTGTTTTCTTTCTCTTCTTACTCTTTCTTTTCTTTCTTGTTTTCTTTCTCTTCTTTCTTACTCTTTCTTTTCTTTCTTGTTTTCTTTCTTTTCTTTCTCTTCTTACTCTTTCTTTTCTTACTTGTTTTCTTTCTTTTCTTTCTCTTCTTACTCTTTCTTTTCTGTCTTGTTTTTTTTCTTTTCTTTCTCTTCTTTCTTACTCTTTATTTTCTTTCTTCTTTCTTTTCTTTCCTTCTAACTCTTTTCTTTCTTGTTTTCTTTCTTTTCTTTCTCTTCTTACTCTGTCTTTTCTTTCTTGTTTTCTTTCTCTTCTTACTCTGTCTTTTCTTTCTTGTTTTCTTTCTTTTCTTTCTCTTCTTACTCTTTTCTTCCTTTCTTGTTTTCTTTCTTTTCTTTCTCATCTTTCTTACTTTTTTCTTTCTTTTTTCTTTCTTTTCTTTTCTTCTGTCTTACTCTTTATTTTCTTTCTTGTTTTCTTTCTCTTCTTTTTTCATTCTTTTTTTTCTTTTGTCTTTCTTCTATTTCTTTTTTTTTTTTTCTTACTTTTTATCTACTTGGGTTTTTTCTGTTTTCTATCTTTTCTTTCTTTTTTCTTTCTTTCTTTTATTTCTTACTCTTTGTCTTCTTGGTTTTTTTCTGTTTTCATTCTTTTCTTTATTTTTTCTTTCTTTTATTATTTCTTACTCTTTTTTTTCTTACTCCTTATCGTCTTGTGTTTTTCTTTTTTCATTCTTTTCTTTCTTTTTTTTCTTTTATTTCTTACTGGTTTTTTCTTTCTTTTCTTTCTTACTCTTTATCTTCTTGTTTTTTCTTTTTTCATTCTTTTGTTTCTTTTTTCTTTTTTTTGTTTCTTACTTTTTTCTTTCTTTTCTTTCTTACTCTTTATCTTCCTGTTTTTTCTTTTTTCATTCTTTTCTTTCTTGTTTCTTTCTTGCTTTTCTTTCTTTCATTTTCTTTTCTTTCTTACTCTTTATCTTCTTGGGTTTTTTTCACTCTTTTCTTTCTTTTTTCTTTCCTTCTTTTATCTCTTACTCTTTTTTTTCTTTCTTTTCTTTTTTCTTTTCTTTTCTTTTTTTTTCTTATTCTTTTTTTTTTTTTCTTTGTTTTCTTCCTTTTTTATTACTCTCAAGTTTCTTGGTTTTTTCTTTCTTTCTTTTTTCCTTACTCCTTTTTTTTCTTTTGTCTTACTCTTTATTTTTTCTTTTTTCTTTCTTTTCTTGTTTTTTTTTCTTTCTTAGTATTTTTTTTTCTTTCAATATTTTCTTTCTTTTTTCTATATTTATTACCCTTTCTTTTTTTTTCCTTTTTTTCATTTTTTCTTTCCTGCTTTCTGTTTCCTTTCTTTCTTTTCTTTCTCTTTCCTTTCTTTCCTTTGATTTTTTTTCCTTTCATTTTTCTCTTTCCTTTCTTTCTTTATATCTTTCTTTCTTTTACCATTTGCTTTCTTTCTGTCCTCTTTCTTTTCCTTTTTTTTTTTGTCTCCTCCTTCCTTTCCTTCTTTTCATTCTTCCTTTCTTCTTTCCTTCCCTCGCTCCCTCTCTTCCCTCCCTCCCTTCCCTCCTTTTCTTTCTTTCTTTCTTTTCCAGGACTATACATGTGACCTAAGTAAAGAAAAAGTTGATGGAACTTTCACTTTTTTGTTTTTGTTTCCTGAACTCAAGGAGAGTATTGATCAGCAGCCCGAGTCAAAAATTACTTGGATGCTTCCTAGGAATTCACAAAGATTTACAAATGTCTTTGACTGCCAGTGAGGAGGTGAACAGAAGTATATATAGAAAAGGAGGGTTGTTTAGTGGCTAAATCACATTTTTATGTGTTGTAAATTACTTCATATCATATCTTAGGTGCTTTTTTTTGTTTTCCCTCATGAAGAGGATAAAGGCATATAAAAAGCTGGAAAAGAAGTCACACTAAGTGTCAAGCTGATGGGTAGATTTATAAATAAAACTCAAGAATATATTCTTTCAGTAAAACCTTTTCTATTATTTTCTTCCATCAAAAAACTCTTAGAATGTCAGCCAGCAAGTTTATAAATTATATTATTTCCTTCTCAATGATTAACAAATAATACATTTGACATCTTCCATAAAATACCAGCAATATCATTATCTACTCTTCCTAAGGTTGATTGTTTTACGTTATTTTCTTGATACAACATGAGGGAACAGAAAGTCAGATCTAACTCTGAAGTTTCAGAGTTTTTTTACTATTTTACAGTCCTTGATGTATCTTAGAAAGTCTTTACTGTGAATACACTCAAAAAATCACACATTTCAGAATTTCTCTAGGATTCATCTGTGTCTATTGGATGTCTTTGTAGGTAAGACATATTCTTTCCTTCAATCTTGGTCTTTTCTTAACCACCTTCTAATGGCTTCCTGGAATACAGTGCTTCTGCTTTAACACCTAGAAAGTTTCTTTCATTTCATTACCTACAAATGTTGGCTGCATGTTTGATCCAAGTGCAACACATTTCTGTCTACTATCCCCAGGCTTTTAACAGAAAAAAACCCATAGTTAGAGGAGGTAATTAGGGAACAAATGAGAAAATTATACCATACAAAAAGATGCCATCCATCATATGGTTTTAACTTAAAGATTGTCTACTTAGTTTAATCTATCATGATTATAATTTATTACTTTTTTATTATTAATTTTCATATCTATTGTATGTTGAGCAATGCTGTTCTCTAGAGGAAACTTTGTGTCCAGAAAGCTCTATTGTCAAAAAAGATTAGTCTTTGGTTTTCAAGTATTCATTTAGTTCAACTTTACTCCCAAAGGAAAACAAGTCCTAAGAGCATCTGGTACTGGTATTAGAACTGGTACCTGATTGTAATTGTTTTAGCAGCATAATCAGGTCTTTACAGTTATTGAACAATTACCCTTGTCATCAATTATAAATACTTCACCTTAAACCTTAGTGGTTTATTGCTAATTGTGTGATTCAATGTAAACTTAATTGGTTCTGATGGTTGAATTAAAAAATGATTGCATCCTATTAAACTACACCTCAAGTAGAGTAGAATTCTTTAAAAGACTTTTGACCCTTTGGTAACAAGAGACTGCAGTTGGAAGGATAAATATATTCCACTGAATTTAATATTAACACAGTTTTATCTGAGTAATCAGAGCATGAAATGCAATGGTTAATAACACTAAGAAAAAGATTCAGATAGTAGTTGTGTTTTGGAATATTCTCTTTAGGGCTTTATTATGCTTTTCATAGTTGACTCTTCGCAGGGGACAACCAAAAAGAAAAATAGTAACAAGTTGGGTGGCCAAAAAAGACACAACATTTCAGTCCTTAGTGTTAAACATAATGTACAATGGACAAAACAATCTGCATCTCTGTGGTGAGCTGATCTTGCTCTATAGCCAGACACCTCAACTGCTCTCCTACTCCCTCTCTTCAAAAGGAAAGGCATAAAAAATAAACAAAAACACTCCTGGGTCAAGATAAGAGATGGATATAATTTACCTATTACTGTCACAGGCAAAACAGACTTGCAGAAGACTAAATTAATTTATTATCAATTAAAATAGATTCACAGAGAATTTGTGAGAAACAAAGACAAAAACTGAAACAAAGCCTTTACACCACTCTTATCTCTTTTCCAAAATTCAACTTTATTCTCAAATACTTCACCTCCCCTTGCAACTTGAGCATTTGCAGAGGGATGAGGTCAGTTATTAACCACTTCTCTCTGCCTCATCTTCCCCCTCACACTTTTCCCTGCTGCCTATGTGGACTCTACAGGCTGTACCTCTTGCCAGGAGCCTCTTCCTGACTGGATTGTCCAGGAGCCTCTTCCTGACTGGACTCTCCAGGAGCTGCAGGATGAAATCTTCTCCAAGTATCTGCTACAACATAGCCCTTTATGGGCTGCAGGGCAATAACCTTCTCCATCATGATCTCCTCCAGGGGCTGCAGGTGAGTGTCTGCTCCAGCACCAGGAGCATTTTCCCTTACCTTGGTGGCTGCAAATTCTTTTCTTCCTTCTTTTTTTTTTTTTTTGTTTTTCTTTCAATTCCATACTTTCTGATGTTACTGCTCTTTACCAAATCTGGTTTTCCAGATGCACCACCATCTTGGTTAACAGGTTCAGCTGTGCCCAGTCATAAATCCTCTGTAGATGCCTGGAGGCACCTGTGTCCAGCTTAGGGAGCCCAAGCCCCGCCTCAAAGAGGTCACACCTGCTGCCTGCCCCTCTGCCCCTCCCCTCCACAATTAAAGGTATAAAAGATATTACAAGAAAACGATTTCATTTCTTTTAAGTAAATTTAGCCAGTTTCATGAATTGATGTAAGTTCACATAATTTCAGATGGTGTAGATGTTATTCATGTACAGTGCTTTGCAGTTCTACAGAGTAATCACCTTGATCTGAGAAACTGTCTCTTGTTTAAGCTGAAGTGTCTTTCCACTGGTAAGCATGAAGAAGGACAGTGCCTGGAAGTGGTTATTACAGATATTAAACAGTGCTGGAAAAAGGAGGATGTGGTGTAAAGGAAGATGTACAGTAGACTTGGGATATTTTTCTCCTCTAAGGCTTTTATTCAGCTATAGTTTATGAATATAATGTTCTTGTGCCAAGTTTAGACTGCCTAAAGGTGCACTCTGTCGAATTTTTCCCATCCTATGCAAGGCCTACATATGATTCTATTGAATTACTGTTCACCCTATCCATTTATATATCTCATATGCAAACACACGTATCACATCTAATCCTTCCACCAGATGTATTTTAATCTCAAATAGGTTACTAAGATTCCTAGGTTCTTTGACTTCTACATAAAAGCTTCAAAATAAATCAGAGAACCTCGATATAACAATTTTTTTATGGACCAATATCCTTAAAATATGACCACAAACAATTTATGAAGAGACATGAAGATTAAAAATATAGGTCTACAACTGCTAATTCAGCAAAATTATATAAAGCTTGAAGACATTTTTTTCTCACATAAATCCTTACAATGCACAGACCTCAAATTGAAAGAGTTTCACATTCTATTGACTTTGATAATATATTTCTTAATAAGGAGCCTAATGAAGCTGCTTCCATGAATTATAATTATACAAATTTGGTGGCTTGTATAAGTTTAATTTAAATAAAATATATGTTGAAGAGGTGTCACAATGATTGTTGAATTCACTTCATTTTAAATGATAGCTTAATGTTTTTTGTCAGAAAGCTCAGAAATATATCATTGTGGAGCTGGGGTATTTTTATATATATTTTGAAGGAGTAGCCTCTATTCTAAGGGGATTTAGTCATCTCATTTCATTTCAGTATCATATAAGTTCAGCAACTTTGAGAGATACATAGAAATAAGATAGGAATTCCATTCCAGGAAAAGAGAAGAATAAGTCAGAGGTCCTAAAGTGGGGCTGTATTTTTTATTTTGTAGTTGATGAAGAAATAAAGCCTTTTTGAAAAAAAAGAATTACTGCATTGGTAATTTTGCAGCCCACACAATGGTGGGGTAACAAAAGGCTGGCATTAAAAATGTCTGAGGTGAAAACCATTTTAGACAACATAGCCATTGATTTAGTAGGCACTACACATTCAGTAAAGTGATTAAGCTTTTTATCTTTACACATATGTCAAAGTGCTACAGTGAGTGCTTTGTAGAACAGTGATGCACTTATGTATAAACTTAAATTCTTTGCTCATCTGGGACTTTAATGGATACCTCTCTGATAATCTTGACCTAATATAGAATGATCACTTTCTCCATCACTAGCAGTTCAGTTAAATTTTTTCCTCAACCACGGATGTGAAATGAAATCGTTTAATAACTGAGTATAAACCACATATTATGCTTCAGAGATATGAACTGAAGTCTCAGATAAAAAAGCTTTAATTTTTATGCTCTCTGGCACCCAGACTCAGGGGAAGAAATACAATACTACTTGCATTTTCAAAGTCCACGTGAATTCTGGGAAATTTTGGTTTGTGTTTCCTATGTCCTATTCTTCAAGTGATTAGTTTCTTGGCATAATGACAATTAATGACAATTAAAAAAACCTGTTCCCTTGAGGATTGTACTATAAAAGAAGCCAGGAAACAAGATTCACAGCTGATCTTTTAATATGACATGTTAATATTAATAAATAATACCTTTTTTTTTTGTTAAATGTTTCATAAAATGCAGATGTTTTTAAAGCTGGGAGATGAACTTTTCAGTTTCCAAAACTTTTCAGTTATCCAAAATAAAAATTTTGAAAGAACAGTATGCATACAGAGAATCTCAATTTATTTTTTGAGTTCCTAACTACTGTCTGTACAGTCATGCAAAACTTTTGCCCTTGCAATGAATCTTGTCACTGTGTGGCAACACACATGACTCTGGAGTTTACAATGGCATTTCCTCTTTTCTAAGGTGTTTGTGAGTACAAGGTTTTGGGGTAAACCTGACAGTGAGCTGGCTCAGAAAAATGGAGGAAGTCTGTGCTACAGCACTTCCTAGATCCATCCACTGTGAACTCTGGAAACAACTCACTGTAGACTCTTGTCAAATAAGCCATTGCCAACAAAGAAAGTAAAATCAACATGAACATGTGCTTCAGGCTGGAATTAGGTAATTACAGTGTGTGTTTCAAACAGTTTTTAAAGTCCTTTTTTTTCCTTCTTCTCTGACAGAAATTCTGGTTTACAAGGGGTTTCAAGATATTTGATTTACTTTATAAAAGTAAGTAAAATTTTGAAGCATGCATATTTATTCTTGAAACAGAAAACCTGATTTTCAGACAAACTTTACCAGGTTAGAAATACTACCTAAAGAGCAAGAGGCGAGTTAATAACATTATTAATTAATCACTCTTTGGCAATTCAACGAAAATAGAAAGCTCTTCCTCAACTCTGAGTCCATACTAGAGGAACAACCACGGTAAAAAAATATTCCCCCTGTTGACATCCAGTAGCCCTTTACAAATGAACAAGTCATGCCCCTTTTATTGAGACAAGACATAATCCTGCATAGACTGAACACTCTGATCTGATTCAACAAAGCGCTTGAATACACACATAATATAACACATGCTTAACATTACATATGTGTAGGCCCTTCGAAGTAGGCATGGAGTTGAATTTGATACAACTAACCCTCCAATCTGCTGCCGATTCAGTATTATTCTGCAATGTATATTCTTTAACAATGTAAGTTTCATCCATTTACTTTGTCTTATTCTTCAGCCTATTTTTACATATTAAGTAATATGTGTGATATTAAGCCTGTTTACTGCCTCCTACATTGAGACCTTATTCCTTTTGCTAACTCTTAATGTTATATGCTTTAAATTAGTTCTAACATCAACTAACTATATATTATGTCATAATTCTTACTTGGATGTATTTAAATTATTTGGTTGTTATTTCAGGCATTATTTTTTTTTCAGCTTCCAAAATATATTTAAGCTTATATATCCAATCAAGATAAAAATCAAACATTCCCTGATCCCAGGGACTTGGAAGTTAATTCTATGCTTTAGAATATGATTTTAAATACTGATTCAGGATGATAAATAGGAATCTCCAAACATTTGCATGGTTTAGAAAGAAATTTAATAGCATAGTCTCAAACAGCAATAGGAAGGTTGATAACTTGATCATAAATTGTATGTAAGAATGCCATACTGGCCTAATTTTTTTAATATTTCAGTATTTTTTTAAATAGTAATAGGAACATTTTCTTAATTTTTGCTAAAATGATGACTATATGTATAAATGAAAAATCCCCCATATTTCTAGCTCTTTAGAAAAAAATGAAGGGGAAAAAACAATGTGAAAATTTAATGCAAAAGTTACTTTTTTTTTTTTTCTCTCTCTTTTAGACATACTTTCCCACTTTTAATTTATATTAAGGGACTATATCTATGGGAATAGAAAATTTACTTGCTGAAATCAAGTGACTAAAATCAGCAGTTTCAACCTTCCCTTGTAAATATATACATGTTTGTGTGGAAAAATAAGTATGAAAAAACTCTTCTGTCCTGTGGAATTTTCTGCCTATGTGATCCACTGGGATTTTCAGGCAAAAACTGGCCCACAGCACCATGTCTTTCTGGCAAGCTGCTTCTCTGGCTTTTAAACCATTTTCTAAGCAAATCTCCACAAAAGAAGTTGAAACAGAGTGACAAGCTTAGGGAACTTTTGGACTAGCGATTAACCAAAGCAGTCCACCTTTTGGTAATTAATATCCCTGCTGTTAGCAAATTTTTCTTTCCAATGTTAAAATGTTAAAGTTCTCAGTTGTATGTCAATCCTGCGTTAAGCTGATATTGCAGTAATCAACTCTGAAAGGCCCCAGATGTATTGTGGAGGAGAAAACGGAAGCCTTTTATCAAAAGCCAGTTCCTGCTTCCTGAACTATGATACAGCTTCTCAAGTTTCACTGCAGATAATAGACCATATTCAGAGCTCAGAACATGGGAGAAAGGAAACACGCACGTACATCTACCATATATACAGAGTACAATCCTCCTCACACAGGAGCAGATGGAACAAGTGAGGTGCATGGGTTAAATGAAAGTAAATAAAAATAATTTTCCAGAATCTAGTTAAAAAGTCCAAAGAACAGTAATTTAATTGCAGTCTTTGTGAGAACTAGAATAAGTTCTGTTTGAGTGAATGTGACATAAAAAGAGGCAATCTTTAAAGTCATAGTAGTGTTTTACCTTGAAACAAAGACACACTTCATGTTAAGTTGGAAGGTCAAGATATGAAAATAAATATATACTAGACTTAGAAAACATTTTGTTCTCTTTTCCAAATATTCCAATGGGGTTTGAATGAGTTTAACTACAGTACTACTTAATTCCATCACATAAAATTATATACGCACCAAATACTAAAGAAAATGTGTAATTCCGTGTTATTTTTAGCTTTGAGTATTTTTCCTCTACTTTTATTCATTTCACCTCTGAGACTTAAGGTAAACTCCAAGCAGAGACCAGAAAAGCAAATCATTTCCTTTTAATTACTCCTCCAGGAAATCAGTTAATGGAGGTTCATCCTGGGTCATGTAAAACTGTTATCACAAATCTTTAAGCCACAAATGAACTAGAAGCAGAAATCTGTCTGCCACACATGGTGTGACTTTGGGTGATTTTTCATAGGTCCTTCTTTGACTAATTGATAAAGAGTAACAAATGCTTTAAGTGAAGGGGGGAAAAAAAATCACATTCTCCTTCCTATATAACTCATATCCTGTGATTTTTCCATAATTATGTCATTTGATACAAAACCTACATGGTGTATATTAAAAATATTAACTGTCTGATATGTTTCAAAAATTAATTGTTAATAAGGAATTACCCTGAAACAGGTATACTTTCTGTGGGTCCATTTCTATACTCAGTTGTTTAATTCTTTTACTGGAGGAAAACATGACATATTCTTGATGCTAAAGTTAGTAGATGACTAATGGATGACAAAAGAAGTACGTAAAGAGGAAGAAACAGGAGGGGAAAAAACCCACAAACCAGAGCAATTTAAACAGCTTGATAATGTAGGCATAAATATATAGCTTCTGTCTTAATATCATGAGCTGTAAAGCAAGAAATCTATCCAGGTAGGCAAGGGTTCTGTCAGGGATTAGAAAAGTCATGGTAGATAATAAGCCGAACATGAGCTCTCACTACAGATCTACAGCTGAAAGATCTAAGGAAAACCTTGGATTTTTAAACAGAGGACTATCAATTAATTACCTTTGTATTTAGCAATCACGCAACTGCAATTGCAAAGCTTTATCCCCTTGTTGGAGGTTTAGAAAGATGTTGATTGTTTGGAGAGAGTTCAAAGCAGAAGCATGAGATTGATTAAAAGACTGGAAAATGTGTATTGCAGGAAAGACCTAAGGATCTAAATTTGTTTAACCTAACATTAGTAAGAGGAAATCTAATCTTAGCATGTATCTAGATGGGGAAAAAATGTTAATAGAGACTTCTCAGTCCACTTGTAAGATAAAATGGCTTAAAGTGAAAATCAGACCATTTCAATCTCCAGTTAAGCAAATCCAGTAGAAAATTAGGAAAACAAAAAAAAAGATGTCTCTACATTGTGCATATGCACTGCACTGCCTTTGTATAGAAAAGGGAAATATATTACTAGTAATTTTAATCTCTCAACAACATAGAGCAACTGTATTATTAAGAAGATAGTTATTCAATAAAAACTTTAGGCACATTTTGTTGTGAAGTTTAGAGTGAGAAATCCAGTGTCTTAATAGAATTCTACAATAAAAGTGGTATGGATGGTTTAAAAAGTTAGAAATAACAAACAAGAAGCTGGCATGCATTACACAGGAAGACAAAATAAACAAATAAAAACCTAAGCAAAGAAGAATGAATTGCTCAATTTCTAAAATAGGACCTGCTTCATACCTCAGGCACAAATAGGAGAATACAGTGTGATTTCTATTAGTCCAAGTGTGCCTGCAGATCTGCTCATCTTTGGGTCTTGCCTGACAAATTTCTGGTGCAAAGTTTTCACTTGCAGGAACACTGAATGCTCAAGCTGAGTTCCATAAGCCAATATGATATTTCTGGTTTTCTCCTATACATGTGCCAATCTTCATTATTTTTTCAGGTCTTCGGTCACTGTGCAATTCAATACATGTCTTATTCCAAAAGCAAATGTTTCATTGCACAGGCCATGTCCTTCAGTGACATGAATCACTGTACTTATTCACTTAACCTTCTGTATTGCTGGGTGTAGTACTTGGGACTTCTCCAGATTTCAGTAGAATATATTTTCAGGAGTCCCCATTGATTCCCCTCAAATCTTGACTCTTCCCCTTTGCTACTGCACTTGGCAAGCACTAGCTCTGAACTTCTATAGGAAAAATGAAATATCTTTGAAGAATACAATAAACTCTAAGTCCTGTGTTCTAGGTCATTTGACACAGATTTATAAAATAGGTTTCCATCCTTCCTATATGGGATGATAAAACATCTGCTCATTCAGTTCAACACATATATGGTCAGCATCCCATCTTCCTCTTTCTCTAGTCTAGCATTGGTCTGTCAGTGGTCAGACATGCTTTCAAAGATATGCAAAACTGCTCTATGAACCACAGAATAGGGCAGCAACACATTTTGTATAAATAAATTATGCAGTATAAACACTTCAGTCTTCCAAAAGACTTAATCTTATTCCATTAGCTAAATGTAAAAAGTGGTATGATAACAACTATATAGCCTGAAAAGACAAACACATATACATGAGTGTATTTAGTTGGTGGATAAATCCTCCAAACATTGCCTCAAAAGCCAATACAAGGTCACTTCACATCCAGTAACTGTGGAATTATAATCTTTCAGGAAATTGCTTTGTGATGACCAGGATCTAAATTTCTCTTTAAAGTTAAAATGGAGTTACTATTCCTTTTGATTTTAAAGGAGATCTTCATACTGGGGATAAATACAATACAAGCGATTCATGGGTCTTCTGAAATGGAAAGATAAGCAACATCATAAAGAAATGGGGCATTAACATTATTCCTTTGTTATTTTGACAGCATTAAAATTTTATGTTCATGGAAATTAAGACATTGTTCAGTCCATTTAGAGGATAAAGATGCTTTTTTAATCAAATGAGGGGCATGTGGCTATAATCTTTGCAAAGTAGATAATGTACATTATCATAATGAAATACACTAATTATATGGTTATAATAATTAGCCAGTGGTAATCAGTGGATTCAAATAAAGAATGTATTAAACAAATTTATGGTGAGAGGACCAGAAAAATAAAACCAAGACAAAAAGATCCCCGTATAAATTATCTCCTTCTATTCTTTGCTATCATCCCTATAATTTGGGGGATTTATGTTATTCCAGCTTCTTTAGTTTGTAAACAAAATGAAGCGTGAAATCCAAGGGATTTCATGATAAGGAACCATGGAAAATTATTCTGGAAGTAAACAGGTCCAATTAAAATGATGAATTTCCACAATATACTGAAAAGATTTGAACAGGACAGTCTCAAACAATCTAGTCTTAAGAGCAATTCTTTGCCAACTACTCTTGTCTTCCTGCATATCAAAAATACTGGCTTAAAGCCAAGGGTTGTTGCTGCAGTGCTAGCAATATACAAATGTTTCACAGACTGAAAGAGGAAAGTATAAGGAGAGAAAGTAAAAAAAAAAAAACAAATCCACTTCAACAACAATATGAGAAAATAAAGATACTGTATATCTAGAATTTTGGAAAAGCCAAAATGTAACAAAAGATTGGTTGCAAGAATTTCTTCTGCTGCTTAATATTTAAGGCTTTAAAACAGATCTTTCTAGTTTCCAAATGTGAAAACTTGTAAACAATGAAGCCATTATTTTCACATCTCACTTGTGAAAATTATTTTTTCTTTGTTACAGCAGGTGTTTAAAAAAAACTCTACTTTTTTTTTCTTGAAACTGGCAGTAATTATTGCCAGGTTGGGGGACGATCCTTGTACTAGGCTAGCAGATGTCTGAGAAGCTTACCATGGCAAACTAAAATGCAAAAAATAAGGTACAGGAGCTGCTGTCTTTGATGGAAAGTACAGAGATAGATCCTTATAGCAAGTTTTTATTTGTGACTCTCATAAACTTAAAGGAAGACAACTACTTCTTTATGACTTCTTAAGGGCTAAACACCTGTGTAATTTTGTATTTTCCGTGAGGATAATTTACGTGAGTAATAATACTTTTCCCAGTAAGATCAATCTTAGTTACTTCCACAATTTACCTATACATGATGAGACATATAGAAGGAAGGCACATTATTTGAACTCTATGAACACAAACTAATAGAAACTTTGCAGTTTTTAAATTATCAGATATTAGAGGCATTCAGATAAGCCCTTTAGGAAACTACCATAAATAGCTTAAGTAACAGTGGTCTTAAAGAATCACGGAATGTTTGAGGTTGGAAGAGATCTCTGGAGGTCATCTTGTGCAATGGTTCTGCACAAGCAGAAACATCTAGGACCAATTGCCCAAGACTGTCTCCAGATGGCTTTTGAATTACCTCCAAGAATGGAGAGTCCACAACCGCTCTGGGCAGCCTGTGCTCACTCTCAGTCACCCTCACAGTAAAAAGTGTTTTCTGATGCTCAGAGGGAAACTCCTGTGTTTCAGTTTGTGCCCATGGGCTCTTGTCCCATTACTGGACACCACTGAAAAGAGCCTAGCTCCATCTTCTTTGCACCCTCGAAAAGGTATTTATACACACTGATAAGATCCACCCTGAGTCTTCTCTAGGGTAAACAGCCCCACCTCTCTCAGCCTTTCTTCATAGGAGAGATGCTGCGTCTTTTTGACCCTTCACTGGACTGTATCCGAGTGTCTGTATCTCCCTTGTACTGGGGAGCCCAGAACTGGACACAGTGCTGGAGTTTGGCCTCACCAGTGCTGAATAGAAGGGAAAGATCTGCCCTTGATCTGCCAGATGTGGTTTGTCTGATGCAGTTTACGACACCTCTCGCCCCTTTTTTTTTTTAAGGGCACATTTCTGGTTCATGTTCAAATTAGTGTTCACCAGGATCCTCAGGTCCTTTTGTGTCAACTTGCTTTCCCAGATGTACTACAACACCAGATGTCTGATGTTGTTCCTCCCAAGGTACAGGACTTTGCACTTTCCTTTGTTCAAATAAGAATCTGTCATTTTCCAGCCTGCTTGCAGGAAGAGATTTCAAGTCAGTTTGGAATGTCATCTTTGGAAGGGTGTTTTTTGGCCCAAAGATTTCTGTTTGGAGATTGCCTGTAATTTTTCTTGCTTCAACTCTATAGACATATTATTAAGATAGGATCTTTCATGGATTTCAACAGGATCAAAGTAATAGGGCATTTGGATCTTCTTGTGATCCCCGGGTAGACAGACTGAATACTTTAATTCATGTGCTCTGACCTGTCTCATTCTGACTGTGTATTTGAAACCTCTTGTAACGAAAAACAAAACTCCTTTTCCTGATACAAAATAAAGCGAGGAAGGGTTGTCTATCTCCAACTAGAACTAAAACAAGGCTAAATCTTGTTTACTTATGTCAGTCCAGTATGAATAATAAAAGGATGGAATTTATCACGTTATCATCATTTGATCAATAAATCAGTTTGCAACCTAGGTTATAGTTAAACAGCTTTATTCATTCAAGATGTGGGGGTTTTTTCCCCCTGAAAATCACAAGAGTGTATTCTCAAGATGGTTAATATTAGACTGATAATCTTCCTAACATTATATGCTACTTAACAAAACACAGTAAAATTGCTTCTTCAGTGTGTGGTTGGTGTTTCCTCTGACATATTGCAAAGCATTCATTCTATTAAAATTTGAGCCCTGGCTGTGCTCTTTGCAGATTTTCTTTTTTCTAAAGGCATCATTTTAATTCAAAAAGCAAAGTTTTTTCCGTTTTTTTTTTTTAAACATTTCTTACTAGACTTGTGACCAATATTCTTATCATTCAGCTGTCTTCTGCTTGTAAATCCAAATTCTTATATATTTTCAATCTATCGCCTAAGATTTAAGAGTGTATCATATTTTTATGCAGCATTCTAGAAGTATCCAAGGTAAAACAAAACTGAATGTAGCAGGACTTCAGTTTATATACCATCTACACTATATTCATAAAAATCTGGAAATCATTGGGAGGTAGTAAGTACGGAACCCCATGAAGCTGCTTACATGAACTTTTAGGAGTCAAATAGCACTTCAGTGTTTATGAATGTCATTGCCCTTGTCTGTGAATGTACTATGCCCTTGTATACTTGCCTGCTTATGAATATACTTGCTTTAGTCTTCTCAATTTCAGTATTGCTCAGGCTACCCTGAATAATGTGTGTACCAGAATATCATATATACAGGTTTTATTGAGCTGTAGACCCACAGGGTTATGAAAGTATAAAGTGTTCTTCCAAACTTAGGAGGGTGGTAAACTCTATTTAGTCAGAAATCATTAGAATACTAAAGACTATTTGTTCAGTCAGGGCCCAGGGGTTTTAAGCCTTTGGAAGAGGTAACTTAAACCTGAAGGACAGCTTTGAAACTCTCATATACATGCAGACCTTGGTTTAAAAGATAGTGTGTCAAAACATAAAGGCTTCAGTCAAATGTACTGGAAAATATCATGGGTGCTCAATTTTGAATTTGTGCTAGCTAAAACTAGTGCTATGGTCTTTGAGCACGCATGGCTTCCCAGAAGTGATAATTTTCAATTGCAATTTTTTCAGTAGCAATTTTCTCAGCTACTCACTGGCTCTATTGCCTCACATTATGACAGGTTGTCAATAATATGAAAAAAATTATCATATTATGGAAAGTAAGAATATGGGTAGTATTTTGTTAGAAGTACTTAACTGCATTTTCCAATATTCTGGGTTTATAGTTAATAATTCTAAACTATATGACATTAGTATCATAATTTTCAGTAGAAACAGATGAACAATTTACCATATAGGAAATATATTAAATTCTTCCTGAAATACTCCATAATCTACTATCTGTAACTTAAAGACCGAATAATATAATCATATATATAACATATAAATACACACATTAATAATTACCAAAAAATAATAAATAACATAAGAGAGAGAGAGAGAGAGAGAGAGAGAGAGAGAGAAGTATAATCAAGCATCTCCTTTATTATGATCATGGCTTTCTTCTAAATGTTTCTTAAAACAATAAACAAAGAATACTTTGAAGTAATTCAGATTGACTGCATTTCATGAGAAACAAATTGCGAATGCCTGCAATTATCAGAACATAAATCAAGTAAAGCTAGCTAGTCCACAGGTGAACCAGTGCCGTTAGTTCACTTTATTTTCAGTTTTGGCTGGCTAGACTTGCTGATGTGATCTTGAAAGGAAATTTTTCAGAGTATGATACACATAGAGGAAAATTTTCAAGATTCAGCACCTAAATGACAAGTCAGCATGCTTGCTGCTATTTTGGCACTTGGAAAATTAACCATAGATAATGAAGATAAATTAGAAAATTTGCTGTCGAAAGTAGACTCCATCAGAGCTACCCAATTCCCTTGCTTCTCAGGGTAATATCTGGAAGAGCATCATCTCCCCTTAAAAAGAGAAGAGTTTAGATTATTGTGATTTTTATTAAGTGTATTGTATAAACAGAAAGAAAAAGAGGATATGTGAGTCTGAAAGAAAAAGTAGTAGTAAGAATATTTTGCAATTAAAAAGAAAGCATGTCTGTCATAAACTCATTTGTATTCTCTCAAGGTTTAGAAACTTACGTATAATGGTTCCTTGCTAGTATCAGGATGCAAAGCCCTGTCAAGAATCACAGGTTGTATCAAACATTTTAGTCAGGATGGGAATGTTAATTTCTGAACAATAGCTTTTATGAAAGAAAATGAACAATGAATCATTAACTTCAAATCAAATCTTTTCAGAACAATTAGAAGCCTTCATTTTGTTTCTTCTTCCATCTTTAAGCTTAAAATTATCTTATGCAGTTACCAGTCAGCAAGATTTTAATCAGATAGAAAAGGAATTTATTCAACCTTTGATAACCTTAAGGGTCACACTTACCTAATGTAAATTCACAGCGACTACAGAGGGCATGGATTAAATACACAGTGCTGGAACATTGGGTGGAAACAACTAGATTTTATTACTACACATCCAAAAGGTTCCCTAGCATCTGCAGCCTGGCTGTAAAAATGTTCAGGAAAAGTTATTGATCCAGGAGCGTACAGCAATAATTTGTTCCATGTAAGGTAAAAATCACCTTCACAAACTATTTAATGGGTAGTAGTTTCCTTTTCAAAATCATTCAGGACACAAGTTTCACATTTTGAGCACCCTACAGTGAGCCAGCTCTTCAAATAAGCAACTGATATCTTCTGTTTTCACAATCTGAACCCTGTACCAAGCAATAAAGCCTTCAAAATATCAAGGTTTTATTACCAAAGTAACATCACCCTTAAAGCAAATTACAGTATTTTAAATAATAAAATGTTTTCATTATCATTAATTTATGTCTAGACATTTGAAGTCTTCTTAAGTAAGCTGATATATCCACTAGGCTTCTTATTTTTGAGTTCCTTGGTCTGAGCATGTATCTCAGATTTGTCCAAATCCCATGTTGAGGTGGAACAGTTTTCCCTTCCAGGAGGTGACTGTCTGGCAGTCCATCGAACTAGCGCAGAAAAAGCCGCATAGGGATCTAAACCTTCAACCAAGGGCCCAAGAGACTGGCATCAACTGCAGCAATCACCTACTGCTCAGTCCAGATGTAGTGATATTTATATAAGGGGGATAACTAAATATGATTTAAACAAAAAGAATAAGCAAGAGACAGGAAGAGTAAAAGGACACATTTATTTCAGTTCTGTACCTTTCTTATTATTTAGGTAATTTTTTTAAACTTCATCTTGAAGATGAAAAGACGTTGCTAGGATTTTACAGCAGATTCAAGGTAATAAAAGTTAGTTTTCTTTAGTGGAAGAGAATTAAACTGGATCACATTGTAGTTCAATTGCCACAGGCTAAGGATGCTTTCAGACTGTCACTTTTAGGCAGTGATTGAACTAGTAGCAATAAAGATCTCACTTCAACAGTACTTCTGAAAATCTCCTCCATAAAGATTCATTTAAAACTCAGCATCAACACAGAAAGTTTATTCTGTAAAATGTACTTCCTTTACAATGGCAGGATCCTACTAAATTTGGTGGGAGTTCTCATTCATGGGTCCAGTCTCTATCACTGTCTGTCTAGATTTTGACTTTACTAGCTCATTTCAGCCCTTTTTAACCAGAAAACTGATTTTATTCCCTGTGTCACTGAAATAAATGTCATTCATTAAGAAAGAAATAAAGAGCATCTGAATGATTTAACTCTGGTCACATTGCTCTCTGGTGCACTGTGGAGGCACTCAGTCATACTCAGCTTGGTATTAGCTGGGTGACCAACAGGATTTGCCTATGTCCTTTTCTTCAAGTAAGGACAGATACAGACTTCACTTGGTTGAATTTACTGAGTGTATGAAGAAGAATAAAATATTACAATTTGTTCTGTGAAGAAAAGAACTGAAATATCAAATGACCTCAAAACCACTTTTGATTTTTTTTTATTTCCCTCACATCCATTAACTGATTCAATAACTTTATTTTTTACTGTTCTCAGAACAAAAAACTCCCATATTTTTTCTATATCTGAGTATCTGAACTTTGGAACTACTGTTTGTCAGTCAGTTTTAAATTTTGTAACTCCCCAGCAGATCTTAGCTGAGATAGAAAAAGGATAGCTAAGTATGTTTATGTGAAGTTTTCTTGAATATTCCCTGAAAAAGGATATAATCAAGCCCCCACTGAAATCAATCATTTCAATAGTCTGTGACTCAAACTCAGAGAAACAAGCTTTCTGTGTACTAGACAGATTTATATGTGATTTCATACTAAGCAGCTGGAAATAAACACATACTACTTACAAATTTTACTCTCAAAGGCAAAGATTCGATTAAATTTAATGAAAGAAAATTTGAATGTATCATAGGAAAGAACAGGATGTGACAAAGAACAGGATGTGACAAACAGTTGTAAATTAAATAAGGAAAAAGGAGATCTTTCTTAACCAAAAGTATAACCAACATGTGGAGAAAACTTTCCATGGGAGGTCATCTAGGTGGCTAGACTTAACAAATGACTGGATAGTTTTACAATCATTATTAAAATTTGTTGCTATGCAAGCTTAGACAATGATGTGAGTAACCACATTTCAGGCTTCAGGGCTTAGGCTGATTGCTCATGAGGGTTAGAGACTAATCCATCTTCTCATTTCATATTACTCCAAATTCATTTAAATGCTCTCAGAAAGAGGACAATTGATTTATTTCAAAATACAATGTAGTGGTCACTGAATCTCAGAAACAATATAAAATAAAGCAACCCCTGTAGTCTACATCCTTTGTTTTAGTTTTTGATTACCCACATTCTAAGCTGGGAGCTTACTGCATCAATGAATAACTTTATTGCAGTTCATATAGATTTATTTTGTGTCTTGGAGGCTGAAGAATACTTTATTAGAGCTTTTCTTCATGTCTGATAATTTTTTACATCCACAGTCATTATCTTCCGTTCCAGAAGACAAATAGAAAACCAGATATTTTTAAACTAGGAAAGATACATTTACCAGAAGAAGTTTTCAATAATTTGTAAATTTTTACAACACTGTTGAAAAAAAACACTATCTCAAGTATTTCCATGTTCCTTATAAAAGCTGTAATCAGGATCTGTTCTATTAAATTTATAATATTCAACAAAACTCAGATAATATTTACTATATAGGGGATTATTCTATAGGAAATATCAATAGCTGGTTTAGAAAATATAAATTGTAAACAAGAGGGAGAGTTACTTTTTACATGGGTGGGTGATTATAGAACAAGGAGAATGCTTTTGAACTGAAGGAGCAGAGATTTAGATTAGATAAGAGGACAAAATTCTTGACTGTGAGTGTGGTGAGTCACAGGAACAGATTACTCAGAGAAGGACTGGATATCCATCTCCGGAAATGTTCAAGGCCAGGTTGGATGGGGCTCTGAGTAACCAGGTCTTATTCACCAATTTAAGACTATTCATGAAATAAGGAATTTTAGTTTAAAAATTAGAGTCCAAAATGACTGTAAAATAAGTGCAATGAATTTCTCAAAAATTTTCTTATCCCTCTTCTGTATATACATTTTGGCATCTTGGCTAGGCTTTCATGTTTCAATTTTTGCAGTAAATACAGGTGGAAGTTCCTTTCTTCAGAATGCCATTTACTGTGAGGTGTGCTGGAAGCAGAAGATTTTTCATATTGACTTCAAAATGTGAAAATGTCTGTATGTTTCCAAAGTAACTTTTTTGCTGTATTCTTCCATTATGACTAAACTGCTCCACCACATCACTGGTGAAGACCATGACCTTCAGACAGACTATTAGAGATGTTTCAAAGGAGGCAACGTTAAACTGGCAATTTAGATAAACAAATATGGTGGGAAAATCTATAGTGTGACTTTGTTCTGGAAAACAGTCAGCTTAAACTGTTTCCATTCCTTCAATAAAGTCTGTCTGGCATATTCTAGCTTCTCTCATCTAGAAACATTTGATTGAGTTACAGTTTATGAACTATGTTCCAATACCCACCGTTGCAATTTCTTCAAACCCCAGGTGCAACTTTTGTTGTAAGCTCTTACCGTATTATGATAGCATACTGTTTTGCATAATCAAGATCAGAAGTGCCAGGAATTAATGTTGAGCCAAATATAGGACAAATAAATTTCATAATGATAGGATACAAGGTGGGATGGTCCAGATGTTCTTATAGCGAGAACAGTATAATATAGGACTTCCCTAAAGTCTTCCCTGAAACTGCAGCCAGACTTTTGCATCTCAGAATGTTTGATTGAAATCTATATCAGGAAGACATGCATCCTGTTTAGACTTTATGGCTTGTTACTGATGCTCCTTTTGACATAACAATTTCAAAACATACGAAGTTTCAAAAACCTTGTTTATTTTTCATGTTTCATTATGCGTGTGCAGTGATTCAGAAAATTATTTGCTGCACAAATTTAGAATAATACAGTGAGATTTTCCAAGTTATATAATTTTGAAAACAAAACAAAACAAAACAAAAAAACTTCAGATTTGCAAACTACCTGACTGCCTCATGGAATTCAGCCAGAATTAAAAAATTTCATGTTTATAAAAGAGTTTGGAAGAGTAATTCCAAATGCCCACAACTGCTCAATCCTTTATTCCCACGTGCTACCATCTGAACCACATAAATCCTCAGAGATAACAAAAAGGGCTTTAATATACATCTGAAATGTTTATAAAAGAAGTACAAATTAATTCAAATAGGACTTAGACTTCGTGCACTACATGACAATTATATTTAATTACACCAAGATCTTCTGCAGATGTATTTTATATCATTGCTAGTGAAGGACAAGGATTGTAGATTGAATGTCTATTATATGGACATTTTTCTATAAAATGCACCCTTTACAAATTAATGCCAAATTTCTGTCAAATAATTTACTTTAACTGCAATTCTAGGTGGAAAGTTTCCACTTCTTTCCTTCCCCATGGCTCTTAATTCTTCTTCTGGACTGTAGTTTGCCATCACTAACACCATTATAGCATTTCCTGGAGTTTGAGTTCAAATGGAATAATTTTACTAAAAAGTAACTCTTTTCTGAGATTTGTTTTTAACCTGAATCAGTTCAGAGTATGGTTTATATTTAGAGCAGATATGTAGGACCACTGAATGCCAGTACAGAGACAACATAGAAAAGCTGAAGAATGAAGTTATTTCACTGACAGAAATCACTTTACTTTTGAACATCCTACGATCTTGTTCCTGCTCCCATCAATATTAGAAAAGTAAACATGGGATCCGTATTGCAAACAGATTGATGATGGGACATAGATGATTGGAAGAATTCATAACCCTGAGGAGGATAACTAACCCAGCTATGTAGTAAATGAAGAGAGTTAATTCAAAATTAATGGAATATATTAGTGCCAACACATTGGGTAAACATCACAAGGAAACCAATAAAAAATGCTGAGAGAGGAGTACGAAAGATCTTTGTACCTACTTTAAAGCTTCTCCCCATAGAGTATAAAAGCTACTGAATCCTTTTCAGTTAAGCACCTAAGCTCACTCTTCTAAGAACTGGATAGGGAGTCAGTTCTGTCTCTTCACAGGAAACTTCCGAATAAAATATGGTGTTCTTTGGTTTTACCTTATAATTCAGTGTTTAGATTTTTTCTCTTGCAGTGGGTTTTCTTCTTCAGGGTCCAGCCATTCAAATAGACATCTCCCATGAAAATAGTTTCCCCTACAGAATGTTATTTACACTGGAATTTCAAATCCCTGTATTTAGCACAGGTTGTAAAAACAGAGGAGTCTAGTGAGGCTTTCTCATCCCAGGTATGCACCTTAAGTAACAGATTGTCAGGTCACACCTGACAATTAGCCCAATTAATACTTGATTGTTCCACCAGCAGGGAACAGATCTAATAGAGCTCTCATAAAATACCACATCCAAACAGAACACTGAACTGGTCAGATGAAGAACTTGGAAAGCTAAAGGATTTTATTTATTGTTTGTTAGTTTGTTTGTTTGTTTATTCTACTATTATTTAGGGAGTTCTATATTTCTATCTGTATGCTCTGAATGCTGATGATTAAGCAAAGGTGGTCAGTAGAATACAAGAAAACATTGCTAAAGCAATCAGTGAAACACAGAACACAGAAAAATGGGCCAAATACTCAGCTCATATAAACCCTGGTATAATGGCTGTATTGGACAGCTTAGGATCTGTCTCAAGATATATTTTCTTACAAAAAAAGGTAAAAAGAACATCAGGTTGTATGCCAAAAATGATCCAAATTTGATTTTTGAGTTCTCAAACATGCTCTGATGCCATGAAAACATGTGTATGTGCATATTTATGAAAAACCATTTAGTATTTATTTTACAAGCATATTTTGAACATGCTGTTTTAGTGCTGAAAAGAGGTAATCCTCCCTGATACCCTATTTACAACAGTTCTGTTTTGGTGCTAGTCACTGACTAACTCCGAATATCAGTCAAAGAAAGGTTTCCATATAGACAAATTGTCTAAGTTTTAAACTACATCTCCAAGATTAGTAATATACTGAAACCTTAAAAGAAGGACTTTTCCAAGAAGTAATAAGACAAATACAGAAAAATATTACTGTGATGTGGACCATTTTTAGTACTAAGGTACTTAGTTAAATTAAACAAAGCAAGGACATTTGACCAAATAAATTCAAGTTAATAGAAACCCTAGATATACACTGAATCCTATTAACTGTGGATTATGTCTTGATTTTTTTTCAATAAGGATGGACTCTTTTATCCCATTTCCATGCATTCCTTTGGATATATGCATGCATACTGTTGTCTCATACAGAGATAGTAAATGATAAAAGCTATGGATCATAATGGAAAATAATAGCTGACCATATTAAGTTACAGTTTGTCTTTTCCTCCATAGCTTAGACAGAATCTGATGGATTTTATTTAGAAAATATATCCAATGGATTGACTGTAAAAATACATTCTGTGCCATGACTTCATTTTGCTTTAGATTGCTGGAAGGTCTTTCACAGAATTCTTTGAATAATTTTTTTAACTTTAATCTGAAAAAAAAACCGAGAGAGAAATAGCTATGGAGAGACCTCTGCCCTTTACTAAAATTAACTTACATGCATTTCTGTTAATAGTGTTCTATTTCTGCTGCCACTGTACCTGGCAGTGTAACAGACATCGTCTGGAACATGTTCGAGGTTACAAAAACAGTAATGAGACTCTTTCTCATACTTTTTTTTTTTTAATGTGATCTTGCTGTAGACAAAATAATAAATGTTTTTTATTAGTGCTTAGATACAGCACAAACATATCCTTCCATCATTACCTCTACTAAATCTAGTAGATGAAATTAAATGTTCTGTTATATTTTTCCAGCTTTTGGAGCCCTCATCTGCCTGATAGAACCTTAATAAGGTTATTAAAAGACAATAATCATCTTCCAGTGTAAATGATTCTCAAATGTGCTGTTAGCTCATGACTAATGTTAGTAGTCTTCAGTTATACCTTTCCTGTAACTTTTTGTTTCACTCAGATATGAGATTTCACTATAGAGTGTTGCAACTACAGTGTGTTACTCATGCAGAAAAATGTTCTGTTTATATTACACAACAGCAGGAAATCCCCATTCAATTTTCTTTCCAAATTTCTGAAAGTGATTTGAAAGACCTGTAACAAAGTATTCCTCGGGGTTCTCAAACTAAAAGGCTCATTCTTGCTATATTTCCATATTAATTGCTTTAGCTATTGCAAATAACAGTTCTAATTGGCTTTTGAAGACTTTTTGAACTTCAGTAATTAAGTCCATAAGGTACTTTTAAAAACTGTTGGCTCTAACCCCCTGTCGTCTCCTTGTCTGCCCACACATTGGGTAATTAATGCAGACTCTCAATGCAGTCCACCTCTTCATTTCCAGTTCACTATTTGGAATTCATATGTCTTTCTTGCACAGATTGATACGCACAGTCATATGAACAAAGGAAAATCCAGGGAGGACTTCAATCTGGGAATAAATGAATAACCTAGTAAATGTAGTAGTTGTAATAAATGTAAAAAACTGAAGAAACATTCTTATTCCAAAGCTATTGTCTCTGAACTCCTTTTCTTCTGTAACTGAATGACTGACCCTTTTCTAGTTCTTATTGAGTTAGTTTTGATGGCAGTCTGGAAAGAGTTTGCACTGCAGCCTCAACTTGTACAAATCTCCTTTGTGAGAAGTTTGCATCACTAACAGAAAAACAAAATGAGTGCCAAGAATTTCATTATCTATTTTATCTATCCAATCTAATTCAAGCCATGATGATGCATCTGTCTGAACCTTGGTTCATTATCTGAACCTTGGAAGCTCAGCAGCTTTGGAAACCACCTGAAAAATCTCATGCAGTATAGACATATAAACTAAGGTACCACAGCCTACCAGCTACTGAACACCAAGATGTGTGAACAAGTATGTGTATGACTTTTATCTGTTTCTCTGCTGCTGAGAACTTGAGACATCAGTAAGAAGCGGTGAAACACTGAGCAACAATTTTTTATAAAAACCACACAAACAGCATTATTTTGGTGTCAGATTTAACAGATTCCTTATGCAGCAAAACTTTTCATTAGTGGCTGAGACTATAGATGTCTGGGGTATGATTCAGAACCTAAACATAGACATCTAGTCCTATCTAAGTCATTCCTGGGTCTCTGAGGTCTGGCATATGGGGCTGGAAAACATGAATGAAGATTTATGAATTAGAAAGTAAGGATCCATTCTGTCCATAGTAGTTGCCTAAATATAAATCAAGTAGAATTTACTCTAGTTTATTTTCATGAATTTTATTACATTTGTATTAATAAAACACACTTTCCCAAAACAGGTTAAGCCATTCTCTCCATATTTTTTAACCTTATAGTTCCCATTTATTCAGCTTAAAAATAATATGCAAAACAAATCTATATCAAAAAATTATGTAGATATAGATAGTTATAGATATAGATAGAAAAAAAAATAATGTGCTTAAGCTTCAGGAGAAACCTACGCTGAAACAGCTAAAACCATTATCATAACTATGATACTTCAAGTATTTTTGTGTATGGCTATTTCACAAATATGCACTTTAATTCTATACAAATGCATGTTCTGTCTTTGTAGATATAGATGAATAATAGTAGGTAAACAAGCAATCGCACCAGGATAAAATCTAATGCAAATTAAATTGAAGATGCCGAAATAAATCCCTGAAAAATGGGTTTCTATCAAAAACATTTCCATATAAAAATATAATTCTGTCAAAGGAAGTCTGCAAAAGTCTACAAATTGAAGATGACATTTTGAACTAAGAAAAAGTCTTTTGCCATAATTTAAATGAAAAAGGAGAGAGGGAAACACCAGAAACTAAATGGCTTTTCCAAATGTTGAGAGCTCACCTATCTATGCAAAACATTTTAAAATAGATCTTTGGCCTTCCCTTTTTTTCTGCATTCATGTTTTCAGGGAAAAGGGAGCAGCAGTCTCATGCCCAGACATTGTGGCTGCATCCTGCTGTTCTGGGCTGGAAAAGTGGTTATATTCCTCAGTTTAGCTAGATAACTCAAAAAAGGATATGCAAAACAGGACAGGACCAGACAGAATGGCCTGAAGTTGCTTCAGGGGAGATTTAGATTAAATATTAGGAAATAGAGGGTGGTTGGGCACTGGAACAGGCACCCCATGGAAGTGGTCACAGCACTAAGCCTGAGAGAGTTCAAGAAGTATTTGGATAATACTCTCAGGCACCTGGTGTAACTCTCGGCAATGGTTCTGTGCAGGGCTAAGGGTTGGACGGGATGATCCTTGTGGGTTCCTTCCAACTCAGCATATTCTGTGATTCTGTTTGAATTTTTTTGAACTAGAAATTTTTTGAACTAGAAAAAATTTTTTGAACTAGAAAAGTGAAATTCATTCAAACCAAGTGCAGTTGTATATTTTTTCTACTGACTTGTCCTCTAGAAAAATAATTTCAGTTCACCTCTGAATTTACTTTTTCTTTCTTATAAAAACATAGACAAAATTAAAATTTGTAAGGGCATGTTTGGGGGGTTTTCCTTCTTTGTTTTATCTCTGTATAACTCCCCCAGGATCTTCTTCAAAATAGAAATTATATGACTAGAACAAGGTGACTGCAACATCTTTATCTTTTCTTTTTGTTTTGGTTTGGGTTTTTGTTTGTTTGTTTTTCTAGGATCATTGTAATGCGATATTTCCTCTTAAAAAAATGTGACATTATTATCAAGAAATATTTGCTATATAATAAAAATTAAGAAAAAATACTTCCAAAACTAGCAGAATTTTCTTAGGGAAATTGATATTTTTATACTTGATTTACATGATCATAAGATAGACAAAAATATGAAAGCATTATGGAAAATTAATCCGGAGTCCTAGGGAAATACTGAAAAGGCTTTAATGACCACCATATTCAGTTGCAGCTAGAAGTTTCTTGAAACAGAATTTTTTAAAGTAAAGCAAAGGAATGGTAGCAAACAATAGCAATTAAAATAAAAAACACTTTGTACACGCAGATACACAGTAACTCAAATCTCAGTGAATCAAAGTTACTATGGAACAACCTGGAATATAGCTCCATGGAACTAGACTAAAGGACAACATAGGCCATATGCTTTACATATGTGCATACACATACATGAACATAGTATAATTTAAATTCAGCAGTTGTATTAGGTTTGCATGGCAAGGTTTAGGTAGCGAGAGAGCTACAGGGGTGAATTCTATGAGAAGCTGACAGATGCTTCCCCATGTCCAGCAGAACCAATGTCAGCCAGCTCCAGGATGGATCTGCTGATGGACAACTGAACAGATGACAGTGCAGCCAGAGAAGAGAGGAGTGAGAATGTGTAAACAGCTCTGCAGACACCAAGGTCAGTGGAGAAGGAGGAGCGGGAGATGCTCCAGGCACCGGAGCTGAGATTCCCCTGCAGCCCATGGAGGAGACCCACACTGGAGAAGGTGGATGCCTGAGAGAGGGTCCTGGAAGGGATATGTAGACCTGTGGAGAGAGGTGCCCATGCTGAAGTTGGTTCCCTGATAGGACTTGTGATCCTGTGGGGAGCCCATGCTGAAGCAGCCTGTGCCTGAAGGACTGCACCCTGTAGAAGAAGAATGACCCACGCTGCAGCAGTTCATGCAGAACTTGCCCATGGGATGGACTCACGGTGGAGAAATTTGTGAACTCTCTTCTGTAGGAGGGACCCCACGGGGAGGAGAGGAAGGACTCCTCTCCCTGAGCACCAATGGAAACAACTTGTAATGAACTGACCATAGCCCCCACTCCTCATCTCCCTGTGCCACTGGAGGGAGAGAGTAGAGCCTGGGAAGGAGGGAGGGTGGAAGGAAGGTGTTTTTAAGATTTATTTTACTCTCACTATCCTGCTCTGATCTTGTCAGTAGTAAATTCAGTTAATATCCCCAAGTTAAGTCTGTTTTGCCCATGAGGGTATTTGGTGAGTAATCTATCCCTGACCATATCTCAACTCATGAACGTTTTTTCATGTTTTCTCCAGCCAGGGTCAACCCACTACAGCAGTCAATATTTTTAAGGTGCAACTGTTTGTGTCTTTGAATAGAAATATGAGCTCACAGTACATTTCTGATGATCTAACACATTCAGAACATTTAAAAATGACTGTTAACTCATTACAGTACATTCAGAGGGTTTTGTGTTTTACTGAGAGGCCTCTTGTATACTTTCATTTACAGCGTATTAACAATTATTTCTAATGTGACAGAGCTCATGAGCTGTACAGATGTGTGGGATCATGAAATTGCAGCAGGTCAGGAAGCACAATTGAAGCTTCTGCTTGTGTTGCCATGCCCTGACATTCAAAAAACCTAACCAAATGGATGATTTCCTTCCTGGTGGGGGAGGAAAAGGAGAGTTGTCAGGCATTTGGTCTGAGCAGTAAAAGAAAACGTGTCCAAGAAAACAGGGTTGGCACTGGTTGCTAATACACTTTGGAAATATATTAATTTTCTATTTCCTATCCACTTAGATTCCAATATGTTTGCATAATGGCATAATACATTAAACTATTGTGAAGTAATATCTGAATACGTCAATTTCTAAGAATAATTACTAGTTTGCTATGTGGTTATGGTGACTGTATGAGGTCAGAAATTGTTTTTTTCTGCTAACTTGAGCTTCAGTTCATTCTTTGCTTCTAACAATAACTAAACCAAATACATTATAAAAGGGACTGGAAAATATGTATTTTTAAGAAAGTAGGAGAAGAATTTCTCATACAGGCTCAGAATTCTCCTCAGTATAGTAATTTTGGAGCTGGCTGGCAGGTATTGTACTCAGAGACAGGCAAGACAAGTGGTGTTTCCTTTCAAAAAAACAGCTGGATACAGAAGAAGGCAGCATTTGTCTGTCTCTCTCTCTCTCTCTCTCCCTATCTCTCTGCCTAATCATCAAGAAGTCATACCTGAGTGTCTGCTTGAAAAACTGTTATGTTCTGTTAACCGATGCTGGATCCAGCAGTTTTGAAGAACATCTTTGAGACATTGGGTATTCGCAAGGTGTAAGAAAATAATTGCAAAGGCCTGTGTCCTCTCTTTTATCTTCATTGTCACCCATTCCTATGGTTTACAGCACTTGTTCAAAAAATAATATTTCTAATTTCTGTTCTCTCCCCTCTTTGAGAGAATTCAGACCTAACATCTCATTTTCCCTGAACACTTGATTATCTCCTTGAATACTGAGACAGACATACAAAGGTTGCAGAAATTTCTTATGTTCCATAACCATTAAGCTAGAGAGTCTGGACTCAGATATTTTGACCAATATATTTGTCTAATGACATTTGAGATAACCTTGGATATCTGACAGTTTTCAAGGCTTCCCACCAAGGCATTTGTCACCCATTATCAACAGTCATATCTATTTAAATAGTTTTTATGAGTCAGATATATTACTTTCAGAGTGCCTATTATCACCCACTAGTCTAAAATAACCTAGAAAACAGCTCAAAGATCTGACTACATCTTTGAGACCTTTAATGTTACAAAAGATAAAACTCAAGAATAATAAACAAAAATTATTGATTAAAAAAAAAGTAATGTAAAGATGAGTTGGGGAAAAAAAAGGAGCAACAGATATCCACACATATCAAAAGTATCTCGGATTCTGAAAAAATCAGTATGACTGATATGCCAAAAAGTATAACTAGAATTGTATCTTTTAAGCCTGATGAGCTTTGTATTTCTTATAAGCCTCTTAGCAATTAACTTTATGTTAATTGCAGTGTTTTAAGGTGTTACTTCCATCAATTAACTTTTATCCTGATAACAGAGGTAATGCCCATAAAACAAGCAGATAAATCTAATATTCAGCAACTTCCTGACTGATGTAACCCATAGCATACTAAAACAAACTTTAAAATAACACCAGGATGTAAGCAGTAAGAACTGAAGATAGTCACACAGATCCTTCTGTTATGCCTGTTATAGGAGGAAAAGCTCTGAATAAAACTCAAAATAACACAGTAAAGAAGAAAAGTTAGCTAAACATTTTGCTATGTGATTAACAATATCTATTTTGTTACTTATAGATATGGAATATCTTATTTTACAATGCAATCAAAGTTATATTAAGCAGAATAAAACATCCAGAGAAGTTAAAAATTGATCAGTGAAGCAAGCATCTTTTACAGACCACTTTTCCATGAAACTGAAGTTTGTGACATTGTAGGAGTAATTGGTTACAGGCAGTTGTCAAAAAGTTTTAATTCCCTTCAAAGAATTACAACAGAAGAATAATCTATCATTTTTTTACTTAAATACGTTTAATTAAGAGGCTGTTTTTCTTGGACTATGAAATAAAGTGCCATTATTTTTGCCCATGCTAATGTTATGATAAAGTAAAAGAATTTGTTGCATCAGCCACAACACATATCTTACTCATATATTGTTGAAAGCAGCAAACTTTTCTGAGTGAACAGGCATAGAAGAGACAGGACATCAAATAATGATTCAACTATACATTAGAAGAGAAGAAAGAGCTGTTATCTGAATCTCCCAGAATTTTCTTCAAGTGCTGGAAGAAAACAGAAACATATGCTTTCAATAAACATAACACATTGTTTTTTACTCATGTAGAACAGCTCTTTCAAAAACATATTCATCCATTTATGGTTTTGATAGATAGCCTATAATTTGACTTCTGGTATATGTTGAATTTTTTTTTTTTTGGTCAGACACAAGAATTCCTAAAAGACATATTCAAAGGTGACCAGGAATATTTTTTTAGATATGCTTCAGATTCATAAAGAAATTATTTCTACTATTACACTGAGAATACTAGCTATTACTTCAATTTTATTCATTTGAATGGGATCTATGGATTTTGCAAAGATTGTCAAAATAAAGGTTGAATCTGTGGTACCACTCCACTTTACTAATATAAAAATGAAAATTGTGATTACAGAAATTATATAAACTGCTATGATTGCTCTGAAGTACAAGGAGAGGGTTTTCTGAAGGCATTTAGAAGAATAATATTGTTTATTTTTCTGTTAGGGTTAGCACTGCTTGACACAATTTTTATTTCTTAAAGGATTAAACTGTGATGAGAAATGGAAAATGGAGAATTAAAAGCTGCCCAAGGGATTTGGAGATACATTTTTAAAGGCACTTAGGTAGCCAAGGTTGAAGAAAATATTAAATATCTATCTCAGTACTTCAGGAACACTTTAAAAAGTCTCATAAAGTGTGTTCACTTTGCAATCTCCATATATTTGTGACTCTCTTTACTGCAATTTTGTGAAATGGTGAAATACACAGGAAAAAACCAATAAAAATTGTGGAAACCGCTTTCATAAGTCCCTTAAAATTTGCAAAAAATGCAACATTAGTCTTTATATCAGGGTTTCATCAGGACAGCTAGTTGTCAACAATTTAAAATAAATAGTTTTCAACTTAAAATAGTTTTTAATATACCGTAACCTTTACAGTTATAGTACATGACAGATTTTCAATAACTGAATATAAATATATATCTCATTAGACCCTGTCCTGCCAGAGGGGTTTTAAGGGTTTGGGTTTTTTTGAGAAAACAGATTTTCCTGTGGACTTTAAATTTTCAAACAGAGGGTGAAATTTTGACCAAAAATAAAACCTGGGAAGACATTAAGAGCTAAATGTTAAAGACCCTGCTTGAGCAGGGAGGTTGTACCAGATGATTCTCTGTGTTCCCTTCCAGCTTTACCTATTTTGTGATTCTGCGATTCTGCAAAAGAGAAAGATTAGAATTAAAGTGTAGTTCCCCCCCCCAATAGGAATGAGAGATTATTTAACATATTTTTAAAAGAATTAGCATTCAAATCTTTAGTCCTTCATAAAGCAAATAAATCAATTAATTTGCTTTTAAAATTTTCAGTAGCAACTTCCATCTAGATTAATATTCTGCATGTAACAGAGTAGTGGGTTACCCAGATGTCATTATCTATGTGCTTTCACAGCTGAGATGAACCACCTTCAAGAGTATTACACAAGTTCATTTATCACTAGCCTGAGAGCAGGAAACTTATAACTTCTCAGACTGACATATTTTTAAAAACTAAGCATGATGCTGAGGTACACTGGAATTCATCATTATTGTAGTATATTTCTTTCAGAGTACAACTGAGCATAACCCATTTACTGGCTAAAATCCACAAAAATCAAAAGATACTTGGAATTTCGTTGTCCCAGAGGCCTATTTGCTCAACTTGTATTGCAGTTTTAATTTCCGCAGATAATATTATGTTTCTTCATGTGGATGATTCTTAAATAAAGATCCTTAAATAAAATTTTTGTATAACAAGAAGAGTGTTTCTGATTGTTGCAATGATCTGGAGCACTAAGCATCTACAAAATCCCAAAGCTCAAAATAATCTGCCAACAGTAAACAACTGAACATCACTTATATTAATCTCCAACTTCCTTTTCTTGCACCTCAAGACTGAGGAGAGGTGAAACCCACAGGTCTATATTCTTTTGACTTTTAGGCATTCATAGAATACCTGCATGTGTTATATCACTATGGGCTCTGATGTTGTCTTATCAGTCCAGTTATGGCAATTTAACTATCATATCTACAGTGCTGTTTGCAGAGCTGTTCCTAAGAACTGTTGGCATTGTAGGGGCATTTGAAATACAAAAAAGTGTGCTGAACTAATTCACCTTCCAAAGGTGGTGGAAGCTTTTCTAGTAGAAGCAAGAAAGCTGTGAAGAAGCAGCAATAAGCTGCCATGTATGTGTGAAGAATGCAACTGAATCTTTTGAAGAAAAGCTTAAACGTATAAATTGCATAAATCTAAACTGCTTTGCAGCATGCTTCAGTTGTTGCCAGCAAAATTCTCAATGGTAGAATACCCTAGGTCTTCGCAGTACAATAAATATTTTCTGTACCCAGGAAATATAATAAAACAAAAATAAATACAAAATTATGTTATGAATAATTTGAAGGAAAATGAAACCACCTTCAATGACCTACTTTCTCCAAATGAATTATTTCTACAGTATTTCTGTTTACTATGTAGATTGAACTTAGAGGTTTCAATGTTATGTTTTTGTCTCTTGACTTCAATTATAAATGGAGTTTTCCTATTAGTTCCTAGCAGTTTTCTTTCTTTAATAATGTCACCAGCTTTATAGCACATCAAGTGTGCTTAAGACTTCAGACTTGTCTAGCACTTCCTCCTTAATGCTGTAGATGTAGGTCAATGGGATTCAACTGGAGATTCATGACTCAGTTCCATCTGGTTCATTACTCAGATTCAATGAGAGATAGGAAAAGAATAGGGCAAACAACATTCAGAAATCAAGTGTTTCTTTTCACAGACAGAAGCTAGAACCTAGCAGCACACATTAATAAAAAAAAAAAAAAAAAAAAGAAAGAAAGAAAGAAAGAGAAAGAAAGAAAAAGGTGGCCCCCAGTTGCCCCCAGCTGTCCCTAGTTCTTCCAAGTATCTTGTACAGTAGAGATGTTTACATAACAGGAGAGTCAGTGACGAAATTCTAAAAACTGGTACCTGCTGCTGAATAGATCATCCTGTTCCTCCTGATCAGCAGCTTTTATACCACTAGTTTCAATAAACAACTCATTCACATCTGTTGCTTGTCCAAAATCTCTGATCCAAGGTAGTATCTTTTTTTAAATATCCATTTCCTCTAGGTGACCATTTCTGTTACATATATGGGGCAAAATTTAAAATTCCTATCTCATTATTCTGTCTTCCCATTTTAATCAAGCTAGTATAAGTTCTTGACATATGGTTATATAAATCTCTTAAAATTTTATATCTGCATGAAAAATATTCAAAAACATATTTATATCTGATCCTAGCTTTATTTCTAGTAAAAAAACCATAAGAACAAGCAACTTGCCGTATCAAGTAGAGGCATTTTTTTTCCTTCAGCATCAAAAACTTGGAATTTAATTTCCACATGTTTAATTTTAAAAATATAAAAGGCATGGAATGCAAGTGGAAGAGTAACTTTCTTAAATTTTGACTTAAGCATTAGGCAGAAAAGTTGAGACAATTCCAGCTCTTTGAGGTATCTTTACTACCTTGACTATTTAGTACTTTTTTATTTCAAGTCCAACCTTGCTTTTTCCTAGCTGTAGTTGAGAATAGAGTTAAAAACAATAAACTGACCAACACAAAAAACTGTTTTTCTCTGTAGAAAATATTTAAGAGTTCAAATACACTACAGCAGTGCCAAAAGGAAGGACAGAGAACAGGTGAATACAATCCATCCCTGAGTTAGTCTAGGACATTAACTCTCTTGAGCACTCTTACCAGATGCAGTATTTTCTAGCAGAAGTGGAAAAATTCATGTCACACACATAAAATTCTCTAGTTGCACAAGTACTTAACAAGGGGAAGTGACACTCAGTCTCTTCATTGTCTTCATGCACTCTTTCTATACGGCTTCGGAGAGGACTAATACTCACTATCCCATCCGTTTGTGTGCTCAGACTCTTACTAAGGACTTGCTATGGTTTTTCGTCTATTCTGACGGATACAAAAGGAATGCAAAATAATACAATGCAAAATACAATACAAAAGGAATGCAAAACATATCTATACCATTTTTTTTTAAGGGAATTACAAACCGTGTATTCCCTCTTTTTAGGGACGTTGTCTAGACCATGTGCAACTAGCAGAATAGAACAAATATTTGTGTTGTAATCCACTGCTATCAAAACAAACTTCTCATAAAAGCAGGAGGATGAGACAGTAAAATGTCAGTTGCTGGTAAAATCAAGTTGGGCTGACTGTAACTAAATTGGATACAGAAGTTTCTTTCCAAAATCTGTTGCTGAAGTGTACAATTGGTCTCTTGGTATCCATGCTAATTTCTAGTCTGCCTAGGTGCACATATAATCCCTTGAATGTAGTCAGGATGTTTAAATAGTAAGGTGGATGTCTACAGTCAGCAATAAAGTCTCCATTGAAAATCTGGCCTCTTCTGTACCAAGCTACATTTGCAAAATGTAATCTTACTTTTCACTCCTATTTTACTTCCCAGATAACTTTCCATTTCAGTCATAAATTGTATATTCATCATATCCTTTAATCTTCTTAACCTAAGTCCAGTCAAAATAAGCAGATTTTTAATTAAGAAAGCTGCAAGCAACCCAATCATCTCTATCTGGAGAAAGAAAAGCAAATGATGGCTGTGTGGGTATAATAATGTGCTGTGATCAAGACTGAATCATAGCTGAAACCTGAAGCTGATTATCCCACTGTGGGTTGAATGAAATGTGAAAAAATAACTTAATGCATGCAAAACCCTTACAGAGATTCCTAAGTGAATTACAAAAACTAAGGTGGTTGCCTCAAAAATAAATTACATTTCAGTGCTTCCATATGCGTACTAATCTGTATCCTTGGACATTTTTTCCTACTATGGTGGGAAAACTAAAGTAAAACATAGAATCCTGAACAATTCACAGTTTTTAGCTCATTATTTAATATTAGTTTTAGTTCAGGACTGCCTAATGGGTGGCATATCTCAGCTGTATAATCTACATATGGTGCAGAAAATGAGTAATAAGGTCCTTCCCAAAGGCATCCTTCCTTAAAATTAATACAAAGAAAAGAGTAGGAAGACTGGTAGAATAGAGGCATATTTTTCTGATTTTTTTCTTGCTTGTCCTATTTTGGTTTATTTCTGTTTAAGCATAATTATACTATACTGTTCATGTCACAATGTATTCGTTTGTCTGTAGTGCACCAGCAGGAGGATCTTATGTGGTGTGTTTTGGGAGTGGAATAAATACAGCTCTATAATTTTAGAATATAAAATTCAACAAATGAGCCTAAAAAATCGATGATTAACCTCGCCCTACATTGACATCATTCAGAGTCTGCCATTATCTTTAGCAAGACCCAGATGCTCCTGAGGTGCTTACTCAGAGGTTTTGTCCCAGAACATAGCTGAAGTGCACATGATTTCCCACTCTGATAGAATAATGAATGAGTTTTAGATTTCAAAATTCTTTAATACTTCCAACCGTTTCGTTCTAGAAGCCTTATGAAGCTTATATTGTTTGACTAACCTTCACTTGAAAATTTGGATCAAAGAAATGAATGAGGGTCAAAATTTAGGTCAAAATCTCTCTCAGAAGAGATTGTTGACATCTTTCTAGACACCTTCCTAACAAACTAATTTCAATGTCTTTAACTTATATAATTCTAAAAATTTCATCTTTTTCTGAATCTTTAGTTATCTTACTATCACTCCAAAGATAGGAGTGGAACTGAGGTAGGGATAGTATCACTACCAATTTTTTTGACAATTCACAAGAGTGGTAAAGAGTTATGACTTCATTAAAACTCGTTAAAAATCTTTATAAAGATAACTTAAAGATCTCCTTTGTTCTTTTAATGTAACTTTTGTAGTTATTTAAAGATAAATTAGTTCCTTGTGTTTTGTAAATATTCTTTCAAACATTCTTAAGAAAGGGTCATTATATTTATTTGAGAGGCTGCAAAATGCATTGCTTTTCAGATAGGCTAAAGTTACATTTGCCTTTAAATACTATTCTGCTAAATTTCTGTCTGGAAAGAGATCACTGAAATTCTGAAATACTGTTGGGACTCAAGTACAACATAACTCCTGGTTATATGAAATACAGATGAAAGTCTAGATACTCAAAAAAGGCAAAATGAAACATAAAATTTTGTCAGTGTTTTGCATTGGACCAACACAGCTTTTTCAGCAGCATCAGTCTCCTTGAGTAGGGAAAAGAATAATTCCAAGGGCATTCCAAATGGACCCCAGATGATCCATTAAGCAACCAAACCCATTTGCTTGCAGCACTGGGGAGAGAAGCTTCCTGCTGTTCTGTCTTGCCTGTTACAGCCTTCTGGCTCCAGGATCAAATCAACACACTTCTGCCTTTATCTTTTTAGGAGCACATTTCATCAAGTAGGTATCCCAAGAATAACTATAAAGCTGTATGTTAAGAAATACAGGAAATCCAGACTTCCCGTCAGGGTAGAGTCAAAGCTTTAGGAGTTTTTCTTTCTTCAGACAGAGTAAATTTAAAAAGGGCTAACTCAGGCATCTAGGATAGATGTCCCCAGTGCACAGAAAACCACAGCTCTAGTCTTCCTGAACTTCTTAGTTTCTCAATTTTTGTGTGTCTCCAGAAGCTTTTCCCCTTCTTTTGAAGCCCCGAATAAGATACTGGCAATTGAAAGTCTCACATTTTACACAAGAAATATGGAGGTAACATAAGGTTACCACAACAGGACTTTGTTCAGAAATGTGTTTACCCATTCCCTTCTCAGTCTCCAGGTAAAATGACTCTAGTGGTTCATAGCAAAACAGAAAACATGACACAGAAAGCTCAAGGGAAAACAACAACAGTGTAACCCGTCTTGCATGGGTTGCACTCCTATAATGAGTGAGGCTTTCTCTGGTTACCAAGGTTAGGTCCAGGAAAAGGAAGCCACTGTCCTCTGGTATATCTCATTCCTGTAGAGTGTTGAATTCACAGGAGCTGCATTTGCTGAACATCTTTCAGGAGATGAGTCCTTAAGTTCACTGACAGCAGAAGATAGGGATGATTTTAAGGCAAATAGTTTGTAAACCTGTATTGTGGAGCACTTCATCAGTCCGGTACAAAAGGGAAGGTCACAGGGCAAAGCTGCATCGCTCCAGAACTGGAGCTTCTCATATCTCCCATTTTCTGGGGCTCTAAGACATAAATAAAAGTACTGCAAGGGAAGAGTAATTTCTTTCTAATTAAATGACAAACCTTATCCAAGAATATAGAAAACAGTCGTCCTGTCTTTCAGTGTCTCGTCTGGAGTGTGTTTAGCAGAGCTTGTCTGTAAGAAATTCCTTAAGGGAAAGACTTTGCAGCACATGTTACCAAGAGAGGAAGAAGGACCGTGGAAATATTCAAGTACTTCTGAAATTATTTAGGGTCTGTATATTCTTTCTTTAAAGCACAAAGCTCAGATTGCTATGTTCTTCTTTATTTTCATGCTAAACTTAAAATTAAGTTTTCTGGGCAGACATTATTACCTTGAGTACTATTTAGCATGTGTCAGAACATCTAAGTTCTGCTTTATTATTTCTAAGGAAAGGGCAATATGAGATTTTTCTACAGTGTAGGAAATCAAATAAATATAATGTAAATGAAAGCAGAGCTTCTAGTTAATGGAATAACTAGTATTATAAATCTCCTATAAAAACAATATTCCTGTTTATTTTTCCTGTGGTGTGACACGACACCAATAACAAATGGCTTAGCATGTAACACATTTAACTTGCCTTGAAAATATTACAATCATAGGACAAAGAAAAACAGTAATTTCATAGTTTATAATTTCAGGAATATAAAAGATATTTCTTCGAAAAGACCTCAGAGCATTAAATTTTCTTAAATTAAGTGTGATGGCTGCATAAAAGACCAGAACTTTTACATGTAAATTTAACCTCAGAGAGGGCTCACAATATGCTGTAAAGCCACAGAACTTCAGGTAAATACTCTGAAATGTTGGCTTGCTTGACTGGAAATTTCTAGCATGGTTATGTTTCTTCCATTTACTTACATATAGTAATGCAAGGTAAACATCCCAAAATGGCCTGCAATTAACACCTGCTGTGAGCTCTCAAGTTTCACAATCTAAACAGAGTTGAGCCAAGACAGTTCTTACAAGATGTAGGTGCTTTCTTATATATGGCTCATGAGGAAGTAAGTAGTTCCATTTGAATGCTCTTCTATCTTTTCTTTCCACGTGTATGAACAGGGCAATTGTGGTCTTACCTTCTCAAAATGCATTTAACAAAAATGTCAAGTAAAAAAAAAGTATATATTTACTTAAATTTTAAACTGTATGAAATGATGAAAGATGACCTAGAACTACAATGACAAGGTTTGAAAACCAATGTTTTTTGGGAAATTACATAGAAAAGAATGAAACGGCCACTTTATAACCTTGTATCTATTAAAACTTTATCATGTAAAGATGGGAAGATGAATATATAATAGAAATCATTTCTGCTATCAGAAATATACTCTCCCACAGGCCACTGGAAATTTTTGGGAGAATACTGTAAGAAGATTAATTTCATTAATCTGTGTTGTTTGTGCGTGGTTGTGTTTCTTGATATCTTACAAGATATTTTCCTTTTCCAAGCAACTCAGTTAAAGACAGATCTAAAGGTGAGTGGGCCTAATTGCAGAAATCTTTGCACCTGGTGTCTTCTGTCAGACATAAAGAATTTACTTGAAGAAAATTTGGTAGGGAGGATGATTGCTCCTGAGCAATCTGTGTGGTATGGATTCCCAATGCCTGCCCACACAGTAAAAACATTTGAATTAAAGTAATCAAAGGAAAATAGATTTTTTTTTCATTATATTTGGTATTATGTCCAGAGACTGATCATTTACCAGCCACCTGTGCTTCCAAGAACTATGGGCAATTTCCTGTAATTTAAAGCAGGAAAGACTGGAAAATTGAAAGATTTTGAAGTAAATTTTACCATGAGAAAATGCTATCACTAAAATGTAAAAATACACTGTGCTTTTTATAGGTGCATTAATTGTATTCTGTAGATAATCAAAGAAACAAAACCTTTTAAAGCTACGCTATTATACTTGAGATAGTGAAAGAGTAGAAACACATCCAGTTTGCAAAATTAAGTGCTCTTTTGTTCTGCGGTGAAATGCCTCCATCATTTTGTGTAAAATAAACTGTGTAATGTAGTTTTTAGGGTTAATTTCCAAATCCCAGAGCCAAAATCTAACACTGCTCAGCAACCGGGTGAACAACGTAAGCCCATCCGTAGGTGAATGTTGTACATTAGCTGAGAATCTAAAGATTAATGTTGAGAACTTGTATCCTTTACCATTACTCAGTGCATGACTGAGTGCATACATGTGCAGATAAAACTAATCTCTTCCCATACAGCTGCATTAACATAGTGCTGTACTTTATGTACTTCATCTTTCATTTCAGGGCTCAGTAGTAGGGATTTTGATTAACTTTTGGTTTTGTGACAACAGAGCTATAAAGTTTTTATCCAAGCCTGGTTTGTATCCAACTAGCTCAGGGACCTAAAGATCTCATCTAAACATAGTTGTAGAGAAATACACCGAATTATATTAGTTACTTAAGAATTTTATTATTTATATTGCTCTTTATACTCAGAAATATTGCAAAGCTGGGGGGAAAAAATAAAATTACAGAACAGTTACCATTAATGCGTATAATCAAGTGCATCTATTACAGTGTAGCATTGCAGAGGCAAAAACTTCCTCTTGCAGTTACAGATCTATGATAAGAACTAATTTTATAATTTATGAAATGCAATTTTATTGAAATATTAAGTCACAAATATTGACGTGTGAAGATCTTCAAAGCTTTCAAGAAAAAAAGTATGTTCTCTTCCCCTTTTGTATGTGTATGTGCATGTATTAGTATTCCCAGCAATGTACTAATCCAAGTGCCAGAAAATATTGAAAATTTAGGAAGAAATTTGTTTGGTGCTATTTTTCTCTCCTGTAGCAGAAAATGTTGGAAGGATTCAGGGAAGTCTGTTTTCTAGATGTTTTCAGTTCAGTATTCCATGTAGAATAAAACGGCTAATAGCTTTGAAATCCACAGCGACAAAATCATCAAGTAATATAAACCAAGATATTTAGTAACTAGTAGCAGTAAAAAATAGAGAAACACAAACAAAACAAAACATAGAAGGAGAGCGTGGTTCCCAGAAAAGTAACAACAGAAGGGCTTCTTTATCTTCTTTTTTTTTATATCCTTTAGATATATGAAGCCTTGTGTTTAGTAAAATAAGTCCAAACTTCCCTAAGGTACCAAAACAGTAGAAAATGTTTCTAGATATACCAGAGATAGACAGACAAGATTTAGTATTATAGAGAGCAAAAATATGATATTTGGGAATTGAATGGAGAGTTTAATCATAAATGCTGACTAGGTTGCCAAAAACTGGCTAGCTTATTACCTGGGATGTTGCTGCCACTTTAGTTCCACTGTAGTAAGGAAAAATAAACTGAGAAACAATGTTGAGATTTAAAAGACACACAGTAGAACCCTAATTTCAGGCCACTGAGAGTTATGAAAACACAACAATTTTGGAAAGAACAATAATGAAAAAGAAGACCAGAAAAAAATTCTGACCTCTGGCTCACACAACAGTAAATTCCACAGCAGAGAAACTGAAACCATGGTAAGTCACCAGGTCTTGCTTAGGTATGGAGATAATAATTTTATCTGACCAAGAAGTAAGATCCTTCAGGATCAGCAATAGGATAATACCAATTGCAACAACTGAAGTGGTGTTGTCTACAGCTAAGCCATGGAAAGATGATCTTAAAAAAAAAATAAAAAAGCCTTTGGCTTTCATGTCTGGACACACAGGCAATTGCTTTGGATTCTGCTTCCAACTTATCTATTTGAAATTACTCTAGCTGGAAAAACACTTCTGAAACCAGAAAGCAAAAACTGAAAGTTTACTGTGACAGGACCAGTATTGTTTAATACCTTCATTAATGATATAGGTGAAGGGATTGAGTGTACCCTCAGACAATTTGCAACTGACACCAAGCTGAGTGGTGCAACTGACCCACCTGAAGGACTGGATGTCATTCAGAGGGACCTGGACAAGCTCAAGAAGGGGGCCCATGGGAATCTCGTAAGGTTTAACAAGATCAAGTGCAAGGTGCTGCACCTGGGTTGGTGCAAACCCCACTATCAGTAGAGGCTGGAGAATGAACAGATCTAGAGCAACCCTGCTGAGAAGGACTGGGGTACTGGTGGATAAGAGGCTGGACATGAGCCATCATCCAGCAAAATGCACTTGCAGCCCAGAAAGCCAGCTGTGTACTGGGTTGTTTCACAAGCAGTGTGGCCAGCAGGTCAAGACAGGTAATTCTGCCCCCCCGGTCTGGTGAGACCCCCACCTGGAATACTGCATCCAGCTCTGGGGTCACCAGCACAGGAAGAACATCACCGTGTTGGGGCAAGCCCAGAGGAGGGCCACCAAGATGATTAGAGGGATAGAGCACCTTTCCTATGAGGAATGGCTGAGAGAATTGGTATGATTCAACCTGGAAAATAGAAGGCTTCAGAGTGACCTAATTGCAGCCTTCCAGTACCTGAAGGGAGTATACATGAAAGATAGGCAGAGACTAATTACAAGACTATGTAGAGACAGGATAAGGGAGAATGGCTTTAAACTGAAAGAGGGTAAGTTTAGATTAGATATTAGAAAAAAATTCTTTACTGTGAGAGTGGTGAGACACTGAGACAGATGGTCCAGAGATGCTGTGGATTCTCCTTCCCTGGAAGTGTTAAGGCCATGTTCAATGGGGCTCTATGAAACTTGATCTAGGTAAAGGTGTCCCTCCCCACGTCAGAGGGATTAGAATTAGATGATCTTTAAGCTCCCTTGCAATCCAGGCCATTCTACAATTCTGTGATTTTATGATCTTGATTGTATCTGAATATTCAACATTTCTTTATTTCCCGGGCTTCCTAGATGTTAAATAGAGGTTACAAGTCTATGTCTTGGGAAATACAGGACCCGCTAAGTATAAGCTGAAAGGTCAAAAGAACAGACAGAGCATATGAACACAAACAGCATACATAATTCGCTGAAAGAACAAGTAAAAATGTGGAAAGAAGAGAGAATGAATGTATGTGTACTATAATGCCAAGACCCTTTAAATCTTCTCATGCCTCTCACATTAGCATGCCTTGTTTCTAAATGCAACACCAAAACAGAAGTAATGATGCTGAAGACTGAAGACAGGATGATATCAGGGTGAAGTGATCCATCAAATGAGCCTAAATTCTGACTAACAAATGTAGTCTGCAGAGAAAAATCTCTAATTTCCTACTTTATTAAGAGCTGTTGTCAAACAGGTAAAAGTACAAAACTAAGGTTTTGTTTAAAAAATGAGACACTGAAAAGGAATGTGGAGTTGAATACTAGTGGCTCAGAAATACTGTTTGAATAAAACCAGAAGAAACTGATCTTAATTTTTTCAGAATTCTGCAAGTATATCATGTTTTTCATTTCACTTCTATTCAGTTCCATTCTCCAAGTTAAATTTTTTGCATACATTTTCAACCTCTGTTTCTTTGCAAAGAATCTGTATTGTGAAATTCTCAGAGAAAGGTGAGATTCAACACAGGCAGAAATTAGGAGATGGATGAGAAACACAAAACTGAAGAAGATATCAGGACCTCAGATCGCTGGTTAGTGGGTGACAAGTAACTGGCGACGAATGGTATACAAAAGGATAATTTAAAGTGGATTTTAATCTAACCATACTAGTCACACGAGTACACATTTTATGACTCCAAAACATGATCACTGTGTAATGTATCAAGAGTTTCTAAAAGTACTTGCCAGTTTTCTTTTGGATATATATTAATGGCATTTGTTCTGTTTGTCACACAAACAGAAAATTACTTATTCGTAGTAACTCATCCTCTACTGACATACTCTGTGAATCAAACTGAAAATTGTTCAGTAAATGATGACCCTGTTCATTACTTCCTTTTGGCTTTTGGATAGAGACCTCACAGTGCAGGTGCTTTAAAATATCTTTTGCACCTTCCTAACCCACTTCACTGCTAAATGAGAGATTAAAGCTGGTATCCTTCCAAGACTATTTGACACAATAACAAAATTGAGTTAAATATGTAAATGTAAATGGAAAAGTATCAGTGTTTAAACAGATGTCAGCAATTTCTTAGGAAGTGTAGCTAGTGTTACAGATGATGCTGATGAAGTCTCAAAACAGCTCTGTTGCAGCAATAAAAAATTGGCCTGTGAAAAAAACCAGATTGTATTAAAGCAGAAAATACTTGAAAGTTAAGGTTAAGAAATTAAAAATGAGAGTTGCACCTCAAGCTCCAAAACTGTTTTCTAAGCTAAGAATTGGAAGCTGATCAGCCAGTACTCATTTTTTTCCCAGAGATGGAGCTTTGCAAAATAGAATTTAATTTAGCCATTCTATCCAGGCAGAAATATCCCAAAACAAAACTCAGCAGGCTACTCATTTTTAGGAAATGGTGTCTTCTTACAGCACTAAAATATGGAAGTTCCCAGTGAGTTCCCTGAGAAATGGAACAAGAGAAAGCAAGTATAAATCAGTATATTTTGTCTTTTTTGTGTGACTACTGCAGTCCTACATCCAGTTAGTTATTACCACAAGAAAGAAAATACAGAAAAGAGGAAAAATGGAGCTGTCTGCTGAGGCCATTTCTTAATGTTTTCATAACTCTTTTAATACTTGATTCCTTTCATTTACTCCAACTGCCAAAGGCAACGTGTTGAAGCATAGACCTTTCCAGTCTCATTTTTCCTATACATGACATAAATGGCAACAAATGCCAGTGATAAACAGCAACAAACGGAGTGATCCCACATCCAGGCCCAGGGAACCAGGTGCTTAGGAGCAAACATATCCTTCATCTAAAGTGCAGAGCCGTTCCTTCTCCATGGGCCATCCCTAATGAACAGTGACCAGCATATGAGGTCATGGACTTGGAGGTAGGTCCTACCATGATACAAACCAAATGCACAAGAAATGTGTAGGGCCATCTCTTGGGAAGTAAGAGTAAGTGTACTGAGAAATGTCCAGTGAGTGATAACTGCACAAGGTGTCAGCTGGCTTTTGGGACACACTAAGAAACCAAAGACAATTAAAGAGCTGTCAGTGGGAGCTAAGTCTGAAATTCTGTTTGGGATATCCAACTGCAAAGCTTGGTTTGCACAAAATTCTAATCTTTACTCAGTACTGGCTTCCAAATCTTTCAGGGAGTGTTTCTTCTGTCTTATTTTTTATGACTTAAGAGAAGAAGAAGAAAAAAAAAAGTGTATTATAAATTCCATTACTGAACTAAAAATTCCTGTGTAGCTGAGATTCATCCTAGGGAATGAAATCTCAGTGGAGATTACCCACCAGTTCTTTGTACAGTCACACCAGTTCTATTGTACTTATATCTGGTCCATTACTTTGGTTTTGATTAAAAGTTGTAAAAAGCCTGTTGGGTTTCTGTGAAGGGTAATAAGTTTTCCTAACCTTTGACTCATTTCTTCTCTTTTATAAAAACATTTTGTGCTCTAAAAGCTGGCAACAAGTTCTTAGCCATCCCTTGTCAGCAATTGGATTTTAAATGCTTTTTTTAGTACTTGAAGTGCACGGTTAGAGACCAATTTCCAACAAACTTTAAATACAAAAATAATTCCTTGAGGCTAAGCAAATTTGAAGAACCATTTGCTAAAATATCTATCAATTCTTTCATAGTTACTGCTAGAATGAATGTGTCAGAAAGTCTCATGCTTGCAGAAGAAATCAAATAAGTATACTTTATTTTTTTCCTGACAATAGATTATTTCACCTGAAGCTACATATGAACTCTGGTTTAATTTATTTTTTGATAAATCATCTCAGCTATGTTAAGTACAAGAGCTGAACACCTCAACTAGTTCTACAATGCAACAGCTTTAAGAGTCCAGCAGCCCCTGAACAACTTCATAGTATTTCATCCTAACGGAGATTTCAACCATCACAAAATTTCTGATAGATTTTGGTCTTCATGCAGGGAGTTTCAAGACAATTTTAACTTCAGCTACAGCCTAATACTATGGGCAGTTGCTTCTATAATTCTATAGAAATTAGAAACCTATAGGAAGTAATAAATTGAAAGCTTGTTATAGAGGTTTATCAGAGGAGATAGTAACTGTCTCTGACTTACCCACAGTGCCTGAACTTCTTAAAGTAGTTTTGTAGTGTAATGAGCCAAATTCCAGTAGGTAGCTTTTCAGTGGTTGGAGCCAACAAAGATGTGAAATATTTAAAAGGAGCTCACTGGTATGTACCCTTTTAAAATAAAACAAATTATTGAAATGCCCTTAAGCTTATATTATAGTTTAGTGTGTGCAGCCAGAAGGCTTGAATAGATACACCTTAAGGAAAATTTTTGAAGAGTAAAAGTTTAAGTTGATTTAATTTTGTGGGTACAAATTATGTTAGATGGATTTGGAGAAGCTGTATGTTGAATACATTTGACTTGCACAGAGGTTTTCTTGATTGAGTGTGTGGTTGAAGTGCATTATTTTCACAGAGAACAATATTTTAAAATATTTTATAAGCATATGGATTCTTATTTAAGTAGTCCATGAAGAATAAGGAGAAATGATTATGATATTGTCTGAAGACACTGCCTCCCCAACAAAAATGAAATTCACTGAAAAACTGAAGTTTTCCTTAAAGGAAAGAAAAAAGGAATATGTATATATATATATATATATATATATATATATTTAATATATATAGATAGCATAACAAAATGTCCTACAGCATTATTGGTTTTTCTGGTCCATACCAGCTCTTCGATACAATTTTAAAACAAGTTGTCTGGGTGTTCACATATGTGGTGTTTGTCTATACACTTGTATACATGCATCTGTGTGTTTTCTTTGCTTGTTTGCTTTTTTCCTGTTGGGAAGTTTGTGTATTTGTATACACATATCAGAGCACAGATTGCTGTAACTTAATGAAACCCATCTGGAAAAAATACCCTGAACATTTGCATACACCTAGGTATAAATAACATATGGCAACAAAACTGATAATTAATTGCATTTAGAAGGTCACAACTATCTGTATTTACAAGAAAATTAATATTTGTCATTGCTTCACATAGTCAATTTGAAAAAGATAATAACTGCACTAATTCTTTATGTACAGTATTTTTGTATGTTTTCATACAATAAATAGCTGTTTATTTTCCTCTTTATAATGATTAGGAGGCTTAAATAACATATATGATGTTCGTGTTGAAATTAAGTTATTTTTCTGTCAGAAAACAAACAGTTTGCATAGAAGGTGGGTCAACTGCTCTTCCTTCAGCTGGTAAAGTGCCTGGAAATTGTAGGCCATGTTCAGAAGTAAATGAGAGATCAGGTACATGTAATTCTAGAAGTCTAAGCAATGTGTGAACTCCCAAATATTTGAGTCCTCATTATAATCCTTATTATTCTCCTAGGAGAATCTCCTTTATTCTACAGAGCTGACTACACACTGAGGGGATAATTCTTATGCTCTTGGGAAAAAAATAGATAATTAAAAAAGTTGTAAAAGATAGTGTCATTTCATCTTTCATAAGAAAAAGTAATTAGAGAAGCACAGCCTGGTTTGTATTTCTCTTCTCAAGACTGCAGAGGTTCTGTGCACTGAAAACCACTTCTTTGAGGACACCATTGCAAGTTGCATAGCTTTGATATACTTGAAAATGAAGAGGTTGATTTTCATTGGGGTAGATGTTCCAAAATAATCAGCTCTCAACCCAAATTCTAGGACAACAGATACTCAGTGAATCTGATGGTTTTGTCCAAAATATTCTGTATCAAGAATTTTAAGTTATGACAATACAGATTAATTTATTAGAGGTGTTGGATAATTTTATTTTATTTAATTTTTTGTTTTAATCAATGTAGTTCCAAATCCAAGATCCAATATATGCTGGAAGGTTCTATTGTGACAACTGTCAGAACTGACAGAACTGAAATCAGATTTTAATGTCTTGTGGAATCTGTGTCAGTAAATATCCCATGTAGATAGTTTTATCTGCAATAAGATTCAATAAAAGTATTGAAGGACCAGTTAGGAAGCAGAGAAGTAATTTTGGACAATATGGAATTACAAAAATCTGTCTATCTAATATGATCATCAAATTTAGTAAAGCAGAATGAAGAATGGAGAGCTGTATGTCAAAATTTACATGAAGATAACGCATTTCAGACACACAAACCTTTGTATTTACTTTTCTTGAGGAGCCTTGTTACCAAATTTACTAGTTCGGCAATTGCAGAAAAGCAACTTCCAGAGCTCTGGATGTTTGCGAAAGCAATTTGAAAAGTAAGAGTAAAACTCAACCAGCGAGCAATATCACATTATATATATTACATGACAGTGGTATAAAGTCACAGGAAAGGGATTTCCTTCTAATCCTAGAAAAATGGGGAAAAACACTGTTGCCTCTCATTTACTCTCTTTTTGCTCTGTCATGATGTTCTGATGAAAACCTCCACCAGTTTCTCCTAACAGTCTTGTGCACAGCCTTTGGAAACACTTCAATCAGGCAGCAGAGCAAATGCTTATGCTTTAAGTATTACTGCTCACAAAAACCCCCAGGAGGTTCAGCAAAACTAAGTGAATAAAAATAACTATAACATGTATATTCAAGATTAGATAAGCAGCAAGTGGATAAAAAAGTCCTTCACACAGTCACAGAATCACAGAATACCTGAGGTTGGACTCTTGGAGACGATCTATTCCAATTGTCCTGTGAAAGCAGGAGCATATAGACCAGGCTGTTCAGAGCTGTGTCCAGTCAGGTTTTAAATATTTTGAGTATGGAGGCTCCACAACTTCTCTGGGCAACCTGTTCCAGTGTTTGATCAACCTTACCATAAAAAAGATTTTTTTTATATTCAGTTTAGCTGACTTTCAATCCACCTCACTACCTGACGCCTACCTGACAATGTCTAGTGTGTAGTAACAATATGTGAATCAGGAAGTTATGGGAGCTGGGTCAAAAACATTACTAAATTCAAGGTAAACAACATCCACTGTTCTTCCTTTATCTGCTAAATGCAGTTTTAGCAAATTTGTGAAAACTGTCTTACTGTAACTGTGTTGTTTTTTATTTGTGGAATTGTGCTTCAGTTCCAGTACACTTATTAAAGTGTCAGTTTTGTCAAAATGATCACTGCCATTGGCAACACTGCATCCAGAATGTGTTTGAGAGAGATCCAAATATTTAGATCTACAGATGGTACTTTGGTAGTTTCATTCTAGTTAAAGAACAAGATTTGGCAGTAAAGCAATACACAGTATGGATGAGACATTAAGCTTTGCAAAGTTTGCTGCATATTCAGCAGCTAATTTTCATCAGAAGTCTTCTAAATATTGTGTTAAAGGAGCCAAATTCACTCTTTAATTTGTGCTCAAACCTCCCATGAAGTCAGCGGAACTCCTATGCAAACATCAGATACCAAATTTTGGATTAAAGAATTTTTTGTAGCAGCTACAAGAGAGTGAATTCAGGGTGTATATGGGAGTCCTGGCCAGTTGTTCTGTCTAGCTAATGGATTCATGACTAATCTCCTGTTCCCTCCTCTCTCTCTATAGTGCCAGAAATAAAAATCAGTGAAGAATGATAAGATAGTCAGAGTATATGTTATGACAAAGAAAAGCATAACAAAGGAAAATAATATTAAACATTAAAATTTTGTCTTTAAGGGTAAGAATTTTCTTGAAAGGAAGGATTAAAAAATGGCTTAACTGAACTGAACGTGAATATTGTGAAATATAGAGTATAAACAAAAACTTATATTTTCTTATTTCTCGGGGAGTGGGGAGGAAACCAAACCCCAGTCATTTAATTAGCAAAATGCAGTAGAAAATAAAAATATTATTAAAATAAATACAAAATCCAAGATTTGTAAACCCAAACCTTTAGGACTGTCAATTGTACATAGTACAATTATAAAGGATACAATAGCGTTTGTGGCTAGTATTTTGCAAGTATTTAAACCCATTGAAAGAAAGTATGCATCAGGCTCCTATATTCCACTATTCCAGTAATTATGAAAATTTCAACCAGTTTCTCATGATTTGGCACACCTTGGGTAACATTTTATTTCACCAAAGAAATTTTTAAAAAGTTTATGCATTTTTTACAGTTCTTAAACTGATAGATAGCAGATTGCAAAGAATTCACTGTGAACATTTTCAGTGTTTTTTATCAGCCTAAGTACAAAACAGGTATGCCTAAAATAAAACTCTTTTTTTCCACTTTTTTACTTATTCAACCTCATTACTTTTCCTAAGTATGTTAACAAGATTGCTTAAGTTAAATACCACATTGCTTTAAATGCTTATGAAAGTGAACTCACAAAACACATGAAGAGAGGTATGAGACTCAGTGTGAACACCCACATGAAAATATTCAGTTTAGTAAGCTGTACCTTCATACAATTAACTGCATTCAAATTCAAGTTTTCATAACCTGCCAGTATTAAATCCTAAAACCAAACCAGAATATTCAGATAATACCCTTCTTTATTGTGGTAGATGGAAAATCTTCCAGTAAAATGAAAACTGGTGAATCCAAATTTATGACTTCTACATTTCTGTTGCACGATCCATCACAACAGGACTCATTTAAAAGTATAAAATGGGAAGCAAAACCTGCAGCTTCACGAAGTACAAATATAAAGTCAGTATATGTCTATTAAACAATTCTCTTTCTTTAGAACTGAAGGATATTTCAACTTTCTCCCATATAACTGAAGGTTATTGCAATTATTTAAACACTTTCCAGGAACTCTGCTAAATTACATTGAGAAAATTTGTTTATATCCAGATGTCAACTGTATTTTTACAGAACAGGGAAAAAGGAAGAAAAATTAAGTTATAGATGTTTCTTCCATCTAAACAACAAAACCCACTAAGTAGAGAAAGAAGAAAGATAGTAAGAGAAAATGGTGTTCTATGAAAGGATAGGTGGCAGATAAGACTGCCATCACAAAGAAATATTTCACTCCTAGAGGATAAGTTACTATTTCTAGGATATTTACCAAGTTTTTACAGAGAATAAAACATAAATTCCTGAAAAAGATAATATGAGTTAATGTAAGTAAATAATTCCATAGTAATGTTACATAAATGTTTTTCCTGTATCATGATAGAAATCCTAAGTTTTACTACGAATATATTTTTGTCCTGACTATAAACTTCACTCATTTTCTGAACTGGTCACCAAAGCAAGAATGTTTTTTATCTCCTTTGTAAATTGATTTCATCTTTATCTCCTTCCTGTAGAAACCCTCTCTCCATAGCATGTAAACACTCCTTTTTACAGTGTGGCAATTAATTTAGAACTCAATGACAGCGTTGTTGCTATGAGCTACCTTTTTGTAGGATTGCACTCTGAAATAAAACAGATCTAGATTAAGTGAAAATACAGAAAATACTGTGCAAACAAGGCCTTGAGGTTTTGTATCAACAGTACAGAAAGCAGAACAGTCTTCCAAAGAACTATTATGTTAGTGTTGGGGTCACATTTTCAGAAAGACTGTATATTCTAAAAACTTTTAGTTCATGTTAGATGTTTATTAAAGATATAATAAGTTTCAAGAGAGTTTATTTTTCAAATCAAATATTAAATTTACTTTAGCATAGTCAAGTATCAAAAGAAACTCAGATCACTGAATTTTAGGTTTAAGTGAAGCAGAGGTCAATAGAGAATATCTGGTAACAGTTCAAGTTCTTTTAATACAGTGACAGCATTAATCCATATGGCTATAATCAACAGTGGTGAAATATACTAAATAAAATATGCCAAATTCTATATTCAGAGTAGGACATTCAGGTGGTATATATTTATCTATTTATTTATGTCATACTGTAAAATTATATGGATTTATTTTATTGATGGCAATTTCTCTTTGTTTACTGGATATTCTAATGACTAAAAGCAAGATAAACACAGTTGAAAAGTGAAGAATATTTGCGTAGATTTAGCTTGTTTTAGGTGCTTATTTCACAGCTTTTCCCTTAGAAAGAGGTCACTGATACTCCACTGCTGCATTTACACTTTCTGTCAAACACTGTCCAAAAAAGAGATGTTTTTGGTGTACGTTTTTCATGTAAGGAAGCACCTTGGACAAGCAGGGGAAAAAATGTCAGCAGAGAAATAAAGGCATGGATCATATGTAATTTAATTAATGTTACATTGGTTTAAAAAAAGGTGGTTAAAAAGAAATCAGTGAAAGCCACATTTTTAAATTACGAAGAGAAGGTCTTATTAGTGTCATCATCAAACCCAAAAATGCTAATACATCTGCAGATATTACTCACTGTATTAGGTATGTCCATACAGACAGCAGAAGTCCTCTCACTATGCTTAGTTTCAATATGGAAGAGTTTACTTTTTACTTACCTGAGTTTCTAAGTAAGCTAAGAAAGAGTGAACCAGAGCTAAAATATTCATGCTGCATGACATATGGTACCACTCCAAACCAAAATTAATTAATGATCTTGATTTTCCTCATGAGAAAGGATGGATTAAATTATGAGTTTGTTCTTGTCATCAAGCTATGTTTCATAAGTAGCACCATTTTTGGCTTCCTCTAATCTTAGACAAGGAGCTTAGACAATCTAAATTTTAAAATTTTCTGAAGATCTTGACCAAAAGGAGGCAATGAATTTCAGAAAATTCTGAAGTCACTGAGAGCTGAAAAACAGAAAGCCCTATCTTGAAAAGAAGAAAAATCTTTTTTCGTATGAGGAAAGCTTTCAAGCTTCTTCTGAGTAGAAGTAGTGATCCCACTGGCAGCTCCTTCTTGCAAATGTGAAATAAATGTGTTAGAGAGACAGTCTTTCAGCTTCCTCTGCAATGATAAGCTAATGGGAAGCACAGTAGCAGCCTAGTTGCAGAAACAAGATATTTTCCAAATTCAGGAGGTCCTAGAAACAAATACGCCTTGCACAAAGAACTATTCTAACGTAGACGGTTCAGATGGAACTCCAGTGAGCAAGACCTTGCTCCAGTAAGCAGTAGGTAGGCTGGTGCTGAAGCAGATTAACTGCAGGATAACAGAGCTGGGGCACAGCTGGGTGTACTTGAGCCCTATTCTGAAGGAAAATCTGTTCTCTAACTAACTAAAAGACTTTACTGTATAGACATTAGACACTATGGATGCTGCTGTACTGCCAAATAAAATGAGCCCAGGACCATTCTTTGCCCTTTTTTCACTCCAAAATGAAGTGGCCACATTTAACCTGGCCACTAGGAATGGTTCAAAACTATTCCCTGGCTCTCTCTATTTTACTAATATAGGTAGCTATACAGGTAAGTAATCATACATAAAATTAAGTTACTTGAGTATCTCTCAAGTATTTATAGACTGATGCTCAGTCAGACTGTGCTCAATCGTTGCCTTGTGTCTGTCCACACTTGAGAAGGTAGTATGTGTCAATGATGACCCTTAAAGGGCATCTTGGTTAGAGTCAGTCTGATTTAGGAAGTCAGGGGCTTTATTTGTGCTTAATTTCTCAAGGAGGGAGATCCAGCATTTTATTTTTGTTATTATTATTTTAATCATGATTTTAATTTGCATACATATAGCCAATGCTGTAGCAAACTAAAGTGCTATAGGAAGCAGTCCTGAAGATTATGTCAATATTAATAAGTTGAGCAGTGTCAGAGAATGTTCCAACCTCTGAAACTTGATTGTCATCACTATTAAATTGCTAAAATAGCTTCTAAAATAGCTTTAGCATGTACCAGGCTTTGACACAAAGAGTTCCCAGGCACAGGTCAAGGGTTAGTATGGGTCATGGACAGACTATTCCCAGCAAGCATTTTCAGGGAAGAGACCTTTATGACATGGATGTTAGTCTGTCTGTGATGACTGACATCAGGGCCCCATTACAGTCTCAGGCATATATAATTTGCTAATTAAACACAGCTAAACTTGTCCCTCTACTTGGGAAGTTTCTGAGAGTGGTGAAATTCATGTGATTGCTTTATAGTACAGTTTTACTTGTGAGAACATCTTAGCAGGAAATCACCTCTATTTCAAAAAACTATGAGCTATTTTGAGACAGATTAAAGTTTTTGTGTTTCTTCAATTCCAGAGTTAATTTCATTCAGTATTTGGAAGTGGTGCATGTCATCCAAAAATGAATCCTTGATCACCATGACAGCTGTGAATGATGTTTTCCGTACATATCCCACAACCCCCATAAATCCCTTCAGGTTTGGTCAAGCCAGGAGAATGAATATGTAACTGAAAAGTAAGTCATGCTCTTTCTAGAGCCTCTCATTTCTTTCATTTCTGTTATTTCCTAAAGAAAACAATTTATTTTTCTTCATATCCATCTCTGACTTCTGTCAGTTTAGATCAGTTAGAGTGTTTTAGAGCATTTAGTAAAGAATAAAAAACCATAACCCAAATGCAGATATTGCTAGACAGGAATAGAATAAAGTAGTATTAGGATAATTACAAGGGATAAATTTCCTTTCTCTGTCACCCTGATACATGTGTATCCAAGGTGAGCTTCTGAAGACAATGAAGTCATTTGAAATTATACAGTTCAAACAGGAGTATGATACGGCTGGAAGTCCAATGCCGTGCAAATGCTACCATGGGAGACCCAGGCTGCGACATCTAAATCCTTGTCCAGCCAATGAGCGTAACGATTTAATGCCACGGTTCAGAGCAAACTGACAGTCTACCACATCACAGATGTGAGCAAAGGCGCTTAAGGAAATAACGAAAGTAACTAAATATGGCAATTATGTTTTTTAAAAGGGATTTTGGAAGATCCAGTACACAAAGAAGGTGGTGAATATTTTCTAAATTTGAGGTTGGTTTATTTATCATAATAGTATCTTATGCATTGAAAAAAAAAATCTGCTTCCATCTCATTTTTTATGCATGGAGAATGGTTATGAATCATTCTATTTCCTTTTTTTGACTGTGTTTTGATGTTGATTGTATTTTGCTTAGGCTTTCTGATAAATAACCTAAGTAATTCCAAGAAAATAAATGTAGTTGTGCTTAGTTTTTAATACCTATGTTATATCTCATTTTTTTAAATAGCAAACTAAGCTAGAACTTAAGGTATATCGCTGAGAAAGTCAGATAAAACACTGTATAAGATAGATGTATTACAAGCGTATTTTGCTGTGTTTCTTTGTGGCCATCATTACTCCTAAACAATATTTTTCAATGCCAGATGAAAAGTTGGAGGGGGGGAAATAAACAAACCTAAAGACTTCCACAATGTTTTTAATTAATAGAGTTTTAAGATCATCAGTTAATAGATGCAGCTAAGTGTATCATTATATGAACTGACAGTGAAGATTTGAAATAATTTTCAAAAGCATATAGGTTGAACTGAGCTAACTACTCAAATGCTCTTTCTTAACATTAATTAAAAGTGTAAATGCATAAAAGACAATTGCAGGCATTTTATTGGTAAATGTGTGAAATCAACTTAGCTTCAGAGTAATGCAAAGATACATAAAAGATATATTATTAATCCAAGTTTGGCACTGACAATTATTTATGTCAAATAACTTTGCCAAGCAAAGATAAGACTCAGATGTTTTCACTACCTCTTACTATCCATTCCTCTGCCCTTGGTGCAGTTAGCAGTGAAGCTTAAACAGTCTCTGGTTCACATCTTGGGCAGGTTGATAGGTCTTCAGACTTCATTTACCAATAAGATTTCAGACCATCATAAGTTTAAAACATAGTTTCATGACGACAGTTTAATGGTCAAATAAACAAAGAGTTAACTTACTTTTAACATCTACACTTTCTGACCTTTCTTACTGGAACACAGAAGTGAATTTCAGCATGGATTTTCTTATGTGTCTTTGTGCACATCTGGTAGTGTCTAAACCAGCTGCTTGTGTTTACATTATAACCCTTTCAAAATATTTTCCTTATCTTTTTTTTTATTTTTGCGTAGCTTTTGTGAGACAGGGAAGGTAAGCAAAGAGATTCGCCTTTTCTTACCTTTTTTTTTGTTTAAGTCAACCTTCAAAGTCACATTATAGATCATCTGAGGAGAGGGAAATCTCCTGCAAGTTAAACAGTCAACTTTGTCTTTTGCCAAGAGAAGGGTCTGAAGGTTGTTTTATTTTAATGAATGTGTCAGACCTGAAAGTATTCACCATACACAAGCTCTTGCCAACAGTAGGTCAAAGAATTAAATCATTGTATTCATGAGACAGAAATGTCATCCCTTCCTATTACACAGAGACCCTTCACCTTCTAGCCTTGTAAACACTTTATTTGGCTCTCTTCCAACAAAAGCACATTAGTTTCTTGACTTCACTTTAACATATGAAGGTAAAAGAGAAATTTGCAATGTGGATAAAACCCTGTCAATATCAAAAAAGCTAGATTTTTATGGTAAAAAAGAGAGCATTTCAACTTTCATATTGTAAACAAAGCCATTATGCTAATTTTTAGCCTTTAATAAGCTTCTTTATTTAGAAAAGTCTATAAATTTTAATGCTTTATGTTTAAACATTATATTTATCAATACAATAATAATTTTTTTTTTTAATACACCACTAAACTGGAAGGATTCTGCTGAATTCTTTCAGGACCTAAGAAGCAAAGAAGAAAAAAATCAAAATAACCATGATCAATATTTTCCCTTTTGTGCCAATCGAAAAAAAAAAACTCCTACAGAAATAATGTTAAAGAGTTAAAGAGGTTTAAACTAAGTTCAAAGGAGGAAAGCGATAAAATAAGCCATAGTAGTGAAAATTCATTGAACAGTATGGTGATGGTTGAGGGACAACATTTGAGGGACAATATTCTATTGCAGTCTTTCACTCTGCCCCACTGTGTGCTGAGTACACTGGAGTGAATTTGAAATGTTTACACAATAATACACACAACACAAGGAATCAAAAGGGGAACTAAAAGCTTCAGCTATGAAATCACTGGCATAAGCGAGGCCTGAAAGGAAGAGTCCTTGGACTACAGTGCTGATATGGAAGGTTATAGACCTTTGACATGGTCTGCCTCAGCATGCTTCTCTCTAAATTGGAGAGGGATGGATTTAATGGACTGTTTGGTGCATATATATACTATACACAGCTCTGAGCAACCGGCTCTTGTTGCACCTGTTCGGTGCAGGGTCATTGAACCAGATGGTCTACAGGTATTCCTTCCACCCTCAGCTGTTCTGCGATTCTACGATATACAACATTTTATAGACTTCACAGGTGCATGAACTTTTGGGCAGGACAATACTGATGCTGCACAATTTCAAGGAAAATGGAATTGCACATTTATTTAAGCCACCAAAAATCTTCAAAATCCTATGGATGGCAAATTTTTGCTTTTGACTTGGAATCTTTCAAGATCTGATGGTTCCTGAAGGTGATTTTAAAACAATGGCCTTAAGCACAACATTTATATCACACTGAAAATGTCAAATAGGTACAAGGAATGTTTTTCAGTGTTTTATTCAGCAAACTGCATTGCCAGTGTAGCTAATAAATAAAAGGCATTGGTGACTTCAAGTTTGTTATTAGCAATACACAAAGGGAAGAAAAGAGAAAAATTTATAAGAAAACAACAACTGAAATGTTTTCTGTTTTTCTTTTGTATTTTTTTTTCTTAAAAGATCATTTTCAGTAAATGTAGAATGGAAATAACAAAGATAGCAACAGTCCAAGATTCCCTGCAATGCCCTTTTCATGTGCATCAATCAGGACTTCAGACATCAATACTTCCTTTTCTCTCTGATATTCATGAATCTGTTTTCAGTTTTCAAAAACTTTATATCAGGGAGTTACAAGACCTGACCAATTAATCCTCACATTTTCTTCAGCTGGACTGTGTGAAAGTATTATTATGTGCATTTTTTACTCATACTATGTTAACAAGCTCTATAGAGACACCCATAAAGAAGTAAAATGTTAAAAACTAAATAAATATATGAACTTTACATGATTGCTTTACATTCTAAAACTATCTGTTATTTTGAGATCCTATTATGCTACTTGAATTCATATTTCCTTCAAAGAAACTAGCAACCAGGTATATAAGCTATTTCAGCTGAAAAAAAAAAAAAGACTTTTAACATGTACGTGAATTAAAAAGTAATGATCTATGGAACTTTCAAGAGTGGCTATAACCCCAAAGCCATTTTTCTTTTTATGTTTATCAATACTCAGGTAAATAATATATTAATTTTTACAAAAGATTTTTTTACAATAATTTTAACATATTTTTATTTTTAGGATACATTTGCTACTTAAAGATTATTTTAATTTTTCAGGCAAGATAGACATTTCTGAGGCTAACAAAAATAATATCTTCCCAATTTTGGGACCAAAGTTTGCCTCTAATAATTTCCTGTAGGTTTACTAAAGCTATTGTCCATTTCATAAAAGTAATACCTAAGACATAAGTCAAAAGTAACATGCATTATTACTTTCTGATGATCATGCTATTAACATTTCAGAAGATTACATCAGGTAAAAATGTGTCTTCTTCATACTCAAATCCTTAATTTTTAACCTCATATTCCATCCTTTTTTACCTCCTTGACACATATAATCTTTACTAACATTATCTTCCTTTATTCACATCCTCATGCATCCCCATTTTCTCTAGAATACCCATACAGGCACATATAAGCACAAGCAAATTCCACCCTGAACCCATTGATTTTTCAAATTCTGTTGTATTTCCACACCTACACATACCACCATACATATGAGCTCAATTTATTTTAATTGAAAGAAAGGAGAAGGAAGTTGTCATGAATAGTAATACAAGTATAACCACTTAACAAATACACTGACATGGAATTATTTATTCTATCTATGTCTATGATAACTTACATTCAACATGATGTTTCTCAGTGAATAATAAAGGAATTCAAAATTTTTTACTACTTTTAAAAGTATTGCCAATAGATAAAAAATTTATAAATTATTAAACCTTTTAGTATTCAGTATACTTGCAGCAATCATGGTGAACTCCTTTGGTTTAGTGAGAATGTAAAATAACATGTAATTCCATAATAATTTCCACATACTACAACATTGGTAGTTGTCCAGAATACTGCTTTACTTCAGAGAAAGAGAAAGGGTCCATACTTCAATAACCCTCCCAGGATAGTGACTGCTAGACATGCAAAAACTGAATGAATAATGGTGACATGCTATGTGGAGCAGTTGAGGTTTTGAACTTATTTAATACACATCTTTGGACACACAGTATTATGGATAAGCTGGTAAATGAATCTGGAATAATGCCGAATACATTACATCATCAGTCTGAACCTAAACAAAACAAAACAAGGCAAGAGAAAAAAAAAACAGGAAAAACAAAAAGAAAATATGTGAGCTCTAATAAAAATGATGGAGTGGACATTTCTGTTTTGAAACAGAAATATTTAAAGAGGTAGGAGAAAAAAACAAATACAAATTAGAAAACATATTATTAGGTAAAAAAAAGTGTTAGATCTATTTACTACAGAAAAGGCATAAAAGAGAAGAGATAAAGATCTATAATGACTTTCTCAAGAACAAAGACTGTATAAAAATAAAATGTGTGTTCCCTCTATTAGAAAATATTTTTCTTTGCTTAAAGAAGCCATTTTATTTCCTCATTTAATGTTATCTCATGGGTTTGAATGCAATCATGTTTCAAGGCCTACTGAAATCAACTGTCTTTTCTAATCTTTAGATGTAAACTTCATTTCTGTCTACTTACAGTACATTTGTCTCATTTTTCTTTATTATGGATAGAAGAAGAATTATGAAGAATGAATTTTTGTGTCCATACATTGTTATCAGCACGGTATATAAATGTAGTGGGTACTAAAGACAGAGAAATAGATATGCTAGACTATTTCAGGCTTCCATCATTTCAGCTTAGCAACACAGTATTTTCAATAGTGGTATATCCCCAAAAGAATTTTTTTTCATTTACTTTGCAGATAAGCATTAGATCCAACACAGAATTTACCTTTATGTTTACTGGGTTTTAAAAGTTACTTCTCAGAGAACTTGACTTAAGTTTCATGATTTCTGTCCTTTCAAAACACTCAGTACAACTGATCCCATAGCAACTGCCATTAAAGACACAACATTTGCAGCCCAGAATAATTGAAACAATTCACGATTTGACAATATTTTTCTCTTACTGTAAAAACTTTATCACTAGTAAAATTATTAGTGATGTACTACACATCACTAATTTCAACTGATATCAGTTTGTGTCTGAAAATCAATTTTCAAATCTATTTTCAGATGTTTGCTGTGGTGTTTGATGAACATTGTATTCCATGAATACAATGGAATAAAAAGTTCCACAACATGAACATGAGAAGCCAATATCTGTAATTATCAATAATGATGAGATAGTATTCCTACAGGACTCACTGAGTTTTGCTAGATAAGTACAAAAGAGGGAAAACTACTTTTTTGTGTTTCATAGGGTAAAAAAAAAAAAAAAATAAAAAAACCCAACACAAATAACAAACAAAAAATCCCACTAAAAACATCTGAAGGCAGAAGGGTGACTACAGTATTTATTTAATAAAATAAGACAGAACAGAGATATTTGGTTTCCATGTGTATTAAAATAAAGGTGGATCCCAGAACTTCAAAATTATTAATTGAAAAAAAGAAGCACCATCTGTTTCTTATCCTCTATAAGCAGCAAAGACATGTGCACTGTGTTACACATGGAAACAGTTCCTATAAGCATATCGTTGTTCTGCAGAATCTAGGCCACCCTAAAATCCATTGCTCCACAATGTCTGAGCAATACCAGTACAGCACACCAGTGTTTTAAGGGAACCTGCCTAACTATAAATTAGGGCTTCTTTCTATGAGTAATGTACCAGACAAAAAGAATATTCTTCTTATATTTCTTCTGTGGAGACTTTTGAGTCCACACATGTTGGAATGAAATAAATAGCCCATTTACCTATCCTCAAAAGCAATTGGGCATGGAAGAACGGATAATATGAATCTTGAATTCAGCTCACAATTACAGAGCCACTAGGAAGGAAATGGAGTGATGCTCATTTATTCATTGTTTAATAAAGTAATAAATGACTACCTATTTGGAGACAACAGATGCAGGAGTTAAAAGGGGAGTGTATAGCATATGTGAACTCCAAGTACTCCAAATAATGTTATGTCTTCGGATGGTCATCTCTAAACTGATGCTCCAGGCTTTCTATACCATCATCTTTATGACATTTTTATGCACACACTAACCTAGCCTTACAGATAGACTTAACAGAGAGACACTAGTATTTCGTTCTTCTAATGAAGCAATTTAGCTCATAGTATTGCTCATTATTATATTTTGCATCACAAGATGGATGAGATGTTCTTTGACACTTTACAGCAAAACATGTAAATATACTCTGTCTGACTGTAATTTATATTTTCTCTTTTCAAATGACTTTAATATTCTTGACTTTTGTCCAAAATTCAATAGCTGTGGGGATTATTTCTATGTTTACATTACAAATTGTAAGTAAATTCCACCCTAAATTTTAATTTTTTTAGATTCATTCCAGCACTGCTGTGTGGTTCATCAGCTCTTTGTTACATCTGCCATAATTCACTTGACACTTCACCCTGAAACCTGTCTCACAAAGCTATTGTATTCTCAGAGTATTGGAAAAAAATATAGCTGATTTTTTATTATTATTAATTATTCATTTAACTTGATATTGATTTAGAATGTATTTTGAGTCACCGAATAAATATTTTATTTTCCATCTTTATGATGGGAAAAATATCTATACTACTTTGACATTTGATTCTGACTGCAAGAAAATAATAAAGGGTTACTGCTGCTATAATTTTCATTACAGTTTTGTTACTGTTGTCTGCATAACTATATAACACTACATATATTTCCAATCAAAATTTTTCTGATTTTCAGAAGGAAGAATAAAGACAAAAATCTTACAATCCTTGAGTCCTAAAGAAAATACTGTATTATTTTCTCTGTACTTGAATATGGAGAGAGACTCCTTTAAACTTTCTATAAGGAGAAATATTACCAAGGATTCTAACTTAGGAGAGGATCTAACCATTCCAGAGATGGTCTACCAAATAAATTCTGTCAATTCCTGCAGGGAAAGAATGAAAGAATTATCCATGAAGTAGCAATTAAACAAGAAGCAATGTTATTATAAACACAAAGCAATAATTAATACACATCCTTTTTCAGGAATTTTTTTACATGCTATCTGTTTATGGCCTCAAAGTCTTTTTTACTGTTTCTGTTTCTGAGGGGTTTTTGATAAAAAGACATATAGATAAATATTGCAAATATGTATTGAATCAATTCACTTTCAGATTTTTATAGCCTGAGCTTAGTCATCAAGAAGTTTGGCACATAGTTACTGGTTCACACTTCCAAGGTAACAATAGAGAAATACAGAGACAAAAATTTTTTATTTTTCTAATACAATTTTGATAAATTAAGAAAATAGTTGACTAAAATCCACAATCTATTTTTTTTTAAACAAAGGCCAGAAGAAGAAATATGAAGACATTATCAACTTCTTTTTATCAGATTTTGATTGGCTTTTACCAGAAAAACTTCATTCATTGAAGTTCAATTGAATTCTCAGATTCTCAGATTCTTCTTTGGTGGCAGGCATTGTCAAGAGGTTGTAGAGAGGCGGGCATTCTGGACGCCACCTACTGGTCATGCAAAACTTAAAGAACAATTAAAGTTAGTAATTATTTTTCTCTTAGTATTTACATGAAGTTTCCAAGGGCAATAGAAGAAAGCAAAGAATATGAATGGAAGAATTCCACGCTAAATTTTAATTTTGCTTTAGATTCATTCCATGTTCAGAAGTGTAAATGTACTGAACTGCAGCAGAGTAGCTCACTTTGTGTATTGAATGCACAGCACCTCACGAGAGGCAGTAGACATTTTAGAGGTTGGTGTTCTGGTGAGGTCTGCTTTAAATATTTAGAATTTTGCTCATTCAAATCTATTTGGTTATTTAAGAATTTTATACTTCACAATTACTGCATTTCTGTTTTACTTTTTTCCACTTAGGTCTACTTAAGAGTCTCAGGCATTACTATGTTGTCATGATTCTTTATTGTTCAACACAAAGCCTAGCTGCAGATTCAAATATTCTCTGTTTATTCCCATTTGTTCTACTTTTATTCCCATTCTAATTCCAACTTTATCCCCATTTGTATTTTTCAACCTCTGCAAAGCAAGAAAAGAGCATAAAATTTGATTTGCAGCTAACTCACAGAACCTTTATTTTTTATTACTGAGTTCAATGGTACATGCAAAAAAACATTTTGCAAAACCATTTTAGGGAAAACTCATTTGTCTTGGAAGTAAATAAATCATTTTCCTTTGTCAGCTGTTGGATAAGATATTATAACCTGAGTCTTTAGCTCTGTTTAGTGAGTGTACTTAGAAGACTATTTCTGTGAGAAAGTAATCCTGAGTAGGAAATTACATTTTACCAGCAGATAGTTAATTCATCTGGAACCCTCACTGACAATCTTCAGAGCAGGGCCCTCTCATATGAAAAACCACATTGACTTAAATGCAATAACTCAACTACTGTTTTAGTCTCAAATGCAAAAAATTAGTACTGTGAAGGTGTTTTGCATTCACAAATTATTCAGATGATTTTAAAACAGTACCCCAAAGTTTTCATATAACTTTTCAAAACTGCATACTGCTCTGTGGGCATCATTTTTTTTCCCTTATTTTGTTTTAATTTTATTTAATTTTATTTTATATATTTTCAAGAAAGAAATAGTTCCCAAGAAGGCACTCTAAACCTAGATGCTTGTTTTGTCAAGAGAAAGAGACAAGAAAGCAAAACTCTAAAGTAAAATTGTTACTGATGTTTGTATGGTCTATGTCATCTGCAATGTCCCTATGAATATTTTTACAGGTACCTATGGACACTAAAGTAAATTTAAAGTCTGTGCATATGCTTTATCATTATGTAACATATAACAAGGGAAAAATTTATTTGAGCACATAAAATGAATGACATGTCCCACATAAATGTCTCAGAGAAAATGCTGGCAATTATCTTTACAACAACCTTTCTTTTTTTTCCCCAATACAAAGGAAGCCCTATGTCACCCAACCATCTCATTCTTTTTAGCCCAATTTCATTGTAGGAAATCAACTCTATTTTTGCAATACACCTGAAAGAGTAGGCCCTTTAGTGATTTGACAGCAAAAGTTAATGAAAGCTTCTTCAGTTCATGAGATAATACTTTTATGATTTCATTGAAGTTACCTCATAAATATAATGAGAAACAGGAGGGCTTGCTATTTTTCTAGTGGGAATAACTTTTTAAAATGTATAATTTCCCTTGTGGTTTTGCTGTGCCATGTGTTTTCTTTCTATGAATATTTTTAGCAGGCTAAAAAATTGACTGAATATCTTTTACTCACAGACAGCTAAGATATGCTAGTACTACAAAGCTATTCAAAGTTCTTTACAGTACAGCTACAGTGATTTTAAGCATGGTGTTAATTTTGAATGGTAGTGTTACTTATTTTACCACTGTCTGTCAGGACGAGATTGTGGTTTCTTTTCACATCCTTGCAAAGAAACAAGGGCTTAAAGCAAAATCCAGATATTTATGTTGAAATATTTAATAGCAATTATTAAGTCCAAGTAGAGGAAGAAATTGGCAGAAGGAGCTATGGCTTTTTTGGATCATATATTGAGTTGTTTTAAAATTCTCATATGAAGATCTACTACCTCATAATTTTAATCAAGTTTTGTTCAAATGCATAGTAATAATTCCTTCTTTCAAACTGTTTGTATGCATTGTATTTATTCATTAAGAGAATGACTGCTAATGATACTGTCAGGCTATCAGGGGTGGACCAGAAGAGGCCTACAGAGAGTGGAGAGAGATGCAAGAGAGTTGTAAGGAAGGCTCAGAAGAAGAGATCTATCTAGAAGTCTTCTAGCAATTGCAGCTGTGCAGAACTGGTTGGGACCCAGCTACAAGGCCGCAGCCTTGCAGCCTCTGCAGATTCCCCTGTCTGTGCCCTCAGGCCACACCTTCCATTCCTCCCTAGGTCTCCCTTCCCCCTTGCGTGACCAGACATATTCCCCACGGCCAATCTTCCCAAGTTCCCTTATCACTGACTCTCAGGATTTGATGTTTCCCAGAAAGAAACCCACCTCTGTTCCTGAACCTTCTGTATTCCCCTGTATATAAACTGTCATCTTGTTTTAGTAAATGCCATTTTGTGGGTCATCATCTGTGTGACCAATTCCCATACAAGATGTGCCTCAGGGTCTGTCGCAGGTCCAAACTCCACTCGCGATACCAGACAACTATTAACGTCAAATATTTGCCTACTGATCAAGTACCCTCTGAAACCTATGATCCACTGCAATCTTATTCTGGATAGAAGCATATGGTGCACTATCATTAACATATATCTACAGATATACTGTAGATGTATACAGCAATAGAGAATTACATTTTAATGCTGTATGAACTCGAAATGTCACCACCTCATAACCAAAGCAGCTTTTATAGGATACTGTTCTTTGACAAGTTCCAATTTTTCAATTCAAGTAGGTACAAAAACCAAGTGTTGAAATAGCTGAATTTCCCCATGGAACAGTAATTTTGATTCTTGCTCAGCTCCACTTAATGTTACCTCAGTAACTCCCTTTCTGTCTGTTGCATTGGTTTGGCTACATTACCAATGGGAAAGCATCCTCATTTATTAGGTGGGAAAGCAACCTCTGCAGAGCTATTACTTCCTTTTCCATATTGGTGTGAAGAGAGGAGGCTGAGCCTTGATATTAATTCTTTCCCCAAGAATGTAACTGCACTAACACGATGGCACCTGGCCATATAATTGCATGAAGTATATGTATTAGTCTATTCTACCTAGAGGTGATGGCAGAAGGCAGATTGTGGCTGAGTTACAATCTGCATCTGGGGCACTGCATAAAACAAAAAATCATATACTGTTTGTTCTTTCTATGTGCCTTTGGCAAAGTATTTCTATGAAGTCACAGTTTTCTTATAAGCTGTAGCCACTGCAAAGACTGTGGTCTAGCAGTGTATCAACTGAATCATTGTTTGGCTACGATAACACTGTCATTAATGTAAATAAAATTATCATTGTACCCTAGGACAGAAAGTAAATTTTCTTTTTGAAATGTGATCTTTCTGCAAAGAAAATCAAATTCAAATCGTCTGCATTTCCAGCAAATTTCAGATCTACTGTATTTCTGTGTATAATTTTTAATAGTAAATTTTTGTTCCTTAGAAAGTCTATAGATTATTATTTATTGTCTCCAAAAATAATCTTAAAAAAAATTAAATCACTTTCTAAATATTTACTTTAACATTCATTGTCCTGGTGTCTGCAAAGTAATGCAAGCCAATACATTTGTATTGCACATTTCTGTATCATATCATTTAACATCGCTCATTTTCAAGACGAAAATTAGAAGGAAATGGTTTTTTGATAGTCACCTTGTTGCCTTTAAGGGGAAATCTAAGACATCAGTTCATAAACATAATGGTGTTTTCTTCTCTGTGAAATTCCATTGAAATTAGCAGGACTGTCCCAGGACACTTCTGCCGTTCAAATTATGGATTTTGTATTCCAACCCCAACATGCCTCCTTATTACCTGTATGCATATGTATGTAGTATTGAAATATAATTAGCCAACACATTAACAATACATTTCTAACCAAATTCAACTTTAAAAAGTTTAATATTCACAAAAACTTTATCCAGTTAATTGTGTTTTAAACTTATTTGTTAACCTGTGAATAGATCAAAATTAATCTTCTCTTATTATCTTGCTAACTAACTGAGGATATATGCTAAGTATGGTTAGGTACAACCACATGTAAGCTCATAAAACAGTCATCATTCCTCTTTCCCTGCTTTCTGAAAGAAAGATGAGTCTCATAGCAAACAGCATACCATTTATTGAGAACCAAAAAACTGAACTTCTACCTGGTGGGTCTAACTACAGAAGAGTTAATGACAGTAATCTTTGCATCATGATTCAGTGTTTTCAAGTATTTCGGTTCAAATTATCTATGACATGGTAATACTATACAAAAATAAGAAAAATTAGGCCTTTTAGGAGATGATAAAAAAAAGAACAATGGAAAGAACTTGTACCATGGATTACTGTATTTATAAAAAAGGATTCTCATGGATTGGCAAAAAGATTGAACACAGTCAACAGTAATTATTACTAAACGTCTGCCAAATTAATCTGTATGATCAAAGGGGATTTTTCTCTGTAACTTATTTATGGCTTAATGTCTTCCTGTGTATTAGCTTAATAGGTTACAAATGGAGCCTGTCGACTTTCACAGTTAGGGTACACAGCTCCAGGGAGAACATTTACTCAGAAAAATACGGTACCTTCTTGGCTGCCTGATTATTTGTCTCATTGACACATCCACATAAATGTTTTCTAGGAACAGACTGATTAACATTAGTCTCATCATCCACTGAGATTGAGAGCCAATGGAAAATAAGAGTCATGTAAACCTACTGAAGAATGTTTTTAAAATTTCAGAGACAAGTAAAAACTATATTTTGTTAAAAAAGGTATAGAGACTGTGTCTGCATAGTAAGAAGAGAATCCAACTGCTTACTGAAAACAAAAAGGGGAAAAAAAAGAAAAAAAAAAAAAAGACATTTTAAGTGCTCAATATATCAAGTTAAGCATTACATATGGCTTTACAGGTTCAGTGCCCAGAAGATGAATGAGCAGAAACACATGCCAGAGATTAGCCAAATAATCCAGTCTACCTAGAGTGAAAAAAGTGACTGTATTGATCTTGCACATAATAAAAGCTTGATTTTTCCTTAGACCTTCAGAAAATTAGACTGATGATACTGTCTGTTCTCTCTAATGAAAGCAGAATCAGCTGCTACTATACTGTTTTCATCAGAGGCAACAGCTTCACAAAATTTCTGTTGGCACTTTGAAATAAAAGTTGAATAGAAGTGAGTAAACTTTAGTCTTGTGAAATTTTACTTAAGAAAAGTACTTATGTGCCATGTGTCTCTGAGATGCATGCAACAGTAGCCTCAGGTAATTTTTTTTTTCTCTAGAAAATGATCTGATCTCCTGATGCACCTCGTTGACAAAGATTTTCCCTTTTATGTGGGGTTCCAGTTCACCTTATAAGCAAGCATGGCAAGTATGTGTGTCTATTTGCTACAAAAAGTAGTTATTTTGGTAAACAGATTTGTCTTTTAAGGCTCCTGTTTTTATACCCTTTTGCAGTCTCATGGCATGGCATATCGTATGTGTCATGTCATTTATCCCAGTTCATCACTCATTAAGCATAGGTATTTTTCCTTTATTTCAAAACTAACTTGGGCTTTCTCATATAAATAGCTGATAGTGCATTACTGTCATAGTGTACAACTCTTCTCACCCAGCAGTTGTTGCAGCAATTTGGCCTAGTAGTTTAGTAAATAGACAATTTCTGTATAGTTTGATGCATCTGATCTATTTTAAGGCAGATAGGTGATACGAATCAACCCCTAAAAGTGCAAACCTCTCTATCTTAAAAGTAGGTACTTAGACTTAATAGTTCAGTCAAGCAAGCTAAAGTTTTCCCATGATGTTTATTCAACCCACCATATTTGGATTAAATCTAAGACTATGAAAGAGAACTCTACTATTTTGAAAGAAGTAGGCCATTATCTATAATCTCCATAAGAATTCATTTTTATAACATGTAATATAATGACTTTATAGTGAGTATTTTAGCTGTCTCCCTCACCAAAGTGTTTCCTTTTGTACTTATCCTATGAACAGTAATAACATTTAAAATTGTTTATAATTCACAAATATTCACATATGTTAATGAACCATCAAATGCAGTAAGAATATCAGATTGTTAACCACTGTATAAATTCTATGGAGCCTGCCAAGACACTGACAACTATTAATATGAAAGAAAAGTTAAAATAATCACAGTCATATAATAGGAATAAAAGAAAGAAAGAAACTCACAATAGCTGTTAATCAGACACAGGCAAAAACTGAAATACCCATGTGCAAGAACAAAAGAAATTTGTTAGTGTGAAAATTCATTAATTCCATGGAATTAGTTTCTTCCTGTGTGTTTTTATAAAGAGAACTCCACCATAAAGTCTTTCTCCTTCTGAAAGAAAGTTTTTCGGTGTAGTTAGATACCCCTGGTAATGTAGAATGATGCACATTTATGCCAGATATAGACAAACACTAGCTTGAAGATAACTGTGAAATGATCCCTTTCATTTCCATGGAGTGTTAAATGTGAGGCCTAATTAGCTGAATCTGCTCACCATTTTATTGTTGATCACTGTCCTTTAAATATACAGCTAACGCTATCCATTTTGATTAAATGGCATTGTTAGAGCCAGGGGAGCTAGTGAAGCCATAAAACTAAAAAGCATTCAAGATGCAGAAACTTTTGTTATCACCTTGGCTTTTGAATATGCTTCTTTTTTGATTTGAACTTAAATTTTTTAGTTTGTAGATGGTTGTTACTGTTTGGGGTTTTTTTGTGGGTTTTGTTTGTTTGTTTGTTTGTTTTGTTTTTTCCCAGGGTGAGACATTAATTCATTGAAGAAACTGTATCAAACTAAGAAGTACTTACTTAGTAAATAATGTCAAAGGTTTTTCAGAGACCCAGTCCTTGAGTATACTGAAGTTTAAAGTGATAGTGGCTCTCCACCGCTACATTTTTCAATATATTTATCACAGTTAAGAAATTTCTAGTATATGGTTTTGGAGTTTTGTTTGTTTTGCTTTTTGAAAATGCTACTTATCAAATCAGCATGGAAAGAAAACTGTGGAGTAAAAATGAAAGGCACACTCAGAATGTTCCTGAGAAGAAAAAAACAAGGCAAGCCTAAGTTTAAATCCAGAGGCAACAAACTACATATGTTTACCATATGAGCAGGAGACATGATTAAAGTGGGTGTGAAATATATTCTATATCCTTAATATAGACTTCATACACTTCCTTTGAGCATCTGCTAACATTTTAAATTTTGAAGTGGAAGCTTTAGAAATACTGACCAGGTGGCAGCAATATCTTAAAAGCTGTGAAGTGGAGATGAATTAATAGGGAGATGGAAGTTGGAATTTTGAAGTAGAAGTTTTAGAAATACTGACCAGGTGGCAGCAATATCCTAAAGGCAGTGAAGATGAATTAACAGGGAGATAGAAGTTGGAGTAACAAGAGATCTGAGACAGCTATGTGTTCATTAGTCTCATAGGCAGTATGTGTCTGGATCAAAAAGTCCAAAAGTAGCCTTCAAAACATCCTTAATTCAGTATGATTATGATGATTATGGCAAGGGATAGGGAGCATGGCATCTTAAAGAGAGAAAGCCAGGATGGGGAAAAATAAAACTATAGCTCTGTGTGGGACCATGCCAGTCAGTCTGTCTGTCTAAGAGGCATACAAAAAAAATACTACCTCCATGAACATGTATCCTTTTGGACATGTTCTATTTCAACTCTAAATAACACCTCTGATAGCCAGTGGTTAAAGATATTCTGCTCTTGAAGTCTAGATACAAACCTGTCACCATCAGTCCAAAATGTTTACCTCAGTTTTTCTTGATATAAAATAAGGATAATAATACTGATCTAAATCAGAAATCTTGCAAACTTATTAACAGGTTAAACATAAAACTTTTTATGTATGAGATTTCAGTTAGTAGGAATGGCATCAGTTAAATAGTTAGTAGAACTGTAAATCTGAATATACCTTATTTGAGCATAGTTAGAAATAATTAACACATTCCAAGACTCATTTACGGTTGTGTAAATTTGATTCAATATGTAACATTACTAAGCACTAGAGCACAATGTGGTTATATATATTGTGGGTAAAAGAAAAGGAAATATTGGTAAAAAGAGAGTTTGAAGAGATGAATTAATATGAAAGTGGTAAAACTTCTAGCATTCAAAACCGACCTTATGGAAAATATTTGTATACAGGGATAAATATATATTTCTAGTAAGAACTACCAAGCAAGGACAGGTTTGACTTGAGGTCCTCATGACTTTAGTGATGCAGCTGTCATCAACATTATCATGAATATGTCTCCTACCATAATAAGAATGTCTTAAGAGAACAGCAAATCAAAACATTTTTAAGTTGTATTTTCTTATGAGGAAGTCACTGAATATTTTATATATCAGTCATGATGTGGCTCTTCTCTTGATAACATTGCCTCTGGTTTCACATAACTAGAAATCTGATGCTGATCAAATCAATGACAGAATGCAACATTTTAGTAAAGCTGGTTTCAGACATGCCTCCCTTCTGTTTGTATTTTATTTGCATAATAACCTTCCAATTGAGGTAATAGTCTACTGATATTTAATCAGTGATTGTCCACTTTGCTTTGGATGAAACATAACCCCAGCTCCTAACTGCCCTCATCTCCTTAAAACAATGTTGTTATCTTTATTGTAGTAGGTTTACTGGCTTGCAGTTAATTCAGATTTTCCAATTCTTTCACAGAGATGTGTTGTTGCTAAGCTTTCTTTTTGAGATGAAAAGGGAGTGGGAGTGGGGGGAGTCAGACAATCGTTATTACCCCTTCCATAATACAGAACTTTTTTTCTACTCTGAAAACAACTGCATTCACAATTAGCTTGAATTAGTGCTATGGCTTCTACTCCACCAGAGTTGCATGACTTGATAAAGTTGTATTAATATTATCAAAACTATGTATCAGATGTTCTATCGCACAGACCATTCTGTTGCAAAATCCCTCTGTTACGCACTCTGTATCACAAGTCAGCTGAGAAACAATAAACCAAAAATTCTTCAAGGATCTTTAAAAGTTATATATATGTTGTGTTCCTTGAAGCAACAGCTAAAACATGACAACAGTAAAATATCTTGTTTAAAAACAAAGCAGCATGATACCTCAGAAAATTATTGAGGTTCAATGACAATATTCTGCATGCTGAAAAGCTCAAATATTGCTGGCTGTTGAGAGAGATTCTGGTGAACTCAAGAGATAGAATAGGAACCCTGAGCTCTAGGGATTCAATTCCAAATATTTGTTTAGTTAAGAAAGAGAAGAAAGAAAGCTGAGATCATTTCAGTAATTATCTACTATAGTATCTTAGCAGTAAATTTTTGGCAATCACAGGCTTTTTAAAGGGATTTTAACAAATGAGTTGAATGTTTTATCACATCAGTTTTACTGTGGTAACTGATATGCTGCATTTATCTCAGGGAAGCATTCTACTTATTAAGACTAACTTTTAATAGTTTTCAGATTTCTCAGGAGTCATGAAGATAAAAGACTCGGGGGGAACAGACAAGGCTTCTTAGCAAACATGCAGCTGTGAACTGCTGTAGGCAACATCCATGCTGCAAGCATTTGCTTCATGAGACTTTGACTGCAGATGAGGACCTTCAGTAGAAATCTATCTGGGGTTCAACACATATTATGTCCCAACAACCTTATTTCAGAGTAAGAGCTTATGTCTCATGCAACATGAAGTTCAGTTACTGCTTGGAAAGGACACAGAAGATACTAGCAGACATAAACTTTACAGTCTTTGTCAGAAAGAAAAAAATAGATATTTACAATCAAATCATAGGCCTTAGAAGTAAATAGACTAAAATGTTCACAAAATATGCAGAAGAGCAGTTCCTAAACAGCCACATGAAGACTTTAGATGATGAGAACGCTGATTTTTATGTGTTGCTTAAAAACAGTGATAATACAGACATTGTTATTACTTCTTTACAAAGTTATTTATGTATGTGGACTTATAATGCAGCACGTCCTCAGCTTGTGGACCTCAGATCTTCCATGAATTCTATCCACTCACTTCACAATTTTTGAGGGTAGTGTTCTCAGTGCTCTCTTAAATGGTGATTTTTAATAGGATTAAACATCAAAAGGAGCTGTTCTTTTTTTTTCCTTTTTTCCAGTAAATTTAGATTGAACACAGGCAAGTTGTAGATAAGATCGAACAGAATTTCAAATGCATGCTTTGTTAAATCCTAACATGCATAGCTGAGAATGATAAATATTTGTATATTTTCCAAATCTAACATGCCATAATCATTTCCAGTACTCCTTCATGACCCTAGCTGAGCTGATGTCATGAAAGAATTAGCACTTTACATCTAGGTTTTCCACTTAATTCCACATGTTTATCTCTCACATTATTTTCAAATATATTTTGGGCTAAGTATCTATCCAGGAGTACATTACATATTGCAAAGACATATACTCCCTTTCTGATGTGCTCACTGATTTCTTATTAGTGCTGATGGAAGTTCAGTGCATGCACCTCAGAGAGCCTCACTACTGTCAACAAATGAACAGAATCATGAAGAAACAAATGAGGTTATTTTGCCTACTTTGAGGAAACTTTAGATGATAGCTCATTTAATAGCTGTTTTACCCTTTCTTCTTGAATCTAATGTAAAAGCACCATATTATATATAAAGATAATAAAAAAATTAAGATATATCTTAAGATTTGCAGAAGGAACACCAGGTGTGCACTAAATCATTTTAGGATCTTAGTGATATCTCTAAATACTCCTTTCAACCAATATACTGACAACCTTTATGCAAAATCTGCATAGAAGTCTTACAGACTGTAAAATATGCAGAAAACAAGATGTTGTGATTCACATGGTTTTCTATAAGACATACTTAAGAAGCAGAATATGTTTCCAACAGAAATAAAAAGGTATATTCAAAGCTCATATCACAATGAGTTGCTAGAATACTTTAAATGTTATTCTACTTTATGAACCAAAATGGCAAACTGAGGAGTTCTACCTTTATTAGCTTGCACTGATTGAGTCTTTTAATAAGTTTGGTTTAGGAGAGACATTTTTCCTAAGTGCCAGTCCTAATCACTAGCCTGTGGGTACCTGAAAATGCCTTCTAACCATCTGAAAGCCAAATGATGCTTTCAGTTTCACCTATTTGGTCTCCTCTTCTTCATTTTATGCTCTCAATAGTACATAGGTAAATCTCTGTAAATCAGAGGTGGAACACTGTATCCCTGATATAAATGTCAACATTTACATTTTGCAAGAAGTCCTATCTGCATACTCCCAAATTATACCTCAGCTGTACACAAATATTCAATTGCCTTGTGCTTTGCCATTTAACCAAATAAGGAAAGCTAAATAAAGCATTTTCATGAAAACTCTTCTCATACATTAGTAGGCAACTAATTTCCATGCAGTCACAGAGACTGGTTTTAACTAGACCAACACACTTAATTGAAATGGAACAAGTAGACTCTATACAACTAAAATACTGTGGATAAGATCTGCTCTACAATAATAACATATTCCCATTTCAATGTGTTATACAAGACAAGTTTTATTTATGTACTTATTTCATCTCCACAGCTGTGGAAACACATTTACCCTCTCTGAAGTGGGGAAATACTGTGATGGTCATTTTGGAAATAGAGAGACACACTGAGACCTAGTCCCTTAAAGGATTTTGGCATGCTGCCACCATAGGCGAACTCAAAGCTCCAACTAAGCTTTCTATGCCATGCCTGGAGGAAATTATCCCTTCAAGAAGAGGATTCATACTAGTCAGCATGATGAACCAGGAATATATGTAAACTGGAGAATAGGAAATGATGCAGAGAGTACATCATTTGACTCTCATACCCCTTTTTGACATTGATATATCAGCTCTGTAGACTGCAACAGAGTATAGAAGTATATGATCTAGCTCTGTACTGAAAGTAACTCAATACAAAAAATAAACCAGCACTTAGGTCTGTTTGATGATGATACACTGCTCAGTCTGAATAATTTATGTCTTTCCTAATTTTACATTAGAGTTTATATTTTAGGCTGAAATTTGAAGTCCTGAACCTATCCCCTTAAGTAAAAAACTAAGCCGTTTCCCTGGGGGAAGTGAACTTCCCCTTTCTTTCAGAACATGGTCGATGTTCAGGCTGTATTTCATTAGAGTGTTTAAACTTACGGCCTTCCCTCAGCACCAGAACATTCAGTTTGAATTTTCTATCTTCTAGATATATGCCCTAACCCTAAGCTTAGAGGGCAAACATTCTGTATTGAAATAGAGTAGCAACGCTAGAAAAGACAACTGGAAAACAGGACTCTATTTTCATGGAAAGCTGTGGTCACTAGTGTAATAAATCTGTAATTTTTGCTTCATAGTGGCATCTCGTCAATGTGCTGGGTAGAGTTTTCAGGCCTCATTACTAAACTGCATCCTTTCCAACATCTGGTTATGTGTTCTTTCTATACTGTATGGATGTAGAGAGAAAAGCTGGATTTTAGTGTTTTGCAGCCAAGGAACTTGAAGAAAATCCTGGCATATATTCCTCCTCCCTCCCTCTAGATTTGTGGTAAAGTATTTGAGGTAAAAAAAAAAATTCTCACATACACACAAAAAAATTTGTCTTATACTAGCTACCTGTATATAGTTATCTAAATATTTGTGATAAACAATATACATACACAAATATATAAAATATAGATGTGTTCAAATACTTTTGTATGATACCTATGTAATATGTTCAGTATTCTTCTTTGTTAGCATTAAACTGAAGCCTGGCTTTGAAGAACATGTGTCATGAAGTAAATATTTGCTCCCTTTTAGCACCCAGTACACACTGACTGGTCAACCACAATAATACAAGAAGGGCAGTTGGACATAGCTTTTTTTACATCTTTCAGAAAGACACTGAAGTCTTATAGAAACATATAGACTTACTTGCAGGCTTAAGAAAAACTGCTATTTATAGACTACATAATTCCAGTCTTCACAATTCCTAACAGTTATTTGAACTGTTACAATGAATGCATGTCTTTCAGACCTGGAGGTATTATGTATTTACATATGTTTTTATATGTGCATTTGTTGCTGAAAATATTTGTGTACTTCAGCTTTTTATAATACATCTATATTCTGTTCCTAATTTTGACTGATTCTTTAAAAATTGAAATAGGCAATAGACATAATTTTATGTATAAGCAAGTACACATCAAAATGTTCAGGGATGACTGCACTTCCTTTTCTTATTCCAATGGTTAGAGCTTTGAAGTTCCCTTGTAAGATAGATACAATCCATTCTATTGCCTACAAACACAGGAATGAAAGTAATTACCCTTTAAAGTCAATGACAATTTACAAAAAACAAATATCTGTTATCTAACATATTATAGTGTATATTGTGAATTCATTATTCTGTGCTATTATAAGAGAACTCTTTCTTGTGATGAAAAAGAAATAACCATATGAACATGGTTACTGTCGGTACATCTGTAAAACTATTCTCATGCAGAAAATTTATGTTATGGATAATACAAATGTGTTTACAGTTTGCTGTTTCTTAATGTTACAGGATTTTTCATCTAGCCATACACAAATAAAAGTAAATAAGTTTCTTGATATTTCTTTTTCACTTAGCTGTAGTTCAAGTTCTTCCCTCTATTCTATTCAAGGAGGGTTTGATTGACAAAGGGCTTTCTACTGAGGAATAGTTGTATATGGGCTTCTCAAACTTCTGTCTTTCTCAAAGACAGATGGTAAATCTGTCAGCAGTAGCATTCTGCACAACAGCAGTCCAGATGCTTTTAAGCTTTCTGTGTGAAGCCTCTCCACCCCTTGAGAGTACCAATGGGCTACTTGCCAGAGAAAGGTCCCCACGGCAATTAGCTGCTTCTGAATTCTACTCCAGCTGTCTGAGAAGTCAAATGAAGGTAGCTTGTTTGGTCATACACCATTTAGTGTGAAGAGTCTGCTTCTTTATAATTAAAGCAGCTTTCTATGTAGGAGTCTAGCTGTGTCTTGAAAAAATACACCTATGTGACCTTCATTGTTTGAATTAGCAACTTTCCATTTCAAGTTCCTTTTATTTTTATTTAATGAAAACTATATTTCTAAATATTATTATTTTGTACCTTTTCTGCATACATATGTTTGCCATTCACCAGGTCTTGCAGACACAGTATTTGAAAATCATTTAGTGCAAACTGAAGGACAAAAGAACAATGTGAAAGGTTTTTCACAGTATTCTTCACTTCAAGCTGAAGACCTTGCACTCAGCTTTACTGGAGCTCTGAATCCACCTCTAGCATGATTAGGAGACATTGTAAAATTGATTAAAAGGTAGAAATTGAAGCAAGCAGTTAGCAGTTTCAGAAAGTTTATATTTTTGCAATTTTTAACTTCTCTTTTGAACCTCAGTCAACTGTTTGCGGGAGACAGAAAAGTCTGTTGCAAGATTATGGACCAAACTTTGCATCAAAAATAATGTTAGAGTGGGGTCAGTGCTTGAAATCTTCAAAAAAATGGTAATTCCAAAATCAGTGAGCCAGAAGATGTCAAAAAGATCAAAACTGGAAATGGGGAATATAAATTTTGCAAATGGGGAGCACTTACAAGAATGAATTTTTGGCAGGAAATAATCAGATAAATAATTATGCCCTTTCTTGGAGTGGAAGGGAAAAGCGCTACTCTTGAGGCTTATGAGATAATGGAGTGACAGCAGTCATGCAACAGTGATATTATCAGAAGAAGAAGTAGAAAGGAGAGAACTCCACTGAGCTCCCAGGCTCTCTTCTTTTCCTCTGTTGCTGTTAGGATCAGTACAAGAAAGGCACTGTTGGGTGTGTTAGCTTGGCTGCAACCTAACACTTGTTGTGGACTTAGCACTGAAGTTAAAGCTTTTCAGTATAAAAGCCAGTGACTGAGGCCTAGATTTTAGACACAGTGTAAGTGTGAAAACTTGTTTGGAAAGTAATTTAGCAGAGTCTCCACAAAAGTGATGGCACAAATAGTAATGAATGTTACAAAAAAGAGAAGCCAGGTTTTCAAGAATGCCCAAATACACTCAACACTGTGGCCAGAATGATGTTCTTTGCTTTCAATAAATCTCTGATTACCTGCAATGCTGCCACAAACTTGCATATTACTTCATTCACCTGGGTATGGTGAATATAAGTAGGTAAGAATGTAAGTAGTAAGTATGGCCTGCTGCCAGAAGGTTAAAAGAAATTAACCTTTTATCCCATCTATGTAAATATATGTAAAGCATTCAGATTCTTTTTATTTATGTGCTAACGATAATTGTGGTTTTGCAACTGAAAATACAATTTGAATCTTCTGTAGAAGACAGAAGGAATTCTACATAAGAGACACTTATCATGTTACTGATCATTTACACCGCAGGCATTCATAATGCACTAATTTCACTGAAATCCCTCACTGGTTATGTCAAAACTGCACCTCCCAGTCATGACAACGTCACCAGATGAACGTTCCAAATTTAAATAATTTAATGGATGGCCATTGAGTTAGTCTGTGATGAGAAGATGGAACAGAAAGGGAGGAGGAGAGAAGACAGACTTACCATCCACTGGATAGAAGACAGGGTAAATAATAAAGTCAGCACTCAGATTTCAGAAGCTGCAATCTACATTAATTTATTATTAATTAAGATTAATTAATTAATCTTAGTACATATCAATATTATTATTTAATCCTTTAAATAAGGGAGTTTTTTTACAGAAATAAAAATGGAGACATACTAGAAACTGACCTTGGTTCAAGTTCCATCTCTAGTAATCTGCAAAAATTTTGCCTCCAATAGGATGTTCCACAGTGCAAATCAGCATGGAATATATCCTAATGCTTGCAAAACTTGTAAAGCTTGACATTTTCACCAAAGGAAAAAAAAGAATACCCACCCCAAATCCCCACAGTCACTAGAAGTCCTTATTTTAATTTTATTAGGCTTCCTTTTAATATATATTGCTAATATATTGCTTAAAGATTACAGATTGCTTATAAATAATGTTTCTGCTTGTTGCATGCAACAGCAATTGGGAAATTGCCCTGTCATTATGATTCAACATGCTAGTGTATAAATTACGATTCACAAATAGCACTACTGAAAGAAACACATGGTCAAGGCATGTGGCTAAATCGTTAAGCTACCTCAATAAGTGTTTTAAATCATTTGTATTGATTAGTTGGCCAGACCTTAAGTATGGTAAACCAAAATAGTGACTTCAGTGCAGCTATGTCTTCTCATAAACAGAAAAAGGAACTTTTCCTGGAAAAGTCATGAAGTTTTCCCCCACTCCCCAGTGTAGGTCCTTAGCTGGAGTATATAATCCATTTTTGGATGGTGAGCTTTGTGGTTTTATGTGTTGAAATGTAGTCTGGGCAGAAAAAAAACAACTAACCAAGCAACAACAACCACAGTAAAAAAGATCAAATAATGTCCAACAAAATAAAATTAAATTTATCCCAAAGAAGAAACATTTACAGTTAAAAAAAAAAAAAAAAAAAAAAAGAGAGAGATTGAAACATTAAAAAAGATTTTCTAAAAACCTAAAAGTAAGGAAAGTAAAGCAAAACAATAGTTGGCTGAGTGACTCTAAAATGTGTATCACTGAAGGTTTTAAAAAGCAATTAGGTAAATATGCACTCAAAATCATATAAACAAAACAAATCCTGTGTTGTATCAAAAAAATGGTTGAGGTGACCTTCTAGTGATCCTTTCAAGATTTTTCCATCTTTCTACTATTACTGTTCTTAATTAGCCACCTACACTTAAAGCAAGTTTGATTGATTGAACTGGAAGGATTTTTTTTTCCCCCAATTCATACAGACATAAGTGCAGACATCAGATTTTGAGAGAAGTTCTCATGCAGTCTGGCCTCTCTAAGCTCTAAAGGAGAAATGCATAGGAAGGGTAAAACATAACTAAGACATATATCAGAAAAAGCTACGCAATTCTTGGAGGAAAGATTGCTAAGGTGAACAATAAGAAGCACAATGAACCTGAGAAAACCATCCCCTGCTATGTTACATCATTATTAGACACTGAGTTTGTTGAGAACTTGAATGCTTCTTGGTCCTGTTGCCAGCCACCACTGAAAAGAGCCTGGCTCCATCTTCTGTGTTACATCATTATTAGATACTGAGCTTGCTGTGAACTTGAATGCTTCTTGGTCCTGGTGCCAGGCACCACTGAAAGAGCCTGGTTCTATCTTCTTTGCACCCTTCTCTAGGGTATTTATATATACTGATAAAATCTCCTCTAAACTAGGTTAAAGAGTCCCAGCTCCCTCAGTCTTTCCTCACAGGAGAAAAGCTCCAGTCCCTTAATCATCTTTGTACCCCTGCATAGGTCTCTTTGCCATATGTCTAGGTCTCTGGTACTAAGGAGCCCAGAACTGGACACACTACTCCAGGTGTGGCCTTACCAACAGGTTGACACTTACTGACATTAATTTGCCTTATGCAGGCCAGGATACCATTAGCCACCTCTGACACAAGGGCAAAGTGTTAACTCATGTTCAACCTGGTATCCACCACAATCCCTAGGTCCTTTACTTCAAAGGTGCTTTCCAGGCAGTGTCCCCCAGCATATTTTTGGCATGGGGTTGTTCCTCCTCCAGTGCTGGACTTTGTACTTTCCCTTATTGAACTTCAGGAGGTTCCTACCAGCCCATCTGTCCATTCTGTTGAGGTCCCTCTGGATGGCAGCATAACCCTCTGGTGTATCAGCCACTCCTCCCAGTTTTGTGTCATCAGCAAACTTGCTGAGCTGTATGATGTGTCCTATCATCCAGACCATTAATAAAGATACTGTATTGTCCCATGAGTTATGTGACCCGTTACTACCATCCAGCTAGACCTTGTGCCACTGATCACCACCCTCTGGGCCCAGCCATTTGTCCAGTTTTCAATCCAGCTCACCATCTGTACATCCAGCCCATACATCGACAGTCTTTGTGAAAGCTGCCTTTACCCCAACACTAAAAGGCAACTGTCCATCTCAGTAATATGGAGTATACTTTTGCACAATGTATAGAAAAAAATTAATTCCGTTTTAATAAGTAGCATGCCCTTGTAAATTAAGGTGTTTATGATGCAAGAAAAAAAGACAGTCACTACATAAAACAATGTACAGAAAAAAAGATTATTACTACAAGAACTCTACATAAAATATAACTGTATCTGTAATTTGTTATTTGATAAATATAACCCAGAGAAGATTGTCACTGACATTTCTTTTTGCATCAGGAAAAAAAATCATCAGACTGAGATTTTTGTTCTTCCTGGATTTAGAGGAGTTTCAAAACAAATATTTCAGCCAATGTTCTTATTCTTGTCACTTAATTTTATTTTCTGTTGGCCAGAAAGGGCATCACACTCAGAGTTATGAAAAATGAGACTTAAAAAAAGATCAAGTTTCATCCATTAGCGTTAATCCCTAAGCACTGAAATTTAGTCTGAATCTTTCACAAAGCAGATTGTACCATCCCTGCCTTTCAGATATTCTGTCACTGTCTCTGGTATTCTATCTAGTCAGAAAACAAATACTGGATTAGAGCAGCCCAGCACAGCACTTCATAAATACGTAATTCACAGATGTGTTTCCTTAAAAAGGTCTAAGCAAAGTATCTAAGAAAGTAAAATATTTTCTCCTGTCCCATCCCAGACATTTGAAAGTTCCCTTGCAGCAGGAGACTGGGACAGGGGAAAACCCTCAGTAGTACAATGAAAGGTGCACAATAAGGCAGAGACATCAGTAAAATTAATTCAAAGCTCAGGCAGTAATAGTATTTCCTTCAAAAAGCGCTGATTTCTAAGAAAACAGTTCTCTCCTATAACACACAAGATTTCCCTTCCTCTTTTAAATGTGCAACTGTTTTACTCAAACTGTGTATTTGTGGGACAAAATTTACTGTAAGTTCCCCCAGCAATAAGGCAGGGCTTTTTTAAAATGCAATCCCTCCTTGAAAGTGATTATTTAATCCTCTTCTCATTATGCCTCAGTGATTCCAATTATTAAAACTGCTAGCAATGAATATTAAAAAAACTCCTTTGTCAGGCATAAAAATTCAACCCGAAAGTCAACTTGGTTTCTTCTTTCAATAGAGTAATAAAGATTTTGCAGATCAAATTATACCTCAATTACAAAAGTGTAGCTTCACTGTCTTCTGACTATATTTTCAATGACACCTGTGGCATCCTACTGCCACCAATGCTTTTATGCATATGTAAATGCATAGGTAACTCACTGGAATCTGCTTAACCTTATCCTAGCTAGTGCTCTAAAAGAGATTGCATCATACTCCTCTTTCTTAATATTTCACAAAAGTTAATGTAGAGGAAAATAATTTTAGAAATCCTCCATTTTTTGTGACTATTATGCTGGTTTTTGCAGGAAGAGAGTAAATTTTTTACGTAGTAGCTAGTATGGGGCTTTGTTTTGTATTTGTGATGGAAACAGTGTTGATAATTCCACGTTGTTTTCGCCATTGCTGAGCAGTGCTTACGCAGAGTCAAGGTCTTTTCTGACTCTCACCCCAACCCACCCCACCAGAGAGGAGGCTGGGGGTGCACAAGGAGGGGATACAGTCAGGATAGCTGATCCCAGCTGGCCAGTGGTCCATACCATATGCTGTCATGCTCAGCCTATGAAGCTGGTGGAAGAAGGAGGAAGGAGGGGACGTTCAGAATTTTTGGTTTCACACCATGGGGAGCGAGCGAGCGGCTGCGTGGGGCTGAGTAGCTGGCTGGGGTTAAATCACAACAAAATTCTTAGTAGAGAATACCCTCTTAAGGAGCATATATCCATTTGCTCAGAAGAACAATAGAGGTCTTATACTTAATGGCAGTATACCCTGAAGGATGGCAGAAGCGTACATTGCTCAAAAAGACCCCTGCTGCAAATCTTTGAAATGGAATTCGCACAATAATATACATTCTCGTGAAGAAGGAGCAGCTTCATGCAGAAGTAAAAACTTGGGTGTCCACACCTGTAGATATACAGTTACAGTGTAAAACCCAAGACAGCAGTGACTTTTAGGCTGTTATCATGCTTTAGCATTTGTGCTATTTCTGTTCTAGGAAGGAAGCTATCAGAAAGCCATGAGCCAAATGATGAATTTTAAAAGACATTTTGGTGCATAAAGATGAAGACAGGTGTCTAACAAGTTAGGTTTTTTTGTGTTTCAGTTCCAAATTTCCACTGGAATAAATTACTAAGGCTAAGCTCTTCAATACCATTTAGAACACATTTGCTCTAAATTTGTCTCTGATCACTTCTGATTTTCAGTGTATACATTTCATTCATTTTTAATAAGATTTTACTCCTAATCTAATTGTAATAAAATAATCTACGGAAAAGTCATGCATGCCTAAGGGAAGGGTTGGTTTAAAAACCTTTGGAAGAGGAAACATCTTTGGAGTCCGTAATTAGAACGTTTAAGTGCCATAGCAACAAAAACATCTTTCCCAGAATAGTGGGAAAGGGCTAGAGAGCTGTCCTAAGGGAGGTAGTCGTACACATGAGCAGTTGAATATAACTGCAATGTTGCATTTAGTTGGATGAATTAGTACATCAGTATCCTCATATGCTTTGTTCATATATTGCTGCTCATCCTTATATATTTCTCCTAAATTCATATCAGTTGGATTTTAATGTAGTTTGAAATACTTCAAAAGTAACAAAATAATGATTGGACTGTCAAAGGCCATAGATTTAGTATTCTAGGCAATAACATTTATAATTCTACTTGTAGGATTTCATGCAGAAGAATCCTCTGTTGCTTTCAGATCAGTGATCTAAAATTTCATTATAGAATCTTATCAGCATGAGTGAAATGAGGAATATAGTAGTTCTTTAAAAAGAATCTCTGTGCAAAATGCAATAAATTTGGAGGATAAACATTTCTTTTCAAAAACACTGTTTCAGATATCTTTTACTCTTGCTGGTCAAAAACTTATTTTTTTTTTTTAAGAAAAGAAGTGGAAAGAAGATTTCGGGATGGCTTTTTTTAAGATAATAATTTTTTTTTCTTCTGAAATGAGAGTTGGAATAACTCATGATTCGCTTGGTCACTATTGAAGCACTGCTGAATGTATGGAATCAGAATAAGACAAATTTTAAATATACTCAGAATACAGATATCAGGTTTTTCTCCAATAATAAGACAATCTGAAATCTGCTGGTACTCAGAAGGAGTAGAATAGAGAGATTGAACTAATTAAAAAAAAATTCTTATTGCTGTCCTGAAGGACTAAGGAAAGATACTACCTGAAAATCACATTCATAGAAGAGAACATTAAGTGCAAATATAGTGTTTTATAAAAAAACATGTATGTGTCTGTATTACTTTTAGAGCTAATCAGTTTCAGATAGGTAAGTGGCATTATAAAGAATGTAGAAAATAAACTAAGATTCAAAAAATTGGTTTGGGAGTTGCTCCAAAAAACTTAAATTATATTATCTACAATAGAAGTTGAAGTTTACAACCTGAAGTAATCAAATCTATTGTTCAGACTTTTTTTGAATATCTCCATTATCATCATATGTCATTCCATCTGCCAGCTTCTCCAAAAATACTGCTAGATTTCTATTTTAGTAAGTCTTGAACTCATCACTTTAAACACTCTATCAGCTCTAAATGTCTCTGAAAGTCTAATTTTCTATCCCTGAATTTGTTTTGCCTCATGCCATAAAATCATAGATATCTCATTTAATGAATCCTAAAGTCTAGCTAAGGGCAGCTATAAATGAAATGCAGTATAACTAGAATGAAGAAACTTCATTTAGAAAACCATTTTATTAAACCTGGTTTACACAAACAAAACAAATATAAACCCTGAAGATACCCACATAAAGGTATTTTATACCTTTAATGGATGAACTATTGCATACAAACACTCTCACTCTCTGATCTGAGCATCCAGTCAATAATTCCCTTTCAAATAGTTTCTTCTACACAAAATATTGAAAACATAAATTCTGGTAGGATGGGAGGATTTTATTTTAATAAGACATTTGCCAAGCACTGAACTTGTATACCTTCTATTATACCTTCTCATCGCTTACAATGGTTTGGTTTGGAAAGAACCTTAAAATTCATCCATTTCCAACCCCCTCTTCACCGTAGGCAGGGACACTTTCTGCTTGATCAGATTGCTCAAAGGCCCATCCAACCTGGCCTTGAACACTTCCAAACATGGAGTAGCCACAACTTCTCTGGGCAATCTGTTCCAGTGCCTCAGTATTCTCATAGTGAAGGACTTCTTCATTATATCTAATCTAAACCTTCTCTCTTTCAGTTTAAAGCCATATGCCAACTTTAAGTGCTTGTCTTGACCATCATCACCATTATAGAGAAACAACAGTCATAGCTTTCTTGTTGTGCACTAATTGTGAATGAAAGTACCTTGGTATGCAGAATACTCATTGGATTTGATTAAAATAAGCAGAATTTTAAATTCAAGCAGAATTTAAAAATTCAATTCAGAATTTTAAATTCAATCAGATACAAGCATAAACTTTCTGTCTTTTAACTCCATTAAATCATCACTTGTTTGTTGCTATTAAATTTTTGTCAGTAAAAAAATTGTTACATTAAATCCTAACAATTTCCTAGCTCAGTCTCCAAACCAAAATTATTCAGGTGATCTTAGGGAAAATGAATTATTAAGAAAGAAAGAAAAGCTGATCCTGGAAAAGTAATGGTGGAGTTAATTCTTAACTCATGTGCTTAGAAGATTTTGCCTAAACTATTAAAATAAAGTGCCCCAAATTGTAATCAGTCATCACAAAAAAACCCCAAAAATGTTATTTGAAGACACATGAGCAAAAGAATTCTCTCTCCTGCTCTCTTTCTCTCTTCTCCTCTCTTACTCTTTTCCTCCTAAGTATCACAATGTGTTAAAATGTTATGTGGCTTGAAAAAAATGTTCACAAAACCATCTGCATCTTCTGAGAACAAAACTCAATTAACTTGCTACAGCACTTGAAACCCAGAATATATCAGTGATTCTCAACATTATACAAATAAGATAGCACCAGAAAGTTTTGAGGTAAAATAACTTTTAAAATAACTTTTTTTAAAAAAAAGTTTCAAAATAACTTTGTTTTTCAAAGAAAGAAAAACAAACTTTGATAGAGATTTTTAGGTGAAAAATAGGAATTGAAAAGGGCCGTACAAGTCCTACACACATAAGAGAAGACAAAAAATGAAATATTGCAACCATCTTGACCCAAGAGGAAAGGTAAGACTGAGTCTTGAAATGTTATTCATGGATTTGTGGAATGCTACAAAACGTAGTGCAGTCAGCAGGATACCTCTACAGCTGCAAAGAGGTGTTCAAATGCAAATTCACACGCATATATCATGACCATATATTTCAAATTAAAACAAGCTCAATACTTTAGCTTTCTCTCACGTTTGGGCATGATATACAGAGAAAAAATAGCCAGTGATTAACAGAGAAAACTAAGTTTGTTCAAGCTGATTGATTTTTAACTGATTGTTAAATGAAAGAATGAAAGTCTGTTTACATTTGCATATTCCAGATTTATTTTCTGATTGCTGTTGTTTTATCAGTTCATAAAATATTCAACCTAACTGACTATCGTCCTCTCTATGCTTCTAACAAAAGAAAACAAAAAACCAGGAACTACTAATCTATGTTTTTCAACCTATCTTCTCCTAGTTGTTGCAAAAAGTGGACTCACTGTGAAGTTTTAAAATTGCCTTTCAATAATTCAGTATGGTCCCTATCAGAAATGTTACACTGCCAGAGGAAACTAAAGAAAACATTTCTTCCTGACTCTAATTATTCTGTGAGTTCTGTTCTGCAACTTGATTTATAGCCCTTAAAATTTTATACTAGAATTACTGGGAGAATGCTTTTCTCATTTATGTGATGTTGGAATATGGTTTTTAAATTACTAGGCTCTCTGCCTATCTTGTGTTAATGAGCTCCACATAGTAACTCTCCATGTAAAACTTTGCTTTCCTCTACATTTTAAAACTGTCCAATTGCACTGCAAGTCACAGAGGAACACAGACATCAGATTCTCTACCATGGGATATCTAAAATAAATGAAAGCATTTCATTTATTCTTTAATTTATAAATTACTAGTTTTAATACTGTATGTTGTTATTTCTTCCCCATTAGGAAGAAATTATTGCCTTTATTAATGCTATTTAAAGCTTTTCAAAATATATGTTCTGACATTTACTTTATGATGCATTTGCAAGAGAAATCAATGTGCTCAGGTCAGCCCACCCACTTACTGCAGTCTTTTTGTTGTCGCTCTGCTCCGGACCACAAGAGTTGTGCTGTATCTCCTAGCTCTCCTGCCGCTGCTCACCAAAATAATAACCAGAAATCTTCTGTCTTCTTTCAAATCTTATCTGCAAAGGGACAAGTTCTACTGCTCTACTGAAGACCTGGGTGCGTGCATAGGCAAAAGTTATTGAGAATGGTGCAGAATTAGCACCATGCAGGCTATGGCAGAAATGTGAACAATTTTTACTGTACCTTACAAGCTGAATAAATAGTTTATTCAGCTAGTTTAATTTCCCTGTCTTTTAGTTTTCAGAAGCTCTAATCAGATTGCCAGCACTCTCTCTGTGTAGAGCTAATGCTATCGTTAATATCTAGCTGACACTTGAGTGAGACAACCATAACATGGTATGGTTAATTATCAAAATGGCATCTTTTCAGTGATTGTAATTTATAAATTTCTTGTGAAGTTCATTATCTTATATTTGCAATATGCTTATATTTCTTAGCAAGAAAGTATTAAAGGCATCCATTTTGCATATGGATACAGATATGTATGTAAAAATTATATTTATGGAAAGGTTTCCTTAACTGCTTTTGAAACCTATTTTTAAAAAGAGCTTTTATTTATTTACACATTTAAAACTATTCAAGATAATAATTCTTTAGGCCGAACCGCTTTCTGTTGCACGGTATTTCTTAAAACATTTAACAAATCCATGCTGAAGAGCAAGAGTATGGATTCAAATTTCAACAAGTGTATTACAGCTAGTTGAGAGATGTTCCTCTGCCGTTCACTTGATAATCCATCCAGTGCAGCCTGAACAAGGTACAATCCTCTGATAAACTGTGATTGTCACGTACTCCACACCAACTACATCTACTTTAGCATTTTGACTCAGTGCAGTTATGTGTTTTTCAGGCAAATCATTCACCCTTACTGCAGGTTGTTCACGTTCACAGAGTTTAGGTACTCATGAGTTGGATTCCTACCTGGGAAAAATCAATCAGAAGCTCACACGCAGATGCACACCCATTGTGCTCAGACCTCTGATGGGTAAATTTGCATCCAAGCCAAAAACTGGTTTGTTGAACAGCTTCAAAACAGCCCATGAGGAGATATATAGTAGATGGAGATATTCCATTTGTTTTGAAACCTTGCCTCTGTCTACACTGGTTGTGTCAGTGTAAGGTCTGTCTGAGCTCAGACTGCTTATATCAGGTGACTAGAAAGAAATTAGTTCTGAATGATATACCTATACATAGACATGACCATAACACATCTTAGACTTTGGAAACTAAGTTCTCTAAACTTCTGGCATCTGTCTCTCCTTTTTCTCCTCCTCTCATGAGTTTTCTGATTCACCTAATTTATAACTTTCCTGCAGGTGGAATAAAGTACTTAGAATATCAAAATATTTATCTTAGTTTGCTTGATTACTCAAATTTCTCAATCTTAAATTTTGGTCATGTCATATATTTGTTTCTCATCTCAGTTTTAGTAATTTCCATGCATATTATGGGTTTGGAAGATGAATGTTGGGCTTGTGAAGAGATATCAAAGAATCAAAACAGTAAAGAGCAAAAATGTTTGCCTAGAAATATGTGGGAAAAATAATTTTAAATATTTAAAAAGAAAAATACATAATAATAAAATTAATCTATATATAATCTTTCTCATTAATCCTGGACTGACAATACATAATGAATTCCACGGGAGTTAAATAACATTTATAACTCAGTACATAATTCAGTTATTAGAAGGATCTGTGAAGCTGCCTTTTGAGACATCCTACTTCCAAAGTTGATACTTCAGGCATTACAAGAAAAAAATTGCAAATAATTTTGGGGAGTATGAGCAGGAGAAAAACAGACTAACAGGAACACAAAAGAGTTTTAAAAGCAGAAGTACAAAAGCAAAAATAGGAAAAAATCCACATTACTCACATTTTTAGATAAATCAAGGCAACCCAAACTGATTGATTGACTATATGAAACAACCTGCAATAATAAAATAATGCAAATTCAGTAGGTGTGAACGCTCTTAGTCAGCTCTGTCCAGCTGCTACTTAGATTCCATCTCCAATTGACAATGACAATTTGAGCTGGCCAGTATTTGCAGTGTAACTGTCAGATTTTTAAAAGTTTTAGTAGATAAGAGCTAACACAGTTTCTTACAGTTACGTATTCCAGCAGTAACTTTCGAGAAACTTCTGGCAGTGAGCTGTATTATTTTATTACACTGGAATACATTTCTTAGTAGTCTGTGTTCATTAGTTTGATAAATTGAGCCAGAAGTGTCCTGACAGTCTGTTTCTTTGGCTTTGCTAAAAGTCAAGCCTAGTACCATTAACCTAGAATGAACATTTGTAGTACTCATTAAATTTCCTGGTAATATTTTTCCTTAACCTTTAGATTTGAGCACTACAGATAGGTATGGAATCCATGACATATAAATTATTATGTAGGATGCATACATTCCAGCTGGTTTTCTTGCACTATTTATATAAAAAATGTGTTTTGAGTTGAACAGTGACTGAGATTTTCAGAAAAAGACTTTTTCAATCACATCAAAAGGTAAATTATCTATTTGAGCTATTATAATTTTTAAAAATTCTTTAGACAGAACTTTGTATAAAACTTCCATAAAGTAAAATTGTTTTCAGTAAAAAAATATTGCATTAATTAAACTGTTTTACCGTTATAAATTACGTTTTTGTTTACTGATGTATGCAGCTGAACTATTTAGTGAGACATGTATTGCATTATGATCACATGACTCTCTGAAGATCACTGAATGAAATTGAGTGACATGGTATATTTTTCCATTATACATATTCCTCATACACACTTAATTCTTCAAGCTGCAATGAAGAATAGAAGAGACAACTGCAGGAATTCACGTTGAGTTATTTTTTGAGTATTCTAATTGTGCAAGCCTGACAGTTATCTGAATAGTGTGACCCTCTAAGGTTAGTCCTGACTCAAGTCAGTGAGTGTCATGTCTCTGGCTCTCCAGGCTGGCCTAGTGCAAACTGCCTCAGAGCCTCAGCTGGCTTTGGGGGAGCTTTGCCAGCAACACCTCGATGCGCTCTGGTTTTGAAGAAAGAGAAGAGAGTGCTGCAAATATAATTTCCCCAAATAAGCCACTCCTAGCAGTGATAATTTAATAAACCCTAAAGTTCAGGATTAAAGATCAACCTTAACTGCATGACTTATTTACATGTCTGCAATCTCACTTAAGTTTAAAGCTATTTTTTCTGCTCCCTATTAAGTTACTTTTCTATAATTATTCATGTTGCAACACTGTCTGCCTTAACATTTTCCCCTGATGTTAAGATACAGTTTCATTTGCTGGCTGTTCTGGATGTCTTGTTCTCTCTTCCCAGTCAGTGGACCTGTGAGCCAAATTCAGAAGTGATATGTAAGGTGCTGTAAGACAGATCACATAACATTCCCTTGGATTCCCTCAGTATTTCATACTCTGCTCTTCATAATTTGAGAGGCAATGTAACACAATATAACTCTCATACGAAGTAGTTGAAAGGAGTCGGGTAAGCTAAAGCATCTCCTTCAATAAATTATGCTTTCTCCTAGCTGTTTATTATATGAGCTAACTTTGTTTTAAGTACAGGAGGTCTGAGGGAGTAAGGTAACAGACACACATCTGAAGCAATTCCATTAGCTGCGGTTGCGTTGGCAAGTTTCTAGATAAACCATGCAAACGTACAGCTTTGTGTGGGCTAGTTCAGCTCAAAGGCAGGTTAGCTATGCTAATTGCAGGTCTGCCTGGCTCCGTGTATTTGTGAAGACATGATGCTCTCAAGTGAGCAGAATCAAGCCATCTAAGAACCATTTTTCTATGGGAAATACAACTGAGACGCCCACTGTCTCATGCTGATTCAAAGCAGGAGAAGTATATGAAAAAACTACTGAACTCTCCAGATTGTTTCCATTATTTTTGGTATCTCATATTCTGAGTAAATAAAAAGGAGTTGACTATAAGACATTCTGTCTGCATTACTCCTCACTTTGGCCTAGTGCATCACATTTGAGTTCAACTCTACACCTTCAACTGAACTATCCATTTTGATGGCAATCTTACCCATTAGGTAAAATACAACATCCTCTGTTTAAAGCTAATTTTGCTTAGAAAAAGAATATTTTTTTTTCCTAAAAGAGAAAAAGAGATTTATTTTCTTCAGTGGCCTAAGTGAACTAGTCCAAATTGTCAGGATCTAGAAGAGACTCTGGTACACAGTGGCTGTAGAAAGAGAGACGGAGAGAACAGAACATGAATCAGGGTGTCCAGAAGCTCTGGATGAAATATAGAAATAAATAAAAGTAAATATATAGAGGAAGAAGAGATTGTGAACATGAAAGCTGAAATGAAAACATGAGGTGGGTAGTTTCTCTGAAGCATATTGGTATTGCCTCTGCAGAGCAAAAATTTAAAGATCAGAGAAAATAGCAAGGTACCTCCAGTTTAAAAGTTCTTGGAGGAAGTGGCAGGAAAAAGGAATCTAATTTTTAAAAAGAATAGGTCTGAAAGGGTGAGTTTCTGCAGACTCTCACTACTCTAGTGGTTCAGTCCTGTCTGAATATTTCCCCCAGGTTTTCATTGCCTTTCATGATGCTTCATTCTGACAACTCGTGTTACACTGAGTAACTTATGGGAACTGAAGCATACATTAATAGGCTTTCCACATTCATTTTTCCAGAAGTTGATGCGTTAGCAATAGAACCTTTACGCTCAATCCTCTTTGTCGCAAGAAGAGGGCAAATCATGTCTTGAAAAATTCTACCCCTGTTGTGGAATTTTCAGCAACAAAGATTTCAGCATTGCTGATATGACCATATTATTAAAGAATGGATAACAAAATAAGAATGGCAATCTAGTTCCATGCAAATTCTCTATATCTGAGAACTCTGTACCATATATATATAGACATAGAAATTAATAAGTGCCATGCCTTTTTGTTTCTCTTGAATATAAATATATTTGAATGCAAAAGTTACTTTATGTCTAAATTAATCTCCATCTTCTGTGCTAGTCAACTTTCACTCCATGGTCCAGAGACCTCCTACAATACTTGCCTTGCACAAGCATCCTGTAGTCATTGCCTAACTTGGAATTACTTCTGGAGAAGAATTAATATATGATTTTAACATGCAGTTTCACTGTTTAGAAAAATTACTTTTATTTTAAACTTGGATCAAATATTAAAAGAATGAAAATTTTCATCCTGCTCAATTTCAATGCAAGCATCAACATTAAAAACAATTTTGGTGAAGCTTCAGTTTTATCTGCATTATAGAACAAAATGGTATATAGGAGTAATTTTTCTTTGTTTTTCAAGAGGGAAAAATGAATTGTCCAAGTATTTTGGGCTGTGGTTCTTTAAGAAAAGGCTACTCTATTTGTTTCCCTAATATTTATAAATAGTCTTATCTCTGAGTTAAAACACACAAAGTACTAACCTGGAAGTAACTTTAGACTAACAAGTACTGCCATTTTGCGTATACAGCAGATCTAGAATTTTGCAAAGTCAAGATGATAAGAAATTCAGTCTCCTTCACTGAATGGATCATGTTGATGTGAAAAGTTTGCTAGCCACATCAATACACACTTAGTCTTAATAGTCCTGTCAATATAACTTTTTCCTTGCTTATACATAATCCATATAGTTATTCCATTAAAAAAAAAAATAAAGCCATCTAATTTTTTAGTATATATCCATTGTTATTTGAGTTCTGGAATTCTGAAAGTCCCCTTTCTCCTATGTGGCATTCCCTTAGTGTATCTCAGGTTGTGGAGTGGAAAAAAACCATTATATTCTATGGTTCCTATTCAGTCAATTAGTATACACTCATGAGTTATTCTTCTGAGGCAGACCTACCCATAATTGAATTTATGTCAGATAAGATGCTGTACTTATACATCCACTGGGAGCAGAAATGAAGACATCAGACATATGGCACACAAAGATTTCTCTTCCCTAACATCTCAGTGAAACAGCTGCTATTTATTTTAAGAGTATTGTGCAGATGCTTAAACAAGCAAGGGACTGATTTACCTGACTTCTAAGAATACTCAGTCATTGCTCCAGCTGATAATATATGAGGTCATGCTATCTCATGGCATGAAGATGATAGATGACAATGTTTTGCCAACTTATTATAATTGATGTAAGAATCACCTATGTAATATTTCAGCAATTACAAATGTCGGAGCAATTTACAGTGGGTTTAGGGCATTGTTAATTGACTGCGACAATCACAAACTCAAAACCTAGACTGGTATATGCCCCAGTTTTTCATCTCAGGAGGACTGATTTCTTTGCAAAATTACTAGTCATTTCACATTTCTACACTCAGAAATGCACAGCAGGAAAACAGTTTTTTATTAGTACTGTGTTATTCCCTTTTCTGGTTATAAATTTCATTCTGAATATATGCTAATAGAAAAAAAAATTTACCAATAATAAATTATATGAGGGAAAGTCAGCATCTAAATGCAATATGTTCTTATTCACAGGTCCTTCATTTCCAGCCCACACAGGCAATGAAGTCAACTGGGCAAGTTGACACTGATTCATCCACATGGTCCCAGAGCAACACAAGATTTCTTTGTGACAAGAGAATTACCACTTGCTTTTTATTTGCTTCTTTGCATCCTCTTTGTACAACTCTTGCAGTGTAGAAGGGCAACAAAAAAGGTTAAAAGCTGATCCTTGGTCATAAGGTGATGTATAACTAAAAGCAAAAAAAAATACCTAAAATACAATCAACTCAAACTTAATTAAATTGCAAAAGAGCTACTGCATCATTACTACAGGGCATTCAGTTAGTATCGGAAGAGGTAGTGATTAACAGATCCATGAACTGGGTCATTTTTCTTGCATAAAAACAAAACAATGGAAAATGACAATGTGTCTTTAATACTTACCATATTGAACAGTTAAAAACTTTCATATTCTGAAGGATTTATTCAATTATGGGAAAAGACTCGTTAAAATAAATAGAGCATTTTAGCTCAGCCTGTGAGAAACTCCTATTAAGGACAAATGTTTGAGTCAGAAAATTTCTTAAGCTTTAAAAATAAACTGTATGGCTAAAGGAGATTCTTCAAAATGCACACTGAAAATGTTTGATTCTTCTTCTGTTTTTACAGATGTAAATCATATTTCATATAATAGGCAAAAGAAAGTACAGAATTCAGGACACACTGTCTAATCACACAGTACTCCAGTTTTCAATTTATAATGCTTTTTTTAAATTATTTTATATTTTTAGTCAACCATTTACTGCCTGAGCAGTTAGAATTGTAAATGCCCTATAGTCAGTGACTAATTGTCCCTTGATTAGATATTGCTCCAGACTGCATTTGTTCACATCACCTGTTTCTTTCTATTTTCAGGATCCACAACTGCAATCAAATCTCAGACATAAACAAATAATCACAGTCTACTGTAGCTGAAAGCAGAGTTCTGTTTACACAGAGAGGAGTCCTACTGTCTTTTTCAAAGCATAGAGTTTTGCCACACACACAAAGAAAAGAATCTGAACCTTTACTTTTTCTTTCTAACTTAGTGCCACAAAGTCTGCAGAGGGATGCTAGATCAAGTGTAGAGTGTGATAGTCTGTAATATCAACTCTCATTCCAAGTATAAATTCTAGTTTATTCTTGTTCCTAATGAAACATTCCCAGGCTCAGGTGTCACCCGCCTGTAACATTACTCAAGTATGGTCTTCAAGGCTGATCTGAGCCTAATCTGGGAAAATATAGGACATCTTGCCTTATTTAACATTGCTACTCAAACCAAACACTCTATAAACTATCATGAAAATCATCATCCTAAAGGAATTGCCTTTTCATTTTTAGGACATTTCAAATTGTTCTAGACTAATGTCATGGTTTAACCCCAGATGATGAGTAAGTACCATGAAGCCACTTGATCATTTCCCCTGTCTTCTGCCCCACAGGTGGGGAGGAGAATAGAAGGGGAAAGGTAGACCTCATGGGTTGAGAAAAGAACAGTTTAATAATTAAAATATGATAATAATATTAAGGAGAGGGAGAGAGAGTAACAGAATACAAGAAAATAAAGTGATGCACAGTAAAATTGCTCACCACCTGCTAACTGAGATCCAGCCCATCCCTAAGTCATGATCAGCTGCCCTGACATGTAACTCTCCCAGTTTACGTACCAGGCATGACATTCTCTGGTATGGAATATCCCTCTGGCAAGTTTGGATCAGCCATCCTGGCCGTGCTCCCTCATGGCTTTTTTTTGCAGACTGAAATGGTTAAGGCCTTAAACATTGTTAAAATCACTGAAAGACTTTTGTTCACTGTAGTAAACTGTGTAAAGAAACAACTTCTTACTGAAGCCCACCCTCCCCAAATATGCCAACTACTTTGGACTGTGATGGGAACTTGAGATAAGATAAAGCTGATACTATTGTCCAATTACCGAAGGAGAAGTGTGAGAGACTGGAATACTTATGGCTCAGGCAATCAAGGCACAAACTGAGAATGTGTAAATTAACCACCCAGGTGCTGAGGACATGCAAAGCCACCACCTCAGGCTACAAGCTGAGTGTTGAACAAGATAAGGAGAGAGGTAAATCCTTAGGCAAGTGACTCAGCTGTGATAACTCCCCCTTGGAGAAGTACCGAATGCTCACATGAAGTTTCAAGGTATTCATCTCTGCTGATGGGCAAAACCAGGCCATAATAGACTCAACTGCACTGATGTAACAGGCAGCTGAAATGTCTAAGAAGATGTCAAAGACTCCTGAAATGTCCTGTGATCCAGTATTACACTGTCCATTGTAAAACTCCCTACCCCAGAGGAGGTACCAAGTCTTTCCACCTAGCCTAGGTGTAATAAAACCCCCATGGACTTCCCTCACCATCCTGAGCTTTCCTTGACAGATCCAGGTTGCAACCATCATTTTGACAAGACTGGGACTCTCACCACCAGGAAAACCACAAGAAGAGGATCAATGGGACGCCATTGGAATCCACAGTGGTGATATCTTTTCTACTTAATCTATGTCTCTGTCACACTCTTGGTCCTCCCCTCCCACCCCCTTTTTCCTCTTTCTTTCTATTTGACTCATATTTACTGTTAAATAAAAATCCGTACCATTAACTTTGGCATATGGTCTCGTTTGCACCTTAATTTCCACAGATGCATCTCTCCACCTAGGAGGACTTTGCTGTGATTCTCACAGGGTCCTAATATCCCAAGATGCCTTAACACATTTTACTCAGGGAAGAAAACAAAAAACGAAGGCTTAGGCTGATATTACAGTAAGAACACAGGATGGCCACAGAGATTATTACAGTGGGTGCCCTTTTAAATATCATTAAATCAATTCTACACAAATCAATTCTTGTTGAATTCATATAGCCTCCTGTTCACTCTGCTCTGAGCAGTAATCCTATTTGATGCTATTCTCAGCAACCCCTTGCTCCACACAGCTCTGAGTTTCCCTGTGCATGTGCACTTTTAAACCCAGGGTTAATAAGGCAGTCACTTGTTTATTAAAGACAATAATATTTGCTCCTATCACTTGATGTTGTACTATGACACATTTCAAGAGATAAATTTCTTTTTTGGGGAGAAAGTATAACATCAGTATGTTCTTAAGTTGTGAATCACATATATCATGAATGTTTCCCAGTTTTGGTTCATCAAGCCCGCAAGGAATGGGCCAAGTGGTGTTTATTTTGTTTCTCCTGATTCAGAAAGCTATCTTTTGAAGACTATACTTTCTTGGTTAGCAAGTAGAAAACTGCATTGAGAGAAAAAGAGTAAACACAAGTCAATATTTTATGGGACATGACATATAATCTGTGTATTGGTGGTTTATGAATGTGAGACAAACTTTTACCCTGTAGGTCATATGAATGTTGAAGACAATAACACATTAATATTTGATGTTAACAATTTTGTGTTAAAACAGGTCTCCTGCCCTATGAATCTTAAAAGTAATGGAATTTCTGTGCTGGTTTATTGATTAATTGATTTTAAACATGCTATTTTTTTCTTTCTGAGTTCCCTTCAATAAGGATAATTCTTTCACAGTTTCCTACCTTGTGTTGTCAAACTTACATAATAGCCTCAGAAAACAAGTGTTCATTAAGGCAAATAGTCCTTTTCTCTGGAAAGAAATCATAAGAGAGAACAACCACTTTCATTGTATGAAGGTTAGTCCCTCTTCATGTGAGGTTCATTTCTAGTACAGCATAAGAAGCACAGTTGCAATACCTTCAGTAAACGACTTTTGCTAATGTGCTATCTCAGTTCATCTGGACACTGAACAACCTATACAGAAACAGTTTTCACACTCCCTAATATTTGTTCTGCAAGGCAGAAAAACATGAAAAGGTTCCTTATTCCATAAGACTGGATCAGAGATCAGGGCAATGTTTGCTCAGAAAGAACAAGGATTTCTCTTTCTCTTTTCACTCTCTTTAATGTATTGTATAGAACAATTCATAATTCAGCCCTTATTCATATCTATAAAACACTATATGCATACTTATAAAGAACAAAATATTCTTCACTGACTAAAGTTTACACGATAGAAAGTATATTTCTAATTGTTAAAATGTTTTTTAAAAACTGTCTATATATTTAAATGCTTAGACTCCCTAATCTTGAAATTTGCAAGTCTGCTTGGTCCTTTCATGGAAACTTTAGGCAATTAGACAGAGAAAATAAAACATATGACCTAAAAAAATCATGTTCATTTGACTCATTTAGAGAGCAAAACTAATTATTTTGGGGTTTTTTTTAATAACAGTAACATGCTCCCATACATACATAAACTATGTAGCAAAATATAATATTTTCCTGTATTTCAGGATTTTATTATAAAACTAATAATTTTTGTAATAACTACCTCTTCCTCATACTTTTCCTCTGAAAAACATCATAGAAGAAACAAAATTATATGTCTGCAATGGGAATGTTGAAGCATTATGCAAGCAAAATTCCAGCTGAGATAATTTGGATCTGTCCATAAAGTAAAAATTATTAAACCACCTGAGCTGAAAGTCTTGAGATGAAAATGAACAGATACTTCAGAGTTTTTGGTATGTGCATTATATCAGTTCATGTAATAGAAAATACCATAGACATTTGAGTCCAAATCTGAGTCCAGAACTACAAAATAACCCATTAGTTTTCTTCCTTTTCACTGGCTGCAGTTTTGTAAATCATCTTGCAGTATCAGGGTTGACTATGTGATAGAAGGTTTCTTTCTGTTGTGTAGCAAACAGCACTTGTATTTCTTTTCAAAACAATGATCAGTGACAAAGTAAGAGATTATTACTGAGCAGAAAGCAGGAGAAATATTTTTTTACACTGAAATTTTAATTTTAGGTGCTTAGTAATTTTGGCAAAATTAACAGTATCATATTCATGTCATTTACAACATTCAGTAAAAGCAATAGCACAGGTCTCTAAATCCATTTAACTGAAGGGTGTCAATTACAAAATTTTCACTGAAAGTATTTTTTACAAATTGCAGAACAAAAAAATTAAATGCAAAACTCTGTATTTATGGTAACAGTTCAGAGAATATACAGTTCCATGTAGATCATAAGGGATCATATATCAGCCTTCATTAGCACAGCCTAAAAGAAATTTGTATACTACCCAAAACACACACCCAAAATCAACAGAATTCAAGCCTAAATAATCATACCTTTCTTTATTATACAACATTTGGTCAGAACTAAATTTTTTCTCACAGCACAGCAGAACACAAGCTATACTGATAACATTATAAACACAGTGAACCACTTATTCTTACTGCAGTTTTATATAAATAAATTGTTATACTGCTTCTATGTCTTTACTGCTGCTTAGCAATAAAGACTTCATCCTGGAAAGACACTTTTAATACTTAATTGTCTACTGCCATCAATCATTGGAAATATGAGCATAAAGAACACTGGAATAAATGATGAATAAACCACCATGAGCCAAGCTCTAACCTTCTTCCTCGGTTTTCACTCAGCCTTCCTTTAGGCAGACCTCTTCTGAAGACAGGGGAATTTATAAATTAACCATTGCCTATAACTCAGTGTGTGGCTTAGCCTTCAGTGTCTGCAAGACAGTTAAAGTCCCATTGCTTGCTTCCTCACATTAGAGAATGATTGGTAGGGCTTGAAAGCTTATGTGTCCTTGCCATGAAAGGGGGGTTTCCTCAAACCCTTTGTGTTTGGTCTGTCAATGCCCCAGGGAATAGAGACCCTTGTGCCCAACCTGACAGCTTTGAAGATTGACAATGATAGTAACTGCAAAAGACAAATTTAAAGCAATATACAGGTAAACTCTAATCGCCAATGAAACCTAGCTCAAGATAATCATTTAGCACGAATAGAATACAGTTCTTACCCACCAGGTGTCCCTACGGGGAAGAGAGGTTCAGTCCATCAAATGATCCCAGAAGTCATGATGGAGTCTTCCCTAACTTGTCCCCATCTGTGAGATACTTGATCTGAATCTCACTGAATTATTGACATGGGTCAGAACCAACTCACTGTGAGTTGGGGGAGGGTAAGGAGGAAGGAGTGGGTGGGAAGGAATGGGCCTAGACCTGCAGGAACATGGTAAGGCTGCCTTATCACACCTGGCCTGCTGAGAGCACATGGCAGAGCCATCACAGCTGAGCCCACGCAGAGCACACGACATCACTGAAGGTCTGTAGCTGGGCTGTCAGTCACAGCAGACCTGCCTGGTAGCCCACCCACACCACAGCCCTGCAGCCTGTGTGAGCTGCAGCACAGCTCACTCTGGCCTGGAAGGCACTGACAGGCTATGCTACCTGGGAGGGAAAACTGAACTCTATAAATGCATGAGACTCTATATGAGCTTTCTTCTCCTGCTTCTCTGCTGCTACCTGAGCCATGTGAACTATCAGATCTTGTATGGTAACCATTTTTCCTTTCCTCTCTCTAGTTCTCTCTTTTCTTCTCTTTTTCTTTACTCTTTTAATCTGTTTTCTTCTTTTACTCTTTTCCTTCTCTTATAGGTAACTTAAACCCAATGAATTGCATTTTACTACAGCTAGTATACTGATCGTTGGTAGTGGGTGTGGAAGGGGTCTTTGTGTTGAGTGTTTTAGTGAAATTTTTTTCTTGGTTTTATTTTACTCCTGTAAGATCTTTTGCCAAAATATCTTATTTTTCTCACTAAATTAAAAGAATTTCTCTTAGAGTGTATGAATTTTTCTCTGGACACTAATTCGAGGTAATATCGAATCAAAAGGCTTTTGAAAAGTCTTAAATAAAATGTAACCACTCTGGGCAGCTTATAGTTTAAAATCTGTAGTCTAACACCATCCCTAACTCACTTCTCTGCTATGTCTTTACATTTAGGTGACTCTTGAGTGACTCAACAGCTGCTATGGGGTTTATTAGTCTCGGCCTCCTTGTACAATCACAAGCTCCTTTGTGGGCCCCGTGGGGGTCTCCTCACCCCAACAATCTTTCACAGGTAGCAGGGATTTTATTTTTCAGTCTTTTCCCTGCTGAAGAGAGAGAGCAAAAGGGGGCAGACACAGCCTCCCTCCTTCAAACTTTTCTTCTCTCTCCTGCAGCTGCCAGCTTTGACCTTGGAGGTCCCTTATTTTTCTGCTGGAATTCTTCTGCAGCGGTTCTTCGTCCAAGCAGTCAGTCCTCTAGGTTTTTTTTTCTCCACTCCGTTATAGGAGAGAAGGGGGGCTTCAGTGCCACACCTGCCCCCGGCCCAGGGCCACCTCTCCTACATGGCTGCTGCTTCTAATTTCAACTGCACAATCCCCTTCTCTTCCGTTTTCCTAAATATGTAATTAGCAAAGGCATTACTGAGAGTTTTGATTGGCTTTTTGTCCAGAAATCCACCTGGACAAAACCATCCTCAGCCTCAGGGGCTAGCTGGCTGGGCAAAACCACGACAACAGGTGACAACTATTGAAAAAGAATGGTTGAATCCTTTTCCAAATTAGCAGAGTATATGCCTTCAAGAACACTCTAATTAACCCATCCAAATGAAATGAAAGACATTTATACGGACATATCTGCTGACTTCTGGCTGCTGGCAGCAGACTGATGTCTGCAAATAACCCTGACTCGGAAGTGTTGCCTAAATGCAGATCTTCTTCAGCTCATACTGTTGCCTGCGCTCAGGAAGGTTTCTCTACTGGAACTGTCTCAACCTGCAGAAATAATTTCAGGAGTGCTGCAAGAAGGGTTTGAGTCTCAGATTCCAGCATACTGTTCAGAGCTCTGAGGTAGAGATTCACCACCTTTGGTGGTAGCTAAACACTGTTTAATTACTTGTGCAGCTCTGAAAGCAGTGGCAACCAAAAACGTTGAGAGACCTTCACAGAAAATATCTGAGACTTTGGTGATTTCTCCAAATAGGACTTAGGTGCAGATAGGGGACAACATGGTTTTGAACCAGAACAGTCAAATCAAGAAAACTATTTTAACGACTGTTATGTGTTGGGCATTTTCTTTGCATACTGTTTCTCCCATCTTTGCCAAAACAACTACCTTTCATGCTTTTTCTCCTTGTATCATGTTCTATGTAGTTTATTTCTTCATCAAGCACCTTTTGAAATCTTGAATTTCTATATTGCATACTTAATAACTCCGCTGTGCAGTGGTAGAAGAGACCTCATTTAAAAGAGCAGACTCCTGCTAGACAACAAAGAAATAATAACAGTAGAACATTCCAGCTCTCCACAGTTAAGCATCTCTGTGACAATGGTGCATAAGCCATTAATTACCATAACGTGTTTACATCTTTGAATCCTGACTTCAAAGAGGGGTGCTCAGCCCTGTGTCAGATAAGGTACCAAATTCCTATATTGTTCAGAAACTGTATTCAGTTTCTTCAGTCACCTTTAAGGCATTTTGGAAGCAACCCACATTTTAAAGGACAAAGTTGGGACAAATCTGCTAGGACACAGTATGTTGGGCACAGTTATGGATGAAAATATGTTTTTTATACCTTCATTGAAGGTTTTTTTGTAAGAAAAGCTACCAGATAACAAAAATTTATGTGAATATTGTTTTCATCACATATTTCTTATCCTAGAATACATCTAATACAGAAATCAGTTAAAAGTCCAAACTACACTGTACCGTTTCTTTTTCTTTATTTCCTTCTGTTATTGCTCTCACTACTCAACAGGTCAGTTACAGACTTCACCTCACTGAACCAGCTACAAGATTGTTGAAATCTATAAAACACCACTTGGCTGCATTTCTGTCAAAACTGCTAAATCACATTTGCCCAAGAACTAAAAGAGATTATTCATAACATAATAATACATAATAAATGTATTGATCTGTTCATAACCATTTTAGCTGAAAGACTTCTTCATAAACTGAATCTCCACTGTCTGCAGATTTATAACTCCATAATAATTATATGTTTGAACTGCATGAGAGACAGCCAATGTTTTTTTACGAGCCCACTATTTGAAGCTACTGTACTTTAAAGTGGTATGCAGAATGGAATCAAATGGTTTCATTTTATCTGTCTTACTTAAAACTTTCCACTTCTCTGTGCAAATGGGAGATTGAAATCATGGATTTCCTTACACATCCCACAGAGAAAAGCCACTAGCATAGCCAGAATCTTCCCTCTTTAGCTGAAAAAGCACGTATAGCACGTCTGTATATTGCAAGTCTACTTCAGCTAAAGTATATCAGCTAAATCTCATGCCAAGTTCAGTATCTTTGCATATTTCTGTATATTTTGTGTATCAGTTCTTGAAATAGTTAGATGTTATTCCTAAATAGTTATGACATGTATTTTGAAATCCATGCATAAAACAAAAAAGCTTTCATTCACTCTATTACTTTTTCTGCAGAAGAGAAGTAAACACCTGAACAATGTGGACAGCCCCTACAAAGTGTATCTCTCTGCTAAAAGGGCATAGGTAAAGCCCCACAAACCTCTGCCAATGCCCTGTTAGAGGATGGAGTGAATAGTAATCCTCTGTATCAGCAGTTTCATCTCCAACACACACCACTGCCAATAGCATTTGGGGCAAGATCTCAAAACCTGATCAGGTCCCAGTGGTTTATGAGGTGAAGCTATGTATAAATGTTTCTGTGATGGACTGATGCTAACAGAATCTGTTCTAGGCCAATAGAAATAGTGCCTGAAGATGAAGGGTAGAGGGGTGGTATGTTCTTTGAGAAATGAATCTGGAAATAACCCTCACAACAGCAACAAATCCCTGATCACCATGGAAGTTTTAGAGATCTGTGACCATTTGGGGCTTAGCAGTTGAGATCTTTAACCCTAGTAACTAAGGTTTCAGTACACTACAGACTTGAATGTATTCTTATGTGTTTTGGGGTGCCAGATTTGACCTGTATTAAATCTAATATACAATGAATTTTACCCAGCTATTTTAGAAATCACAGGCTTTCAAAGGAAGACTTTGTATCTAATTGGAATGAGAACAAATGTTTTGATCTCACCTCACCTGACAACCTAATAGCTGAAACTCTGCTGCAAACTAGAACTATGATTTAAGTAAAGAAAAAGTTTTTAATCATTTCTGATAGGAAACATCCAAAGCTGTTTCACTGAGAAGAAATGAAGAATGAAGAAGAGAAGAATGAAAAAGGAAGAGAGAGATAGCATTCAGTGGAAATTATTATGGTGCGATCCTTCCTTCTACTTCTTTCTGTGTTTCTCATCTTGTTATCTCCAGAAATTATCTCTGACAGCACAGAGTGGTGGACAATTTCTTAGATGTCACTAGAATCAGATTCTGCTTAGATTGCTGTTAAGGATATTAATTTGAAGAGCTTTGGTTTAGCACTGCACACTGCAAGGTATGAAATGTATATTTTGAAGTTTTTGATGGTTCTTGTATATTTGCTTGTTGAAATGTTCCATTTATCTCAATATTGTTTCTCTTCTGTCCACATTTAGTGAACAAAAAAAGAAGGAACTTCCTTAGAGTTAAAAGGAAGTCTTTAATAGTCCCAGGGTAAGTGATATTTGTTTTTCATTTACTTTGCTTCAATGATTCTACCTAACATTCAATCTATGTACATGTAATGAAAAACAGAAAGCCATGGAAATAGAAAGAGAAGACTTAAGAAAATTTTAAAGAAGTTACCAAAGGAATGATACAAGAAAGCAAGCAGTGAAAAGAGAAATATGCTTTCTTAATTATTTCTTTCTCCTTTACCCTTCCTTTTTCTTCTTTCATTCTACTTTAGTTTATTTACCTCTTACCTGACTGCTCCTCTTTGGCTACAAGATCATATTCATCCTGTCTTGCACATCAGGACTACTAAAACAATCATCTGCAAAACTGAGTAACCAATAAATCATTGCTCCACATGGAAGCATCATGAAGTAAGTTTTCACATCTTGAGTTAAATTTAGCCTTAGCCTCCATCTGTGAGATTCCTGAAGGAGCAAGAGAATGAGAGTTCTGTTGCTGATGCCAAGACTTCCAAGTAGCACCTCACCATTCTGCAGCTCCTGCGACAGTTCCACTGTCAAGTCTGCCAGACCAGCTTGAAATTCTGAATGCAGTACATATCTTGCCTGCCAGAAGTCAAGATTATACTTTTATCACAGCTGCTAGACTTCTTCACTTTCCCCATTCTTCTCTCTTTCATGATATATTTCTTCACTGGGTCTCTTTAAACATCTGATTACCATTTATGAGGATTCTGGTGCTACAAACCGCTTATTCTGCAACAATTGATCAACACTGGCATAGTCAGAAGGGAAATAAGGTTATTGCAGTTGTGTATTATTATGTGTTAGCTGAAATGGTGGCATCTCTTCTCTTCTGGTTTTATGACCTTGTAGATACAATAGCTAGAAAAATTGACTGCTTAGTCTGGAAAGGTGGCAATATGACTCAGGAAGTTAATTCGAAGAATTGTTTTATTGAAAAAGGCATGTGAATTAGAATAGTTCCAAGGTGAAGTGTTAACATGATTAGTGTTATCATGATAAGTGTTCCATGATTAGTGGCCCAAATTCCTGACATATCAACACATGGGGAGCTCTAATGTCACAGTGACAGCTTCCTAGATGCCAAATGATGGCCTGTGACTTTTTGGAATGTTCCCATCTCAACAGCCCCCATCATCCACACAGTGACTACAGACTCTTTTCTTGTGAATTTAGACTAAAATGGGACAGGAGAAAAGTAGACAGATGTTGTTGGCGAGTGTAGTCAGTAAAAACATCAGAGGGTTGGGAGGTTTTGGTGGTTATTTTTAATCTTTTTTTTTCAGTCTTTTGACTTACAAAATTTCTCTGAAAAGTTCTGGTATTGCCAACTTGGATGCATTTGCTGAAATGTTTATGAGATTTATGAATTGAGCTTCTAGCCTTTAACATTCATTTTTCAAAAGAAAATCAAGTGATATTTCTTAGAAAGTAAGTGTGATAGTGAAAAGGACCATCTTGCAAAGATTTCTCCTGCAGTGTTTTCCTTTCTTTTTCTTGCCCTTTCTAGCCCTTGCTCTGAAAAGGGAAGCCAAAAAGAATATCAAAATGAGTATCAGAAGTGGATTAAAAAAAAAACAAACTTTTTTTCTGCCTTTCTTGCAGCATAAACATTTATTCATTATCATCATCTCCTCATCTACAGAAAAGGGAAGAAAGCTCACTGCCTTTGTCATGGCTTCTTCTCAGGCACTAGAGTCCTAGATTCTCACAGAGACAATTGTCATCATTCATCCCATGATAGTGGGAAACATGACTTTGTTTTCCCATGCATTTCTCACATCTTTCATTGCTGAGACTCTCCATTTACATAGTTATAATAAAGGTTACCACAGAAAATGTGTCATTAATTAGCACAACCCACCTGCCTATACAAATGGATATGGAAGCATTGATTTCAATTAATACCTTTGATAGCAAAATCTAAGTAAAACACCCTGGAAACTTTAACGATACTGCATTATACAGATCATTTTTATTGTCACAGAAACTTCATCAGTAATAAACCTGTTGGCATCTTACTTGTAAGAATTAATGTTTCTTACTATACAGTAGAATAATTAATAGCAATTAAGTTTTCATCAAAAAGTTGGAATGTCAGGTTTAGCTTGATTAAAACTTCAATACGGATTTTTATCTCAGGCTCATACAAAGCTTTGTAGAGTCAGCAAAATTTGCCAGAAAATGAACAGTGCATTTCAAATTCTGGCTGGTTTCCATAATTGCAGAAATAAGCAAAATTGATAAATTGGACATGCTAGGTATGTAAAGGGAAAATCTACATTTCAGAACCTGAAAATGCCTAGCTTTAGTATTGATAGAAATGTTTATGTAAGGGAGCGATTTCATTTAAACCAGTTTTGCCAGACTTGGTGTGAGTTTGTATTTGCAGGTGTTAAACAAGAATAAGTATCTGAACACATAAACTGAGGGAAAGCACAAGAGAAGTAATCTCAGTTGTGTATATACTGATATTTAAATAAGAAAAAAATAAAATTAGGTAATAAAATTGTCTTTAAAATTTAAAGGGTTTCAAGGGTTTTAAGAATTTTATTGCTTATGAAATGTCCTAAAGACTTCAATGCTCAGGAAAGACACGAACTTTTGAAAATACACATTCAGCTCCTTTGAAGTCCTCAAGTAACACTACAAAAATGTTGTTTGAACTTTTCCTGACATCTAAGCTCATATTATATTAATTTAATAATGTACTTGATAACATATTTTAAAATCATCCACATAAAGTCACAAAATTACCTGACTTCAGCAAAATTGTCTGCAAAAGCTATGAATGCTGTCCCTGAAACTCAAACTCAATACTTCTCACAGTGCTGAGGGAATTTCAATATGGCTTTTATCTTCAGCATTCAAAGATGGCTAGGCTACCCAGCAGATGTATGATCCTAGAAAACAATTGCACTGCAATTCACAGTTTCATTCATCAGTCAAATCAGACCTGTCAAAAACTAAGAGAAAGTCTGTCTGAGCAGGAGGTTGCCCTTTGCAGAATGATAATCCAAGTCTGTTGCATGAGGAAATGAGGATTTTTACGTCTGAAAAAAAGACAGACATCTGGAGTCACTGAATTTTATTATTTTGCCCCTCCTTAGAAACACTTGGCAAAAAATGACATTTAACTCTGTCTCTCAGGAATCTTTTAGGATCTAATAATATTTAGCAAAATTTACGGAGCAGCACATGTAAAAAAACAAATGAAAAAAGCAAAAAGAAAACACAAAAGGGAAAAGCAATTTAGAAAGCATTTAGAATACTGCTCTCAGTAGCCTAAAGGAAAATGAAAGAAACAAGCAGAAAATATTCATCTTCCATATTATTTTTTAATGATGTCAAGAAAAAAATCAAAACTCTCTAATTTAAACCCTGAGGAACAAAACAAAACTTCAAAAATTATAAAATTATAAAATTTTTAAAGGGGTTTAGTTATTTTTTCTACTTTAACCTACTCCAGACAAAATGAAAAATAATCTGAAGTGAATGAGATTGTAGAGAGGTCTCTGGAGACCAGTTGTCTTTTCTGTGTCTTGTTCATCTGATGACCAGTACAATGACAATGATTGAAGTTATTTTATGCTTCAGTATGAGTAATAGACTGAAAATGCAAATAAAATGAAAGTGTCTGATGTTATCTCTTCAGATAAAATTTGACAACAGACTCAAACTCATAATTTATAAAAGCAACAACATCCAGTATTTTCCTGCTGTTTTTACAGTACAATTAATAGGTTGGGGGATTTTGGAACATTTTTATAGTCTCAAGAGTTTCCTTTCCCAATAGTTTTGAATCTGTAAGTTTAGTGGTGTTTCCACTATTTTCCAGGAAAGCCCTGGACCTTACTTCATTTTATGTGACTCTGGATTTTCCTTTTTTGTCTCACTGTCTTCTAACACCAATATTATCCACAGTTTTCTTCAGTTTTCCTGGCCTTAACATAAGGATAGGGCTTATTCTTATAGTTATGAATAACATTACAGTGATGCAAAAAATTGCCCCCTCCCCTGGCAGGATTCCAAAACCCAGCCTCAACTGCAACAACAGACAATTCAATCCAAACTCACTTCTCAAACCAGAGTTTTCCTTTTTTCCCTTTTTTTTATTAGCAGCCATAACATTGAGGTGTCATGCCTCCCCTTACTTTTTATGACTGAGGAGGAAAACATTTCTCCTGGAAGCCTTGGATACTCAAATCATCAGGCTTTTTCACCCAGCTTTCTACCCTTGAACTTGGCCTCCTATTTCCATTCAGTTGTCCAGAATTTATGGCCTATGGGCTACTCAAGCAAATCAGTCCCCAGGCTACTCTGAAACCAGCCAAGCTCCAGGAATCCCACCTACATATTTAAAGTTTTGTACAGCAAAGGGGGAAAGGAGGGCAGAGTGGAGCTGACAGGTTAGCAGTGCTTCCCTTTATGATTCCTCAGGGGAAGAAAAATAACACTCTAATGATTTAAACAGCCTGATGTGTGTCAAAAGCATAACTCATCGCTAAAAAATTATATGTAATATACCCTATAGCAGCTAAAAAATGCATTTGCCATAAAGCAATATTGTGTTATTCACCTAATATGCTCCACAAATCCAGACCAGACCTGTTAGTAGGTGACCAATTTAAATAATGTAAAGCTCTGGAGACTGGTTATTACTATATATTGTACCTTGCAGAACAGACCTATACTAATGATCTACCTGAGAAAAATTGCCTTTGCTTATAGTTCTTTTCTCTGATCTCAAGAAACCTAATATACAGAGTATCAAGGTATTTTAGAATGTCATTAATTTTCATTAAAAGCAAAGTAAATGCTTCTAATTTAAGGGGCCTCCACAATTTTAAACCTGCAGTGAATTAGAATAAAATGTTCATCTCAAAAAAAATAGTAAACAAAATTACATTGTCTTATTTAGAATTTAAAAGCAATACATATATGAATATTTTATTGAGTTTTTCTAGTGACACCAGGAAAATTGTTAATCTGTTGGTAGAGATAACTTCAGTGTTTCTCCATCCACCTGCTATGGTTTAACCCCAGCTGGCAACTAAGCAACTTTTATGTTGAGATCAGAAGAGTTTAATAATTGAAACAAAACCCAAATATTTTAATAATATTAATAATTGTCATGAAAATGAGAGAGAGAGAGGGAGAGGGACAAACCCCCCCAAAAACCAAGGGGTGCACAGTACAGTTGCTTGACACCCAGTGACCCAGGCAGTCCCAAGCAGTGATTGTCCCTGCCAAACAGCTTCCCAAATTTATATACAAAACATGGCATTCTGTGGTCTGAAATATCACTTTGGCTAGTTTGGGTCAGCCGTCCAGGCCATGCACCTTCTCAGCTTCCTGTGCTCCTGCTCACTGGCAGAAAGAAGAAACTGAAAAGTCTTTGACTTTGAGTAAGCCCTACTTAGCAGCAACCAAAGTGTCAGTGTGTTATCAACATTATTCTCACAGTAAATCAAAACCACAGCACTGTACCAAGTACTAGGATATAGGAAGAAAGATACTACAGACTAGGAAGGAAACAAACTCTATCCCAGACAAAACCAGGACACTGTCTGAAGCTAGCACCTCATTTCTCTGATCCGTAAGACATGTTAAGGAGACAGGAAATTGATTCTCACCCCTGTTTCAAGGATATCTGGCATAAATAGATTCCCAGACTTGGGGATTCAGGGATCTGTGTTGGGGGTGCCCAGTGAGATGCATCCATGCCATCCCACTGCACGTGGTTATCCATCACTGCTGCTGTCTGCAGGAGACATCTACCATGTCAATGCAATATTTGCTTCCTGGACAGTGGGCCCGTAGCCACCCAGCACCTGCTCTGGTGCAATCCTCCAACAATTAAATGTCTTTTCCTACCAAAGACCTAGGAAGCTGCTAAGGATTTGCTGTAAAATCCAACTGAATTTGGTTCATGATTTGAGCATGACTGCTCTTTGTCCTCAAGCAAAGCATCATGTCAGCAGAGGGTGTGAGCCAAGGTTTGGGTTTGGCCCTAAGCTTTTCAGGCTTTCTGAAATCACATCTGAGCTAGCAGAAGATGCAAATCAGTAATAATGCTTTCCATGTAATTATTATTCCTGTCACTTAGCCAAGCAGAGAAGTTGAGGGTCACTACATTTTAATACAGGCTCTGTTAACTTTCAGTGTTATTAAGACCTTGGGAGTCACTCAAGGTAATGATTCTAAATGGGGGGAAAAGTAAGGTAGATAATGAAGCCTACAGGCATGGAAGAGATTTTATTATTCTTGGGAGACAATATACAGAAATGTCAGACAGGAAACGTACTGAAAAGTGCTAGAAACAGTGTCTTATATAAAAGCGAGTAATGTTCAAAATAAATTAATTCAATTAACATTTATTTTAATAAAAGACAGAGGAACTGGGGAGAGGGAAAATTCTTATCTGAGACTTCCTTATTTTTCTGAATATTTACATGAATGAAAAGTAATTATATGTTGCTTTTACTTTCTGAATCCTAGAACACTATGAAAGTACTTTTCATTTGAACTTGAGTGTGATGAAATGCAGAAACCCTTCTGGTAACTACCATAGCCCAGAAGCTCCACTACCATGACCTAATTTATCCCAGTTTATTTCCCATCCTTCCTAGGAAAACTTCTCCCTACAACTTCATTCTGGTATATTTTGTCTTTCATTAAACAAAGGAGTCCTTGCCTGGAAACAAACTCAGTTCCAGAAGTAGAAGCAAGCACTGTTCTGCCTGCTTTTGAAAGACAAAAAGAAAGTAGCTTAAATACCCATAAGATTCATCAATTTCAAAGTCAAAAGGCTTAATTAATATGATAGTGTTAATCAAACATTAGAATCACCATGTTAAGACACTTTCAACTCCTTTGAAAGCATGAGTATTAGCAGAAACTAAATTTAAGGACATAATCAAAACCACACTTGCCAGCTCAAAAGAAAGAAAAAAGTCTGTTAGGTGTCTGCTAGGTTTAACAACAGAAATCTGAGGTAATCTTTCATAATCATGGACAAAGGCCCCAAAATACTTCTGGTAATCACTTAGTCTGGTTTTACCTTGTCAGTGTTCCCTCTTACTCTGTTCTGCAAGTTAGTATCTAGAAAACCAATTAGAAAACACTTTTTTATTCCCAATACTCTGTGGTCAGAAGTCCCTTTAATGTGCACAGAATAGATATGTCAGGGATTTTTGTGGTTATCATCATCAAGTTGGTTTTCCTTTTAATAAGAGACATCTAATTTCCTGTCTTCTATTGATCTATCCAGGGGAAAAAATGAAGTTCCAAGAAAGTTCCACTTCATTACAGGTCAGGCTTTTGTTCCTAAATTTTATAGGAGATAATATTATTCACACAGGTCCTTGTGACTGATTACTCAATATATTCATATTTGAGGATTGTACTTGAGCCAGTCCTGAACAACTGCTGGCAGTTCACTGCACCATTATTTAAAGACCTGAACTGTGCCTCCAAATTCCTGTCTTTAAATTTCACATTCAGTTTACTTTTTATTCACATAAAAGCAGGTAATCTGGCAAGCAGGTTATCAGACTGCTTGCAAAGTTTCTTCTGCTTTTTTTTTCCAGTGGTATCTACAGTTTCACAGAATAACAGAATCATCACAGTTGGAAGAGATCTTCAAGATAAACTAGTCCCACCATCAATCTAGCACCACCAAAATCACCCCTAAACCATACTCAAGGGCCACATCCAGACTCTTCTTGAACACTTCCAGAGACAGTGACTCTATCACCCCACTCAGCAACTTACTCTGTCTAACCACTCTTTCAATGAAAAAAATTTTTCTAATATCTAATCTGAACATCCCCTGGCATAGCCTAAAGCCATTTATTTCCTCTTGTCCTTTCACTGAGCCACAGCAGAAGAGACTGGCTCTGACATCACTGAAATTGCCTTTCAGGTAGTTGTAGAGAGCAATATGTCCTTCCTGAGCCTTCTCTTCTAAACTAAACAATCCCTTTTCCCCCAGCAGCTTTCATAAGACATGTTTTCTAAACCCTCCCCCAGCTTCATTGCCCTTCTCTGGACTTGCTTTGGCACCTCAATGTTCTTTTTGATGTGAGGGGACCAGAAATGAACACAGTACTTGAGATGTTGCCTTGCACAATGTAAGTACAATGGGGTAATCACTTCCCTGGTCCTGTTGGCCACACTATTTTTGATACTGGCCAGGATGACACTGGCTTTCTTGGACACCTGGGCACACTGCTTGCTCATGCTCAGCTGGCTGTCATCCAAGACCCCCCAGTCCTTTTCTGCTGAGCAGTTCTAAAGTCACTATGCCCCAGGTCTGTAGTACTGCCTGGGGTTGTTGCAACCCAAGTGCAGGACCCAGCACTTCTTATTGAACCTCTCACTGTTGTTCTCATTCCATTGATCCAGCCTGACCAGATCCCTCTGTAGAGCCTTTCTACCCTCCAGCAGATCAACACTCTCACCCAACTTGATGTTATCTGCAAACTTACTGAGGACCCACTCAATCTCCTTATCCAAATTATTGTTAAAGATGTTAAACAGGACCAAACCCATTCCTGACCTGTAGGGACAAGAAAGTTAAATGCTGAAGATTTATTCAAGGAGGATAAAGAGTTTTCGCTCAAGGAAGTTTTGGCTTCTAAGAAAACTAGGGAAAGATCAGTGTGGGAAACTTCCATTTATTACACCTACATATGTTTATTCTCTGCTTGTTTTGAGAAGTAGGATTCCTGAGTAGAGATAACGCTTTCTCATAGACATGCTGTGAGGCCCCTGCTGGGAAAGTGAGAGTCATAAAGGACAGGGGAGAATACAGCCTTGAAGTCATGTGCATGTGAAAGATATTGTTACAAAAGCACTAGAACAGGTTTCCTGGGCTGCTTTTTGCACTCAGTGTGATTTTAGCAGTGTATTTAGGGTTTCCAACTTCAGAATAAACTTTTCCTTAATATCTTAACCGTGGTTTGGTATCTGGGATTATCTGCATGCAATTCTTAGAAGTCCCCTGGAGAACACCATCAGTGACCAGCCAGCAACTCGATTTAGTTCCATTTACCACTACTCTCTTAACCCAGCCTTTGAGCCAGTTTTTCACCCAGTGAAGAGAACATCCATTCATACCATGAGCATCCAGTTTCTGCAGGAGAATAATGGATAAGAAAAAGGTTTTTATCAGCAGATCCACTTAAACAATTACAATAATCAAACCTGCAAAGATCCCAGACAGAGTGATGCTAGCATCACCATTTTTATTGTTTGACAAAGAAAAAACATGATGTAAAGTCAGCATTCCTATATCCTATGTTTTTTTGTGAGACAGAGATTCCAAGTCTCCCGCAAAGAAAGATAATTTGGTGTAATGTTACAGTTATTCTACAGAAAGAAAAAGAGACTATGAAATGTAGGTTTATGTCTGAAATTGAATCAGGATTTCTGGAGCTGATGCACATTTAAATATCATTTAATCTTAGAAGATGCAAAAGGAAACTACAGTCCAAGCAAATATCTGATGAACACCATGGTATAAAGAAAGGAATAATCAAATTGTTCTCTCTTTCTGTCCCTTCCACAGATTTTTATAGCGTTAGGTTCTTTGTTTTAAATAAAAAATAATACAAAGTGCAAAAGCTGACTATGAACTATAGCTTTCACAATCAGCTATAGCTTTCACATTCTGCTGCTATGATACCTTCAGAAATTATGTAGGCTGAAGCAGGCAGAAGTCAAACACACAAGAGCAGTGTCAGTGTTAATGCCTTTTTTCAATATTAGTGGCACCATAAAAATGTTGGACAGTTTCTCATCGAGGTTAAGACTAACAATGACTAATATACTAGTTCTTCTAATACATTTTTTTCTAATGAAATACATTGCAGCAACAACAGTGTATCTTTATGGTTTCCATCAAGTTATGTATTTTTGTACAGATCAGATCATACTACATCATAGACTTGTTACGCAAAACCATCAGGCAGTAAGTATAGGTAGATGCTTGTTCTTAAGGCAGAGATTAACAATTAAAACCTTAGTAACTCCCATGAAGATTATTCAGACTTTTCAAAAATACTGGTGAACATTGTTGCAGATTATGAGAAAATATAATTTCTTTAAATTAGCTGGTGTTTTTAAGGTTTGTATTACAAAAGCAAGTGCTAGAAAAACTGTTTTATTTAATGAAAACTTATACTTTTGAACAAAATAAACTTTTGGAACAAAAAATACAACAGAGGTGAGTTCCATTAGTCCACTGAGTATAAAGGAAGAAATAAAACAGTATCAGTAATGGTAAAAAAACACAAGGTCCTATTTCACAATGCTCAATCATATTGCCTTTGAAACTGAAACACTTTCTAATGAGTCAATTTTGCAAAGATGGAAATCAATTCACTTTTGAAGAAACACACCATCATTACATAAAATTGGAGGGCAACACATCTTCCATGTAGTATTGGACAAAGTTATGTACAAAAAAAATGAATAAAGAATTGTTGAAAAAGTATAAATGAAGGTACTATTTCAGCCAAAGGCTGGAGAGCTGTACACTGTGGCAATTTCTCTTCACCTCTAGACTAAGCTGCAGTTAGCTCAGCTAACCTGAAATAGAAAGGATCTCAACATATCTGCACTCAGATCAGAAGAACTCCAAAGGGTTTTAAGTCTGCCACATAATTTTTTTTGTATCAGATACAAATATCACAAATTTGTGGGGGGTTTTTTAACCTCAAAGATGTGTTTGCATTTAACTCATAAGGAGAGTATATTTTTCCACTTATATCTTGGTCTGACTCAAAGGATATGAATAGAAGATATGACATAAACTGTTAAATACTCTTTATCAATTAGCAAATTACAGAAAAAAATAAATGGAAAGACATTACAAATCTGCTGAGATGTGATTTAACTTAAAGTGGAATTCACTTAATACATTTCATTTTGCAAGAAGGAACATGGAAGAACTTATTATGCTAAAATAATTTCGTTTATGAGAATACTAAAAAGAATAAAAAGGAAATAATTGTATAGGATAGAATATTGCATAGGAATAAAAAGTGAATATCATTTTATAAAATAATAAATATTTCTTTTTTGTTAGGAAGTTCAATAAAGAGCATGAATATATATTTTGTAACAAAAAGTTACCATTAATTTTACAATAAAACACACAAAAGGCTGACCAGTACCCAGGAATCTGTGGATAAACAAAGGATTTTTCAAATAATTGAAATAAGGCATAATTTGGGGAACACTTTTATATTTGAATAAAAGCTTCTAGCTTTTTTTCAAATTCCCCTTTGAATAACACCAGTGCACCAGAACAGCCTTCAGTGTTAAAGTGAAGGCAGCAATGGCTCAAAGAGAGATCTTGCTGAACCTAACTGAGAAGGCTTTGTTTCATATGGGGATGTGCTGGGAATGCGCGCAGAGACAAAAAAAAAGATGAGATGATGAGGGAAGAGCATCACCTTGTGTGTGGTATTACGTGTATGTCTCAGTTTATCTGCTGTATAATATTTTGTCTGAGTGAATAAGCTAAACTATGATAAAATGTGATAGGAAGGACAAGTAGGACGCCAATAGCTGAATGAGATTATTGAGTTCTTGTTCTTCAGTGTTGTGTCTTATATGTTTCTAGAAAGACTGCAGGCTAAATTTGCCAAGGCCAGAGAAAAGATAGGAGAAAATGAATCATTCATATGCTCCACCATGAAGAAAAAAGGGAGAAGAATAGTGGGTTATCAGAAAAAGAGACAAGCAGTATTTCCTTAGGAGCCTTTTGAGAGAGACAGCTGTGCTCATTTAAACTCTGAGTAGGTAACAAGCCGCAGGCAATTGATCTGATAGTATAAACCCTGAACACTGCATGCAATTTCTAGGTGAATAGAAAATAAGCATGTTTTTTTTTCCCAAATAATCACAGATGTTCGAAAGGTAGAACCTGGCAGGTCTTAATTGCTGTTTTGCTTTCATGTTGATAGGGAGGTAAGAGGTAGGTAGTCTCAGTTTAATCTCTGGTCTAAGAAGTTAAAAGATTTCCCTAACAGATACATCTGAAGGGCATGTTCTTGACCAGTAACAAGTTGAAACTGTGGAAAAGGGGAATAAAGGCCTCTCCTGAATCTCCAACAGGATGGCGGCTGATGGAGTTTTGTGATCTTTGAAAGTGTGTCCAGTAGACCTTTGATATGGAGAAAGTCAAGCTACAGTCTGTCATTGGGAAGAATAATATATACAACAAAAAGTTGAGGAGGGGAAAAAAATTACATTCTGCAATTATTGAGGCTTCACTGTGTTCTCAGGAAAACACAAATATTTCTCTAAGGAAATATTCCAAAACATATTTTGCCATGTAGAATTTTTATCAAAAATGGCACCTATTAGAGGACTATTTCTTCCATTAACAAATATTTATCATGGTGTAACTTTGACAAATTTAAACCTGTATGATCTTTGTGAACATCTAGGACTCTTTTGCACATATGGACCAGCTAGCCTGGAAATACCTGAGCTTATTTTGGTTTTGATGTGAATCATAACTGCTTGCATACCGCTAAAAAGTTGATGACTCTGTAAGAAGATATTGTTTTCTATGACCTTTTAAAAAGGTGGTTGCATTTGCACAACTGTAAAAAAGAAAATTCTTACCAGCATAGGATAAAATCAGCAGGAAGGAAGAAAAGCTGAGGCAGATCTCAGCGTGGAGATCCTTAGGGACTGCTGAGGAGCATCATGTTCCTGCCCTTGCTCTAAACTAGAGATGAGTGTCATTAAGTGGTCTGTTTAGATGGACCTGGCAGTAACAGCTTCTCACTGCATTTGAGTCGAAGAGGGTGAAGATAAACTTCTGCTCTAAATGTTGTTCAATAAAAATGAATTGTTTGGCAGTTTGATGATAAAAGAGATTTTGCAATATTAATGTGTGAGACCTACTCTTTCTAATGCTGCTGATATATCAGTCCTGTTATCAATTCACCAAAACTATTACTAGTAAAAGTGGACTGTTTGGGTTTTTTACCAAAACGAAGAAATTTGCAGAAAGGGGGAAGAGGAGAGAAAGACTGATAGGGACATTTTCAAGATGCTGATCAAACAAATGCAAAAAAACACTGGAAATTTCTGTTCAGAGTACCCTTGAATTATTTTAGGGATCATTAAGCACATTGTCTTCTTATTTTCTAATTTACATATTTAAGTCTGAAATACATAAGTTCTTAACCAAAATCAAAATACTAAGTATTTCAATCTTTGAATGTTCCTTAAATGCTTCTATGTTTCCAAAATGAATATTTTAATTTGAACAAAAATTGTGCTTTAGAAAACTTCTATTTTACTGTTTCTGCTGATTTAAAACAAACATAAAGACACAAATGCCAAATCTATACCTGATTTTAGTCTCTAGTCACAGCATTTTCCACCAAGTGAACTTAGTGCCACATAACATTTGTTCCACTCTAAATGCAAGAGTTATCTTGATTGTCTTTCATGCTTCACTCTCTTTCTCTGAGGCATGGCAATGTTCATGGTTGTCAGTTCTAGCCCTGGCTCGCACTATGTAATGATAAGTAGGCTATATTATAGCAGAAACCTGAAAAGGGCAGAAATGTAAATTAGAATGGCAGGTTTGCCACATTCTGAAGAGATGTGATGTACAATCTTTTCCTGCATGACTGTGAGATACTGTCACCTTTTGTAGCATCTTCACAACTTTTTTTATCTTGGGGTGTCAATAATTCCAAGCAATCATTCTAAATTCATTGTGGCTGTCTGTGTTTACAGATCTCACACAAAAAAAAATGTTTTAGCTCCTTTTTTGCACTGGAGAGGGATTCCAGGACAATCTAGATCTGATCTTTGCCCACATAGTTTTTGGTAAATTTAGAGTTATTCTGTTCCTTTCTCATTAATCTGTTAAACACACTGACCAACATAACAGCTGTAACCAATGCCAGCACAAAAGACAAAGATTTTAATTATACTGAGCCAGTAACAGAGAGTGCAGGATGTCCAAATCCAGCATGCTGTATGCAAATCCAAATAAGAGCCATCTGTAGACATGCAGCAGGATATATGCTATCCTGTAAGCACTAGAGCACATATGAGGTTAATTGTTTCTCTGTTCAAAAATACCCCTTTTCTAAATGCATTATTATTTGTTTTGAAGATAAATGAAAAGAAGGAAACAATGGGTTGTGCAGAACAAAACAATTTAGCTAGGAAATAGGCATGAGAAAAGTGGGATATGTGCCATACTGCAAAGGTCATTTACCAATAGGGTATTTGAAAAATTGCAATGAGTATGTCTTTGGTACATATCTTTCAAAGATTGAAAGAAACAATTGCATGTAAGATATCCTGTGGTGGCAGAAATCCTTCCCCCTGTATCTAGGAGTGCTCGACTTAGTCAAACCAAACACTCAGAGTGCCAATTCCTATGTCATTATGCTCTGCCAAGCTCTGACTATGGAGTGGTTTACCTCTCTGTCTATCTATCTGCCTCAGAGTTTGTAAAATGACTTATTGAACCAAATACCAGACCGATTTTTCAACTATCTTCAATGATAAAATAACAGGATATTCACAATATTATTATGTCTTGTGTATACTACCAATCTGAATAGCTTTCTCTGTGCCCTCCCTCAATTTTTCTACTAGCAGTGATAGGGAAGGACTGTGCAGATGAAGGAAAAAGGTATCAGATCTTTCCTTAGGAAAACTCATTCATTTTCTTCAGCTGTGTTTTGTGAGCTGGGACTTTTCATTTTGCTATTAACTTGCCTTACAAAAAAATTTACACTACTGTCTCTCCATCATTAATAATATTCTGATTGCTTAAGTTTCTCTGCACTGTCCAGATACAGCTGGACTTATAAATAACAAGAATATGTTAATACAGTCAAAATCTTATGCTTTTATCTTGGCAACGTACATGAAATTTGGGAGGAAAGCAGAAGCAAAGTCTGAGAGTGAAAAAGGCAGTAGGAAATCATGCAGATTTAATGTAAATAAAATAGCTGCCAGTTACCCACAGGCATCAAACCTGGAAGAGATGGATTTTTGTCTGGTGATAAAGACACTCTCCCAGCTGCTATCTGCTCCCAGGATGTTATTTACTGAAGACCTAGGAAGACAGCATAGCCTGCAGAGAACTGAGATTTTCTAATTTGAACTAAATGTTACAGGAAATTTAAAGACAGAGAGCAGAAAGAAGAAAGAGTTTGGAGAAATCTGAAAGAAATTATTCTGACTCACTTTTTCACTTCACGTAGCAGGAGATGCAGGACATGTAAAAATGTCTTTAAAACTGCCATTATTTTCCGTGTTTATATATATATATAAATATATACATATGTATATAGATATTCCTATTATGTTGTTACCTCACATCTGGTGTCAGAAATCAAACTTAAGGTACCTAAGTGTCTTTGGCAGACCAAACATAACAAAAGTTATGTTTGAAAGTTTGAAGTATGAAAAAGTTTTTTCAGACAAAACACAGGAATGGTTCCATATGTAGCTAAATAATATCCCTAATATTTTCAGGTCATTTATAATTTTTTTTCATTACTATTACCTAGCTTTTTAAATTAGTTTATACACACACACACACACACACACACGTATAAATGTGAGTTTTCACTAGTATATTTCCAAATATTTCAGAGGCCTCATATGGATGAGGAAGCTTTAGGAAAATCAAGTGTCTTGTTTAAAGATACCTAGTTTACCAGAGACAGAGCCAAACCCCCACAAACAAAACAACTGTTTCTAATATGATGATCCCAGACATAGCTCTCCATGTCACCACAGTGTACTGCAACATGAGCTTGAGTTTGCAGGAAGGTAGGAATGTCCATTTATTTTAAGAATTGGTTTGCTACAATTCGTGTGCCATGAGAGTGAATACATAAGAGCTTTGTTTAGTTGGTAACTTATAGGAAGGAAAAAAATATCTATATTCTGAACAGGTTCTGTATACCAATGCCAAAGAAGAAAGGAAATTCTCCCAGTATGCTCTTAATGTGAAGAGAAGGAGCACAGAAGAGCTACTTCACTCGTGTTTCAGTACTTCATATTGTCAGGACTTCAATGCTTCTACTGACTGGTGACAACAATCATCATCGGCCCTTTTTGCATTTTCACTCTAATTGTCCCTATTCTTCATCTTCTTAGATTAATTGGAAATAACAAGTTAACAACCCTGTGGTCCCTGCAAGGCTCCATCCACATAATTTTTTGATGTAGATCCATTCAGATGGGTGTGCTACTCTTGAAGAACTCCACATTTTTCTACACTTTAATTCAGGATTTAAATTAATGACATGAATGCACAAGTTTCAGCCCATCCTAGATGCATGAACCTATTAAGACTCAGTTGTAACACTTAAAATTTGATAATTCCAGGCTTTCTAGATATTACACACCTTGGTAAAAGCAGTAAAAATGCCATTGAATGAATATCATCCTTGACAAATGTATGAAGTCTTACAACATCATCCACACGTGACATAGAGATGGAGCAAGAGGTCTTGTTCGAGAAATAATAGGTACATACAAGCTCTATATATTCTACTAAGAGTGGAATCTTCTGTATAATTTGTAAAATTAAAAAAAAAATATTACTGATTTATGACGAATAGATACATGAGCAAATAACATAACCAGTTATTTTGGTCTCTATGACTAAAGGACAATCTATTCTGTTCATATAAAAGTTTAAAAAAACCCATAATTAAATAGATACTTGTGCTGCTGCATGGCTGCCAGGTCTACCTGGTTATCACCAGAGCATGTCTTGCAATTTAAAGGTAGGATGATGACTTCAGGAAAATGCAAGGCAGGAAGTTATATTCATGATGCTTTTAATTTCCTTCTGCAAACTGTAAGAAAAAATTTGCAAGTAGCCATGAGAGATTTTAAGAAAACTATTATATTGCTGAGACGTCAATCTCTGCATTCAGTCTGGTTGATGCTTTAAGCCTGATTTGCTTTGGTAATCTAAAACACATTTCCAGATCAATCAGGAAACTATCTCCAGGTAGATTCCATCCTGTATTATAATATCAAAACAGCATTGTAATAATGCCAAACCAATAGTCAGTGGTCAAGGTGGAGTACATATCCTATATAAATGTTTTAAAATGTTATTTTCACATTATCTGGACACAGCAGAGCTCTGTCAAAAAAAAAAAAAAAAAAAAAAAAAAAAAAAGAAAGAAAGCATATGTGAAAACCTGCTGCTTAACCTCAAAAATTCCCAGTGTCAGAGCATTGTCACTCTTACATAGTACAGACCCAGCCATTGAACTACAAGTCCTCAGATTCAAGACAACCTAAATGCCTGTGTAGAAGTATGTCAGGAGAAGTGCAAAAGCAAAGACTGAACAAAATGCTCTCCAGAGAAGCAATGTACACAAAGGTATCAAATCAAGTCAAAAGTTCATTATATAGACATTTTTTTTTTTCTCATCTTAAAAACATTTACAGTTTTATGGTGTTTTGTGCAACCTCCTAAACTCACGGAAAGTTTCTAATCAGAAACTTTTTTTTCCAGTTCATTATAAGTTTAACTCACGTAGGTTTTCTGACACCATTGAACATTTTCTTTCAATAGCTATTATTCACAAGTTTGAATTTTACCTTTCACCTCCTTTAAATAATATGTTACTTTGTAGCAAGATTTAAAATATCTCTCCCTCCCTCATTTATCATATGCACTGATTGAATTAATTTCAAATTAGGCTGCAGGCTATTTTGGGCAAAGTTCGTTTCTAGCAGGGTATTTGCACAGCATTTACTACAAATAGTTCTGCAACAACTGGGCATTAGCAGAGTACAACAGAAGCTTTGGGTTCAAAGATCAGGTGAGGTGATGTCTGAAAACAAATGAGCAAAATTCCATTTTGCTAGCTATCAAATCGTGATCACTTCATGAAATGAATTCAGTGTTTGCAGCTTCTGTTCAGAATACCTGATTGATGTGAGCCCTGGCTGGTGCCACTTGTTAGAGTATAACCTTGATGTGTACACTGCAGCACTGCCTGCTCCCTTCTGTCACTTGCACTGTGTACCGAGCTCTAATTTGCTGATTATAAACTGATGGCCATTTTGGCATTACTGATTTTCTTCATTTAACATTCTTGATGCTGTTTCTCCACTCTGGTCTTTATTCATGCACAAGAGAGGCACAAAGTAACAGCTAAGAAACCACATAAAGGAACTTCAGATGTATCTGGCCTACTTGCAGAACAGTAACTTGAATTAAACTAGGATGCTTCTTTTTTTATGCATGCTTATTTAATTTTTTGACTAAGAAATTTTTTTAATTGAAATAAGTTGCTATAAATTCAATCTGAAATACAATTAGTAAGGTAATTTAAAATTTTTAAGACTAGAATGGCAGCATATCATCATTTAAACCTAGTTGATGATGAACATCAATGAAGAGCTGTCTGTATGACAGTTTTAATAACATCGTGCTATGTGCATGAAATTGCTGTCTATAATAGGAAGAGCATGACAACTCATGACAAATTAACATATTTATCAGTCAACAAAACTGCCTCTACAAAATTGCTGGAGAAATTCAAATAATGTAATGGACAATGTGAGCCTTAAAGCAAATGAGATTATACAAACAAAATAACATTGGAATTAATGCACAAATTTTGAAACATAGTACAATATTGGAAAAGTAAAAACATGCCTTTAAGGTAGAATACTTAATGCATGATAGTTCTTAGAAACTGTAAAGATTTTTAAATCTTCTGCTTATAATATCAAAATTTCATATAATTCAGAGATAAAACTCCTATGGGACTGACACAGAAAAGTAGTTTCATAGAACAAAAATCACAGAAGAGGATGTCATATAGTATGTTTACTTTTATGATCTGTGCATGTGGTCCAGTCTGTAAAGTGGAGAAACTTCACGTCTTCCAGGAAACTTAAAAAACTTCCGGGTGTTAAACACCCGGAGACTGTTTCATATGCCTAAGAGCAAGCAATTCGTGTCATTTTTGAGCCTAAAGTAATTACATGGCACTAGCTTATATGACATATGTCCCACAAGAGACACAGATTCTTTGAAGATGCTATTAAATATCAGGCTTGAGACCCTAGCACATCTATAATATCACTAGTTGAATAAGCTTAAGCATCTGAATTCTGTGTTCACCTCTGGTTAGCTATCGTGCTCAAGCAGCTGATAGACATCATTGTCCCTCATAGCCCTCCATTCTCCCTTCTCTTTTCAAGGAATTTGTTCTTCAGGAGTCAGTGCAGGGTCCAGTCATGTGTAACGCTCATTATTGATCTGGGTGATGGAACAGAGTGTACCCTCAGAATGTTTGTTGTTGACACAAAACTTGAAGAAGTGACCGATCTGCTGCCATCCAGAGAGATCTTGACAGGCTGGAGAAATGAACTGAGAGAACCTCATGAAGTTCAAGAAGAGGAACTGAAAAGTTCTGCACGTGGGGAGAAACAACCCATGCACAAATATTTGCTGGGGACCACCCAGCTGGAAAGAGACTGAGAGTTGTGGTGGCTCCCAAGCTGAGCACGAGTCATTAATGCGTTCTTCAGGCAAAGAGAGCTAATGGTGTCCTCAGCTGCACTAGGAAGAGTGTTACCTAGTAGGCTGTGGGAGGATACTTCCTTCTCCTTTCTACTTAGCACTGGTGAGACTACATCTGGAGTACACTGTGTCCAGCTCTGTGTTCCTCAGTGCAATCTAACAAAGGGGCCCAGAGATGGTTAAGGGACTGGAGCATCTGTCTTACAAGTAAAGACTGAGAGAGCTGGGACTGTTCATCCTGGAAAAGAGAAGTTCACTGGAAAATCTCTTTAATGCGAACAAATATAAGAAAGGAGGCTATAAAGAAGAGAGACCCAGGCTGTTTTCAGTGGTGCTCAGTGACAGGACCAGAGGCAATGGGTGCAAACTGAAACAGAGAGAGTTTGCCCCCAACATCAGGAAGCAATTCTTTTACTGAGCACTGGTACAGGTTGCCCAGAACAGCTGTGCAGTCTCCCCACTTGGAGATATTCCAAAGCTGTCTGGCCATGGTCCTGGTCAATTGGCTCTGGATGACTGGTTAAGCAGGAATTTGGACCAGATCACATCCAGAGTTCCCTTCCAACCTCAAATTTTCCAGAATTATGTGAAAGGGAAATCAAGAGACCTCTTGATACTGCAAACTTTCAAACCACATTTCTAAAGACATAACAAAAAATAACAGCATTCAACTCTGCAAGTAATGAACATCCTACCATATGAATTTGGGAGTTTTTAACTCCATAGTCTCTCTCATCAAAAGCTGAGACTAGCTCAGTTGGTTAGTGTAGCGCTAATAACACTACTTAAGAGTTGGACTCAATTATCCTTGTGGGTCCCTTCCAACTCAGAATATTCTGTGATTCTCTGAACTGCTTGCAAGCTCAAACTACAAATGAATGATTATGTGTAATTCCTGAAGATATTCTGAAGAAACTCGTGCAATTGCTACAGATATGCATCCACCTATGATTCAGGCACATCTACATAGTAGTGCATGTATTAAGCATGCATTTACATAATCATGTAAAGCACTCATCTGTAAGCATAAAATTAGATCTGTAGGATACAACAGATAACATCTCTAACATGTCTCAAATAGCTTTATGTTTGGGGCTTCTTTCCAGATTCATAGAGACCCATGACTAGCTCTACAAATATTTCTTCAACTACTGTGGGAAGAGTTCCAATATACTGTAGGGGCAATCTGTATTACAAACTTTATGCCAATGGTTTTGTGGACATTACATTATAACATTTTATCTCCAGTTTTTCTTTTTGTACTGCAGTTCATTAAATGCATTTCTTAAATCCTGTTCTATTCATTCTGATTCACCAAAGCCCTCTGAAACCAAGAAAAGTCTCCAGGATACATATGCTCAAAACAAACCTGAAACTCTGGAGAAAAATAATTTTTCTTTGTATATCAACATACTCAGCTCAGTTTGTTACAGTAATATTAAAATTAAACGATTTAAAAGCAAGAAACTGTGTAGGAATCATTCCCCCTACACTGCCCAAAAGACTTTCCTTTTCAAACAAGTAAATTATCATCTTTGTAGTAAAAAAAACCAAGCAATAAAAACTTACTACAGTACAATGAACACAGCCCAGCTACCTACCTTAAACATTTTCCTACAACATTTGCCATAAAATGGGTGAGTAACATTGCAAACCGATAAATGGTTACAGAAGAAAAACGTTTTACATATACTTCAAGTCACTCTGTTGAGAAAAGAAGAAAGAATTAGGAAGCCTTCTAGAAAGAATTAGAAAACCATGACAGAATATATACAAGCCAAGCTCTGAAGCTATTAGACATTTGGCAGGTCTCAATATTTGCTGAATGGAAGCAAGTGAAACAGTACGTGATAAAAATGTTGTAAATGTATAAATCAGATATCCTTGTCATAGTTGAACTATTTCTTCATAAATTCTGATTATTTTCACTTTCTTTCAATAAAAGCTGAAAAGTTACATAATTTTGAGTACTTGCTGCCTACTTAGAAAAAAGAGTTGTTTCTAAGCAGTGTTAGGGTTATGTTTCAGCCTTACAGGAATTCACAAGAGCTAATTAATATAGAAAGGAGGGAAAGAGGAAGATATAGAACAAATGCTGTACCTTTCAAATGTCAAGAAAGGTGACAATGGCCTGTACTACCATTCACAGTCCACATTTGAGGTCTGATTATAACCCAGTTCCAAGACAGCCTTTCCTATTAACAATGTCAGTTTTCTGGGGAGCCTTGTATTTGGAGTTCCTTATTTTATAATTCCAGGCTTCAGATACCACCTACATATGGAAATGCATAAAAAGAAAACAGGATCATCCCTCTTATTTTTGAAGGATGCAAAATGGAGTATATACTTGTTCACACTCCTACAAAATAAGCTTCAAATGAGTTTTTACTGATTATAGATCAACTGCATGCTATTAATTACTCTGTAGCCATAACTGGTGTCTCATTTTCATTGCAGAACAAATAGGAAAGAGTCTGAATAAAAAAAACACTTCTTTTTTAAGATATAAAGCTGAAGTAAATTTACAGTATAAGGTTACTTTAAATGGAAAGAATCTAACTAAATGTTGAAGAAAATAGTATAAATTATTTCACAATTTTCTTCGATTTTATTTATTTATTTATTTGTGAAAAGGAAGGACTTGCCAGTAATTTTTCTGGATGACATTTACACACAGCGTCATGAACAACTGAAAACTGAAATGTAGTAGACTTTTTACTACACAGCATTACTTGCTGCTATGCCAGTTATATGAAATGGAGGACAAAAATGCATCCTAATCAACTACGTGTTTCATATGAATAAAATCCTGAAACTTGCACAAATTTCAAGTAAGGGCATTATCCACAATACGCTTTTGATTAATAACACCTATTTCTAGAGGCTTCAGTGGGCTTTAGATTAAGGTCTCAAAGAGCAGAGCAGGATCTGAGGAAAAAAATTAAGCTGTTAAAGTCATACAGAAATATATGATGCACCATATATCTCCAGGTAAGCCCAGCACTACTGTTTCCTCTGCATCTGTATATTTTGTTATGGAGGATAATGTTTTCAAGGTGGATCCAAATAAACTGCTACACTGACATACATATGTTGGTAATAATGTGGCCAGACTCTTCTGTACCTAACTTTCATTCCAGAACAGATTATATATTCTTAGAGCAATGATGTGTTTCATTAGGCTGTGGTAAAATATTCCTCAGGGTATAATAGCATGGATGCTGTACTTAACTAAGCCCACTCTCAGAAGAAGCAGCAGTGATGACAACTTAATTCAAGCCTTCCAGCTTTGATAATAGCACAGCTGTGAAGTGCTGCTAAGAACATCTTAAATGGTAAAACTGGTCGTCAATGAAGTGACCCGTATGTATAGCCTTTGGAAATATTGGTGACATTACAGCTGATTTTCTTAGACAAGTAAAGTTCATATGCACCTCTTCAGACCTACTAGGATATCTTCATGCCTGCCACAGAGATCCTGACCTCACCTATTTCAAAAATGTCTGTAATTCCTGTTTTCACATGAAAACAGAGCTATGTTTTCAAATATTTGTATTTACCAATAAACAAGAAAAAAGGCAATGCACTACCTGAGGAGAAAGCCTAAAGGCATTGGAGTTTGGGATTTGGACTGTTATTCACAGAAATATACAGCTGCCAGAGCTGAATAATGACTATTATTTTAGATCAAACTTTTGCTTGAAACTGAAAAATCCAATCTGAAGAAAATCTTTACAATTTAGAAATCTTTCCGCTTTTGTGCCCAAAGGCTTCAACTGCTTCACCTATTGTCTCTCTGGGCAGTGTGTGTGGTCATTACCCTTGCCATAATTCATCATCTCATTTGCACTTCTTCATGATGCTGAGCTGCAGCTTGAATCAATTAAGATTAAAAGTAATGTTTTGAGGCCTTGTGGCTTTTTTTCCTTATGTTAGGTCTGTTCACAGGCAGGTGGTTTTGCGGTACTTATATTAATTTTTTACCTTGTTGTTATGCATCGTGATCTTGAGTCAAGAGTGTTGTCTCATCTATGAAACAGGAAATTAAAATCTGGGTTAATGACACCTTTGCTTTTCTTACCACTTAATGAAATTATATTTAAAACATGTCCTTCTCATCTCTGTAAATTGTCATAAGTCAGCATTAAGATCAAATGCCTATGTAATTCTCACTGCTGCCCTCCATGTACTAGTACAAGCATCTTTTCTGAATGCTTTTTCAATTCTTATTTTTTATTTATCAAGATAGTTTGAATTCAGATTTTTTTCCCCCAAATCTGGTCAGTTGTGTAGCTTTATAAATGCTTAGACCAACAGAAGGGAGGGGATAGTGGCAGGCAGGAAACTGTGGGCAGAGCAGCACAATAACAGCATCCTTCATCAGCCTAAAGGCTCTGTGACTACACTCTAAAGTATGCAGCTTTTCCTCAAATGCTCTACAAAGGTGGTGAAGAAAATAAGAGCTGACAAAATATGTAGTTTTGTCCAAAAGTTTGGATTCCTATACCGACTCTCACATGCATGTGGTATGAAAAGGCAGCACTTTGGCTCTTGAGCAGAGTAGTGGCTACTTGCTACAGATTTTTAGCTATGGAGTTCAAGTTCTACCTGAGCTGGAAAATTTGGGGATAAAAGTCAAATTGAGGGACTTCAGAGAATTCAAGGGAGAATTCAGGTGTCTGAATTAGCCTTCCTTAACTCTGTTCCTCTGTCAGAAAGTGACTGTGTATCTTACAACCAGATGTGAATCAAAGCATCTGAGCTAAATAGGGCATGGAATACTATGGAAATTAGTAGAATATTCATAAAAAATGGTATTTTAAGGAAAACTTTTTACAGTAATATTTTCTCATATCTTCCCTCTGTTCTTCCTAAGGTTTACTAAGATTCAGAAGGCCTCCCTTTCAAATTGTTTAAATATTTCTGTGAAGGCAAAGTGAATGTCCAAATATATATTAAAATAGTTTGATTATTTTTTTAAGTATAGACTTAAAAATTAAAGGATAAAGAATTAATTTTGTAATTTTTTTTACAAAGGCATTTACTGCAATCAGACAGCAGAATTCTCCTGCCAGACCTCCTTTTAATTCTATGAGCAGGAAGTCAAGAAAAATGAAATCCCAAGATGGTTTTGAGCCTATTTTAATGGTATACCTCAGTGTCATTCCTTTCGTAGACTGCAAAGTCACTTTGAGGTTCAGTACAAAATCTGAAAGTATTTTGATTCAGATATTTGCATTATACCCTCTTCCTATGTGTCCACCTAATTTTTATACACGTAAACCATTTATAACAGTATGGTGGGAATGTACATATACTGCAACATCTTTAACAAAAATTAACATGAAATGAAAATTGCTGATGTCTTTGCCCATGCCACTGACATTTTCCTCATGCACAGGAAGGACAAAGATTTTGAAAGCAGAGGGTGTGGGGGTGTTTTAAAAATGAAAATGATTACTGTTGTGTCCTTGCTCCAATACCAGAAATTTTCAAATCCCCTTTCAAATGATGCTTATATACATTTTTTATGTTTGAGATTTTGCAAAACGAAAGGAGATCTTCATATTTAAAAGTCTAAGTACCCATTTCAAACATGTGGTTGCACTTGGAAATAATAATGTTCAAAATCTTTCATTAGTGAACTCAGACATTATTTAATGGATTCCAGCTTATACTAAAATTGTACACCTCATTTGAGCTGCAAGACACTTGAAAATTCTTGTTTCCTTTTAGAGGTTTGAAAAACGAGCAAATTTTATGTATAACCATTTTGTGAAATATAATAATTAGGAAACTTAAAAAAACATTTACTTGTGTTTTTGATAACTATTTACAATAAGTCAGCACTTCCATACTGAATCATCACTAACCTGGAAGCACATTATCCGCTGTACACATCTGGCATTGCACAGGCAATCCAACTTTTCAGGGTAAGAAAGATGTTTTCCTGTACCTACCACCTGTGTATGACAGCTGACAAGCAAATGATTCAACTACTTGAAAAAAAAAATGTGCAGAATTACATTCATCTGCTAATAGAGTTCTTTAACAAGAATTAACTAGGAGACTTGGAAACATATTCAACTAATCAACTATGCAAATTACAAATATAGGAGGGAATAGAAAGTAGATAAGCTTTCTTCAGCACTGAAGAATGGTAGATTAGTGATTCAAATATGTCACTGCCAGGTTACTTCAGACTGTGATGGACTCTTGATTGAAAGATACAATAAATATAAAAGATATTATGTCTGTTTTTCAAGAGGTCACATTTGTGATCCATGTGTAAAAGAAAAGCTATATTTTACAACTTGAGATGGCAGAAGACTTGGATAACGCAGAGGTGATCCACAAAAAATGGAAACCATTAAATGGTAGCCATAGTTTATCTGTCTAAAGTGTTTAGGACTGCTGTATAAACCTTCAAAGGTTGAAAGAAAGAACTAAACTTCAGGATAAAAGTATCAAAGACTTATGGCTGGAGTCTGTGAAGTTTCTCACGTGCTGTACTTATTTTCTTTGCACAGTGTATGTCTGGCAGAGAGGAAGGAAACAGTTGCTTCAAAGAGAACTTTGAAGAACATAATGAAAGGGCCAAACAACTATCCTTATCTGTCAAATCCATCTAAATTTTTAATCATTCCCATCTTTTTCTGCTTTAAAACATATACAGCTGGCTCAAAAATTTCAGCAGCTAATTCTAAATGGTTTTGATATGTCATCACAATTGTCTCATTTCTAAAAATGTCAGTGTGATACAGGTTAACACTCAGGAAAGAAGATTCATCAGTTATATCCTTTGTTTTACTAATGATTTTCAGACTGATTTCCAGCAAACAACTCACCTACATTTGCTTGCATGTTAGGTCCCATGGTACCCCACACCAGAATTACTGTCAATGCTCAAAGAACAGGTCCAAGTAGAGACAACCTTTAGCTTTATACCAAAAAGCACATCAAAAAAGCATCCTGCTCACTGCTAGGGTGCCATGGACCAAGTATGTGTGGATAGGAAACAAGCATCCAGAAAATGTTTTAGAATTAATTTAGCAACAGAAGTTTAGAAAGGTGTTTCACAATATCGTGGGATTTAAATTTTGAAAATTAAACCAGCTATATAGATATCTTTTTTTTCTGTTTTCAGCAAAGGAAAGGTTTAATTCTAGTAATAGGAAAATGTGTATGAAAGTGAGTTGTTAAAAAACAAATATAATACTAAAATGTGATGCTAAATATTGCTAAGAATAGGGTTCATCCTTTGACATTGGGTGAGTGGGCTAATTCAGGAATCTAGCTTTGCCTTTCTGAGTTCTGTCAGTCTGCATCTTCTTTGTCACTCTGAATACAATCTCCGTGTCTTTCTTTCACACACCTTTTGAAAAGTTATTCCATTGAAAGCACAGCTTTTCCATTTATACTGCCTTATGTGGGGAGTGGGCCTACAGTGGTCTACAAGCAATGGAGAAAAATGCAGGAGAGCTGCAAGGAAGGGGCCTCCGAGGAAGAGATCCATCTACCCTGACAACTGCAGCTACAGGATATGCCTGGAATCCAGTGATAAGGGCAGCTAGCAAGACCCCCACAGACCCCCCCTGTCTGTGCCTCCCACCACTTCTCCCCTTGCATTCCCTTTACCATATATGGCCAAATATACCCCCTAGCCTATCCTTTCAAACCCCCTTATCACTAAAACCCTGGATTTGGTGCTTCAAGCCAAAGATCCACCCCTGTTCCCGAATTTTCTGTATCCCACTGTATAAAAGCTAGCTTCTTGTTGTATTAAACGGCCATTTTGTGAGACACATATCGTGTGTGTGTGTGTCTCTTTCCCCAATGCAAAGTGTGCCCACAGGGTCCATTCGCCATGGGGATCCCCCTCGCCCCCTAAGCGATAAATGGCGCTCTCAACGTGGCCAGGACTCATCTTTCTTATATTAAGAAAGATCCCTGTTCACCTGAGCTACTGCTAGTTTCGGATTTCCGGAGTCTGGGCTCGCCCAAGGACCTCCTCACTCATGTAACCCCTGGACTCGGTCCAGTCAGTCCTCAGCGCTGATCCTGCTGCTGAAGTCCAGCTGCGTTAGACCCCTGCACCGAGGCAGCGACCGCGCCGGAGAAACGGACCCCGGACCCGCGCCGACCGCTCCGGTAAGACGCTGCTGCCCCGGGGGCACCGCGCCGCCAACGGACCTGCTGCGACTGCCACTCACGCGGCAGAGCTAGCCCCCCCTGCTCCCTGCTAAAACCGCGTGGGGAGCAGCCCCGTCCTGCCTGGGCAGCCGCCGTTCCGGGAGCGCCCCCGGCCCCGAGCCCGCGCAGCCGAGCCGAGAGCCGGCGCGGCCACCCCCCCTCGCCGGGGCCCTCCAGCCGCGCGGCCGGACATTGCCCGGCCGCTCCGCGGTCGCACCGGCCCTGCCACGCGCCCCGACCCTGGGCGCCGCGAAAAAACTCGCGCGCCGGGTGCCCCCCCCGCCCCCAACACGGGCGCTCCGGGCGGCACCCCGCGCCGCCGCCGCGCCACCGCCGGAACCGCCTGCCGCGCTCCCCGCCACCCGCCGGGCGCTGCTCCTGCCGCTCCTGCCGCTGCCCGTCCCCGGCCGGCCGGCCGCTCGGCCGAGCCCCCGCCCCGCAGCCCGCGCGCCGCCGAACACGCGGCTCGACCACGCAGCGCAGCCCCGGTCCACTCGTGACCAACTGAGGATTCGAGTGAGTGAACCATTTAACCCCTTAAACCCTAAAATATGGGAAATCAGCTTTCTAACTTAGAGAAGCAATTTTACGAACGTATTAAGGTTTTAATAACATCGGAGGGGCTTCCGTTAGATAAAAAGTCCCTTAAAACATTAACCAAATGGCTTTCTAAACACCAACTGCTCTCTGCAGACTTACTAACATACCGCCGATGGCATCAGCTGGGAGACACGTTAGCACACGCCTTTGAACAAGGCGACAAGGCTGCAGGTCTCTCTCTCATGTCCTGGCGTTTGATCCTACCGCAGTTGAAAAAGCAGAAACACGCCGAACATGGCGATCAGGGCAGGGGAAGTCCTTCTTTTCCGTCCAAAAAGCCCGCGAAAACTAACAAAGCCCGCCCACCGGGCTCACAAGATGGCGCCGAGGGCTCCTTCTCCGCCCCGAGCCGCGCGAAACAGCTAACCACGCCCCCGCTCCGGGATGACGTCAGCCCCGAATCCACCCCCCCCCCTCCTCCCCCGTGGCCACGCGGAGTCAGGTTCCCAGGGGGGAGGGGCCGGAGCCTGCATTCCTCTCAGCGTGCTGACAGCCCAGCCTGCTCTGACACAGACACTGACTCTCCTGCCTCTGAGAACAGATGGCAGAGTTCTCGCAAGCAGGCGGAAGACGCGGGAGACTTAGAATTAATGAAAGTTTTCCCGGTTTTCCGAGAAAACAACCGACAACCAATTTGGGAACCTGTCCCCTACCCCATTCTCCGGGACGCTAAGAAAGCAGTCAGTGATTATGGTTTAGATTCTCCTTTCGTATCTGGCATGCTCGATTCCCTGTTTGCCGCTTACACTTTGACACCCTCTGACATTAGGGTAATAACCAAAGGGCTTTTGAATTTGATGCAGTATTCCCTATTTGAACAAGAGTGGAAAAAACTTATTCGCCAATATGCTGATGGGTCACACGGTGCCTTGCGAATCCCTGTGCAGGATTTAATTAATGAATTATATGGAGAGGGTCCTTATGCCTCCAATGGGATGCAAACTCGGATACCATTCCACAGGCTGGATAAATCAAAAAGCCTAGCTTTAGAAGCTATCAAGGCTGTGGCAGAGGCTACCACCACTTCTCCCTCATTTGCACATATCCAGCAAGGCCTTAAAGAACCTTTTTATGACTTTGCCACCAGACTGAGGGAAGCTATATCTAGGCAAGTGAAATCTTTAGAGGCCCAAGATGCTCTGTTTATCAGGTTAGCTATAGAACAAGCTAACTCAGACTGCCAACCTGTCCTACGTTCGCTAATTAATCCCACACCTATGTCTATGATTCAGGCCTGCAAGGAGATTGGCTCCAGCAAGTTTAAAAGCAAAACAATAGCAGATGCGTTAATTGAAGCGGAGCCAGTAAGGGCACAGGCAATCCACGAAGCAATCATGGCAGCTGCTAAAGCTAATACTGTGTGCTTCAAATGCCAGCAACCAGGACACTTTGCAAACGACTGCCCAAACCCAGATCCTACCCCCAAGTTTCCTAAGACTCTGTGTCCAAAATGCAAAAAGGGGTATCACTGGGCACGTTTTTGCCGTTCCATTTTCACAAAGGAGGGGGACCCCATTCGCTCCAAAGGAGGAGGAACCACTGGCAGAACCTATAACCAGCAGCCTCACCGCTTGAACCAGGGAAATGGATAACGGAGCGTGAAGGACCGCGCGATGACCCCAAGAGTCCTGACTGTCCATCCACGAATGACATCCAAGAGATCCTCCTGTATCCCACAGACAACATAGTTTTAGAGACTCTTGACATCACTGCAGTCTCTGTTCAGCCAGACCAAGCCCTAAACAAAAATGACAAATTCCTACTGACTGCACACTTAGAATGCCGTGACAAAGGGATAACTGTTGTCCCAGAAATACTGTCTAACCTAAATCCATGTAACCTAACCATAAATGTCCAAGCCTCTTCTCTTCCAGCTCTCTTGTACACCGATGTTCCACTAGCTCGACTACAGCCTCTGCAACTCCTGGATAACTGCGCTCAAGAAGACCACCTCATGGTAAACTGGGCCAAACCAATTTCCCATAACCGGCCCATGCTAACTTGTCGCCTTTATTCTCCAGCAGCAAACCAGGAGATCACGATTAGTGGCATGCTTGATACGGGAGCTGATATGACCATCATAAGATCAAATGACTGGCCTACACACTGGACCACAACAAAAAGTGACACAGAAATCACAGGTATAGGCGGTCCACAGACTCCCATACAGAGTCAGGACATCATTCAGGTAACAAACCCTGAAAATCAAGTGGCTACCACCAAGCCATACATTTTAAACCTCCCCTTTACCCTTTGGGGAAGAGACATTTTAGACCAGTGGGGTGTTGTCCTCACCACAAATTTGTCCTAATGGCCGCTGGCCACAGCCAGCCACTTCGCCTGGAATGGGTTCCCTCCTCCCCAATCTGGGTAGACCAGTGGCCAATCAGAGGAGAAAGACTCTCCATCTTAAAAGATTTAGTCCACGAGCAATTGAAACTGGGCCATATCGTTCCATCCACTAGTCCCTGGAACTCTCCCATCTTTTGCATCAAAAAAGCCTCAGGTAAATACAGGCTACTCCATGACCTCCGAGCCATTAATGCTGTCATCAAAACGATGGGAGCCTTGCAACCAGGGATGCCTTCAGCAGCTATGATCCCAAAAGACTGGCCTATTGTTATTATTGACATCCAGGACTGTTTTTTCTCTATTCCTTTGCATCCTGCAGACCAGGAGAAGTTTGCCTTTTCCCTTCCAACACTGAATGTGGCAGAGCCTCTCCAACGCTACCAATGGGTTGTTCTCCCACAGGGGATGAAAAACAGCCCCACCATTTGTCAGCATTTCATCTCCAACATCCTTTCTCCTGTCAGGTCTGCCTTTCCAGATGCTATTTGCTACCACTACATGGATGACATTCTGCTGGCTGCAAGCACTGATGCCAAAGTCCAAAGACTCACAAGTGCAGTGCTGGCTGCATTGCAACGCAATAACTTTACTATTTCTCCAACCAAAATCCAGACTTCCTCTCCCTGGAAGTACCTGGGTTGGCAAATCACCAATTCAGCAATTGTCCCACAGAAAATCTCCATTCCCTTGCAAATCACCACCCTAAATGACCTCCAAAAGACTCTGGGTACCTTGAATTGGCTACGTCCGGTTGTGGGTCTCTCCACGGATGACCTGCATCCATTGTTTGAGCTCCTAAAAGGAGATCCAGACTTAACATCCCCACGGACACTAACCCCTGTTGCTAGGGATGCCTTGAAACTAATTGCCAACAAAATAAGTCTCTTTCAGGTACATCGACGCCTGGAGAAAGAAGAAGCTGTTCTTGTGGTGCTGAGAGGATCCACCCAGCCTTTCTCACTACTGGGTCAACTCTACGACAGGAACAGTAAGCTGTGTCTATGGGAGTGGATCTTCCTTCCCCACCAATTCATAAAAACCATAGTTTCCCTTCCGGAACTATTGGCCAAATTGTGTTACAAGGGCAGGACCAGGTGCTGGGAACTTGCAGGTGTAGATCCCGCCTACATCTACCTGCCACTCACTTCCCAGCATCTAGACCAACTCCTGACCATGAGCCTGGACTTCCAAATTGCTTTATCTGACTTTGCGGGTGAAATTAAAATCCATTACCCCCCTTGCAAATTTATCCAAAACATAGACAAAATTCCTCTTAAATACACTTCCAATTGGTCTCCTAACCCCCTTCCAAACGCCTTAACAGTCTTCACTGACGGCTCAGGCACCACAGGCAATGCTGTCATTGTTTGGAAAGAGGGGGAGCATTGGCAACAAGACATTCACAAGGTCCAGGGCTCTCCTCAGTTAGTTGAACTGTCAGCAGTTGTTCGTGCCTTGTCCTTGTTCCCAGAGAACCTCAATATCATCTCAGACTCGGCCTACGTTGTAGGTATTGTTCAGCGGTGTGAGAATTCATACCTCAAAGAAATTAAAAATGAGCACCTATTTCGGCTATTCCAAAAATTGCTTTCTGCTGTAAATCACCGCTCTTCACCATTTTTTATCACTCATGTTCGCTCCCATACCACACTTCCTGGTCCAATAGTAGAGGGGAATCGACAAGCAGACCTCTTAGCAGGGTCAGCTGTCGTCCCACAGAGGCTAGAACAAGCCAAACTCTCCCACGATTTCTTCCATCAGAGTGCTCGAGCGCTGCAAAAACAATTTGGCCTCACTCAAAAACAATCTCGTGACATCATTTCAGCTTGCCCTGACTGCCAGCTAGTGACTCCACTGCCTGCAGAAGGAGTAAACCCTCGAGGCTTGCTCCCACTGCAAATTTGGCAGACAGATGTCACACACATTGACTCTTTTGGGAAATTAAAATTCGTTCATGTGTCCATTGACACCTGTTCAAATTACATTGTGGCCACAGCACACTCTGGTGAGAAGAGCCGTGATGTACAGAAACATTTCACCACAGCCTTTGCTCACATGGGCGTGCCTAAACAAATCAAAACTGATAATGGACCTGCTTATATAGCAAAGAACACTCAGGAATTTTTGGCCTTGTGGGGTGTAGAACACCGCACTGGTATTCCCCACTCTCCCACAGGTCAGGCAATAGTTGAAAGAGCTCATCAGACACTTAAATCCATGTTAAAGAGGCAGAAACGAAAGAGCAGTAGCCTCACACCACATGAGTGTCTGCAAAAAGCCATGTATGTCCTCAACTTCCTTAACAGGATTGAGGACGGGCAGGCACCAGTCTTTAAACACTTTACCAAAACAAACTCCATTCCAATTGAAAAAGCCAAAGTACTATACAAAGACTTAATATCTGACAAATGGTTGGGGCCTTTCCCCATCATAACCTGGGGAAGAGGTCATGCATGCATACTCACTGATACAGGTCCACGATGGGTTCCCTCAAGAAGAATCAAGCCCTTCCTAGAGGACTCCAGACCTTCCTGACTCTCATCATCTTTGTTCCACCGTGGACTACCTCAGCCTTCTCAGTTCCAGGCTGGATGCAGCAACCGACAGAAAACGTCTGGATCACCTTAGCCAAAGCTACCAACACAGACACAATGTGCCTTTCCCTCGACAGCGTGAGTCATCCATTCAAAAGCTGTCTTGTGGGTATACCTGACTGGAACAGGTTTATCCAAAACACTTCCCTTGAAAATAATTTCCTTCCTTCTCCAGACACTATTTCCCAAACTCTCTTACGTTTAGGTTCCCTAGATACTGATCCCCAAGAATTAGACCTTTTAGGCTCATCTGTAGCTACCACTTGCCTGAGATTTAAACCCACTAGTACTCGCATTAAACTAAAACCTAACCTATCCCCTAACTCTCTCATCTATTCTAACACCACCGCATGGTGCAATAACTCCCAACCTTACCCTATTCCTACTGAGAGTTTCCCTAAACCCACTAAGCTGCCTTCCACCTACTTCCTTATCTGTGGTGATAGAACGTGGCAAGGCATACCAAGAGACCCAGTGGGAGGACCATGTACCATTGGAAAACTTACCCTGTACAACCCAGCTAAATTGCAAATAATCAGGAACCAAATTCCTGACGAACCCAAACCAATTAGAAATAAAAGGTCTTCTATTTTAATGCAAACCAAACCTAGATCACTCCCAATCAAAATTGACGCTAAACCACCGCCACATAATGCCCTTCAAAGCAGTTCAGCCAAGGAGGATGAACTAAAAATCCATGTTCCACCAGGCTGTGACCCCAAATTTCAAATTTGGTCCCATGCCCAAAGATTCTGGGGAAGTTTTCCATTTGCCAACATTGGTACAGCCAAAGCTCTCTCCACTTTAGCCCACATGGCCTGCTGGATGGCCAAAGAAGCTAATGCTACCTCTCTAGCCATTGAGGGCCTAATAGCAGACACCCTGAAAATCAAAGAAGCTACTCTCCAGAATAGAGCAGCCATCGACTTTTTACTTCTTGCCCACGGCCACGGTTGCCAAGAATTTGAAGGGCTGTGTTGTCTGAATTTCTCAGACCACTCTGAGAGTGTGTACAAAAGCATTAACACTCTAAAACAACTTGTTAGTGACATTACCATAAACCAAGACAAAGGGTTTTCAGGTCTTTTTAGTTGGCTCCACTTTCCCTCCCTTTCTGATTCGGTCAGCAAGGTTGTTAAAGGAATCATCTTGTTTCTAATTATCACTTTCTCTATCCTTATCTTCCTTCCATGTCTAATTTGTTGTGCTAAAAAATCCTTGACTAAAAGTTTTTCCCAGGCCTTCCCAGTCCTAAATAACAGAAGAGGGGGAGTTGTGGGGAGTGGGCCTACAGTGGTGTATAAACAATGGAGAAAAATGCAGGAGGGCTGCAAGGAAAGGGCCTCCGAGGAAGAGATCCATCTACCCTGACAACTGCAGCTACAGGATATGCCTGGAATCCAGTGATAAGGGCAGCTAGCAAGACCCCCACAGACCCCCCCTGTCTGTGCCTCCCACCACTTCTCCCCTTGCATTCCCTTTACCATATATGGCCAAATATACCCCCTAGCCTATCCTTTCAAACCCCCTTATCACTAAAACCCTGGATTTGATGCTTCAAGCAAAGACCCACCCCTGTTCCCGAATTCTCTGTATCCCACTGTATAAAAGCTAGCTTCTTGTTGTATTAAACGGCCATTTTGCGAGACATATATCGCGTGTGTGTGTGTCTCTTTCCCCAATGCAAAGTGTGCCCACAGGGTCCATTCGCCATGGGGATCCCCCTCGCCCCCTAAGCGATAGCCTTACACTATAATGACTCACAATTTATCTATCTTCTGCTTCGTGTAATATCTTACATGCCAAATAAGAGCATGAAACTGCATCTGTACCCCACTTACTTCATGTAATTCATAAAAGCTCACTTTCCTCTCATCACAGAGACCACTTAAAACATATTAATAATACTGTGGTAAACTTGACATTTTGAAAGGCCTTCTTTTTAGTTTCAGAAATTCGTCATCCTAAGTGTCTATTGACATACTTCATGAGATTTTGTTGTGTTTTGTGGTCTTATAATATATTGCATCAGTCTTTGGAGAAATTATCTAAACCAACAGACTACACATGAGGCTTCTCAACAACTCAAACTCTTCCCAGGTCTCTTCTTTGAGCAAAGTGCAGCAAGGTATGGAAAATGTAGAGGGAGAAGTGCAGGCAGAGGAAAAGGGAACATAAATTTCAAGCGGCTTGATTTAATAACCTACTGGTTGATTCATTCAGGATCTAATTATCAAGCTCATCAGGTAGAGATTCAAGGATATTATAAAGCAGCCATCCTAATTAAAGAAGATAAAAGTTTGATTATTCATAAATTACAGGTACAGTTATGTCAAGATAAGTAAAAGTATGGAAATATTATATTGGGGAAAAGCAAGTTCAGTGGATAACACCACAGATCCATACAGACCTGTGTCTGTCCATTTGGAGTAGCTTTTAGAGAATCCATGGGAAGGCACTTAGGTCAGTATATATAGACAACAATTGCGCCCTTTAAGTACTTTTTTAGGGCACTTTCCCAGCTTTCCCTTGTACTTTAGAGGTTTCCTAAACTAATGATTTATCTACTAGCCATTTGCAGTGGGTTGACCATGGCTGGATGCCAGGCACCTCCCAGAACTGCTCTGCCACTGCACTCTACAACTGGACGGGGGAGAAAAATTATTTAAAAAAAAAGGTTCATTAGTTCAGGGAAGGTCTGGGAGAGATCACTTGCCAATTATCATCACAGACAAAATAGATTCAACTTGTGGATAATAATTGAATTTATTATTAACAAAATCAGGGCAGGGTAAGAAGTAAAATGAATCTTAAAAACACCTTCTTCCCACCCCTCCCTCCTTCCCAGGATCTACCTCCCCCCCAGTGGCCCAGGGAGATGGGGAATGGGGGTTATGATCAGTTCATCACATGTTGCTCCTTCCACTGCTCAGGGAGGAGTCCTTCCCCTGCTCCAGCATGGGGTCTCTTCCACAGGAGATAGTTCTCCATGAACTTCTCCAGTGTGAGTCCATCCCACAGGCAACAGTTCTTCATGAACTGCTGCAACATGAATCACTCTTCAACGAGGTGCAGTCCTTCAGGCACAGGCTGCTCCAGCGTGGGTCCCCCACAGGGTCACAAGTCCTACCATGAAACCTGCTCCAGCTTGGACTCCTCTCTCCACAGATCTGCAGGTCCCTGCCAGGACCCTGCTCCAGCATGGGCCTCCCATGGTGTCACAACCTCCTTCGGGCATCCATCTGCTCTGGCATGGGTCTCTTCCATGGGCTGCAGATGAATCGCCCACAGTCCTCCATGAACTGCAGGGGCACAGCTGCCTCACCATGGTCTGCACCACAGGCTGCAGGCGAATCTCAGCTCTGGCGCCTGGAGCACCCCCTTCCCCTCCTTCTCCACTGACCTTGGTGTCTGCAGAGCTGTTCCTTTCGCATATTCTCATTCTCCTCTTCTCCAGCTGCAATTATATCTGCACAATAACTTATTTTTCTCCTTAAATATGTTATCACAGAGATGTTACTACCATTGCTGATGGACTTGGCCTTGGCCAGCAGCAGATTCCATCATGGAGCTGGCTGGCATTGGCTGTATCAGACGTGGAGGAAGTTCACATCAGCTTTTCACAGAAGCCACTCTATAGCCCCCCTGCTACCAAAACCTGGCTATGCAAACCCAACACAGCATTGATGAAATTCTTAGATAGATGTTGATCTTTAGGGTCCCTTCCAACCCTAACCATCCCATACCATCTAGACTGAAACATTTGCTGAAATACATTTTACCAACTTTTCTTAAAATCACTTCAGCAATTCTGAGAAGTGCCAATATTCTCTCATACTCCTTTCCTTGTAGAGAAAAACTGGTCTCATAAACTGTATTAAGCTCTCCTAAGTATTAAGGTTCAGCCCATAAAGAAGTCTCAAATATTGTTGCAACTTAAAATTTTATGTATGTTCCTCTTTGGTCTATGTTAAGACTCACAAAAGAAACTACAACTGAAGCCTGAGAGCTGAAACCATGTCTTCAAAGGTGCTAGAATAATGTATATGAACCTTTACAGAAACTTTAGAGTTCAAATGTGAAGAAGTGTTCTCACTATTCTACCTCTTGGTGGTTAATGGAATTTTCTATTTATGAGGCTTTCTGTGTTTTTTTTATTTTGCTTTCATTTTTATTACTCCGCTATTTTGATCTATTAATATATTGGGATATATTGGGGTTTTTTAATTAAACTGTGGTTTAACCATTGTTGTTCAGAATTCACAAGTCTCTTGACATATTACCCATTAATACAAATATTTCATTAATATTCTTTCTAATATAGCACATTATTATATCATGTATTATATATTTACTGTCCAAACTACTTTTTTTAAATATAAGGGTGACCTACCAGAAATAAGGGGCAGTGGAGGGGGAAAGGCTGTTCATCTAAAAAAAAAAAAAAAAAGGAAAAGAAAAAGAAAATGAAAGAACAAAATAAATCATTCAAGGGCACAACTGTAGTATCTACTAGAAACAAGAGAGGCCAAGGGCAAAGTTCACTAGCGGCATGGAATCAGGAAGAGATATCCTACGAGTGAGGAAAGATTTGTATTTTCCTTGACCTTGATTCAGTGACGCAGAAAAAGTATGAGAAACTTAAAAGCATTTAGCAAAATGTTTCCATAGATTAATAAAGTGACTTTAATGACTTTAGTATTTTAAAGTAGAAAGTTTTCATTTAGAGCTATTGTTACTAAAAAAAGAAGACATTAATTCTTACAAACAATACAAATTTATTCAGTAGTGATTCTTTCATTAAAGTTTTATTTAAAGATACTTCATACTGTTAAATAATACAGTAACAGATCTGAATAATAAATAATATAGGAATTGAGGAAGAGAAAAATTAAGCAGTTTCAGGAAACAGACTTTTTTCTTTTTAAGAGATACATGAGCTAAAAAAAAGAACATAGGCACAGATAGACTGTTCTGTACAATAGGAGCTGTACTGGAAGCAATTCCATCTGTGACCAAGCTGTGCTATGGCTAATTAAGTAAGGAAGTATTTAGTGAGTGTTAAATAAAGACATGACATGATATTATGAAAAAAACATTGAAAATCTCCAGAGAATGACTGGGGGAAAGAAAACATAGAGTCTGTGTTTTGGATTTTTTTTTTGTTTTCTTTTTTTACTCTGATACCTAATGATTACTATCTTCAGATTAGAACCATGTTACATATAGTTTTGTTGTTAGGAGAGAGAAAAAATTGGAATTTTGTTCAGAAAGAATCAATACTTAGGTACTCAAACTTCCTGTTTAACCTCCTGCAATCAACATTCAGAACTGGAAAACACCCACACTAACATGAAAAGAGAAAATGGTATTATTAGCTCTAGTTCAGAAGCCGAGATATAAGTAAGCATTCAATACAGATGATGATGAAAAATAAAATCTTGGACAAGTGTATCCCATCATCCCTTCCCTCACCTGTGTACATGTTGGAAGTCAAGCCAGACTTCCTTTAACTGGAAAAGTCCACTGTAAAATAATTTGTCATGGTATGGTAATATTTATGTAGAGAATTTATTTAACAAAATTTGTAAACTGAACACTAAAAAGTCTCAGTCGCTTATATGAACAATCATCCTCAATAAACACTCCCTTGTGTTGCTCTGTCCGTGGGGGTAAAAAAGAGTTCTCTGTTATTGCCTAAAGATCCAGGAGAAAAAGACTCTCCAGGCAATACTACATAAGATAGAGAGCAGCTCTTTTAATGAAGGCCTTCTGGCCAGGTAGTACAAAGGCTTACCTGCACATACAGAATTCTTGCACTTTTATATCATTACTAACTATCATACCTAACAGGGACATCCAATCCTATGACCCTTTTTGCTCTGGTATCACTCTCAGAAGTGCCCCACAGGAGCCCCTCCAAGGGCCTGAAGAAAGCCTTTTATCATCTTTTGTCTACCATATCTCTTGTTCTTCCGGTCCAGGTGCACGTCCCAAAGGAATGTTCCTCCTAAAAATCTATTGCCTTGAGAAGACGCTTAAAACAGTTAAACCAAAGCTCCAGGAACGTGACACGCAAACTGTAAGAAAGTAACAGTCTAAAGTGAAGGAAAACTCCAGCCACATTCAAATCTACAAAAGCTAAAATTCCTAAAAATACTAAGACATCAATGTGCAGAAGCTAAGTGAATCTGAATGAATGTTTTAATAATTTATTTTCTTTTTAGAGACACCTCTGCTCTTCTCTGAGTTTGGCAAAGAACATACTTTACAATTCATTTACTAGTATTCTTAATCTGACTTCATTGACTGAATTTAAGAAAATGTAATTTTTTGGTATTTGTATTTTACACTTTGTGGGATGTGTAATTCCTTTGCAATCAATTTAGGCATCAGAATCTGCTCTGATTATGATCACAGCTTGTTCACTATGATAAAACTGAGGGTGGTAAGAAACATTATTAATTGGAGGATATTAGGTCTTCTTAACACAAGAATTAGCAACAGAATATCAAAATAGCTTGCTTTTAACAAGGATTCTGTTGTGAACTATAACTATTTCAACCCCATTAGAACAATTTTCAGCACTAGTGTACTCTATTTTTATAACAACCACAATTGTTTGTGTCAAAATTAAAGTATTAAAATTTTGCATAATTATGAACCTGTATGTTTAGTCCTCTCTTTTACTGAACTGAAGACTATATCAACTTTTTTTTATAAATGTATTCATTTTTATTTTGCAGAACTGAAATTCTGTAACAAAGAACGGAGAAACACTCAATAACGTAGTTCTGTTACAGGATGCTCTTTCTTTAACACTATCACTTGCACTTCAGAAATAATTGAAAATATTTTGCTAAGATATTTTAAGAGGCACTTTTATTTGACCAACTGTAAACTTTTTCTTAAACAGCTACCTTATTTTTCATTTAATCCCTGAGCCTTTTATTCTGCAATGTACAAATGTGCTTTCACTTACATTGAAGGAAAGGAGTCAGACATTTGTATTTACAGAATTATAACATTTGAAAAAAAAAACCAAATTGAAAGAAAATCAGTAAAGCTGGGTTGCTTTTTTTGTTGTTTGTTTTTTTTTATTTTGGAATATTACTATTAGGCTTTGTAATTTCCAAAGAGAGGACACCCTAACCAGCTGTTATTTGAGTAGATGGGTTTAGCTAAATTAAACAAACATATGTGACCACCATATTTTCAGTTCCTAGCTTCAAGTGTTTCTTGAGTCAAAAATATACTCAAATATTTCACTTTCTTGCCCTTTATTCTTTTAGTAAGCTCAGCCTCTCATAACAGGGAAGCAGATGACGCCCTGTAATCTTCTTTACATGTGTCTTAAGAGTAGCAAACAGAATGGAAAGTGATACCAGGGACTTATTCCGTCTTAAGAGTACAGGTTCTCTTCAGGTAAATGAAAAAGTTTTCCACTAGAAGAAGGCTAGGTGCAACAAAGCTCAGTAGTCTAAATGTAGAGCTTATTAAATGTATAAATGAGATTGCCCTATACAGCTGTTGGCTGTGCTGAGGGGAACCCTCTCCAGTCTAGCTCATCCACATGTCAGAAGGACATCCTCCCTGTGTAAATCTCCCCTTTTCCACTTTGGCAGCCTCAAAGTTCTCCTTTTAATTTCTGTTATACTGTTCTAGATTTGGAGCAATTTGCCTTGCAACTCATCTTGCTATGCCACTACTGGGGAGTAATTTTTTCTTACCTTATCATAAAACTGTGTCTGCCCTATGTAGTGTCTGACTTGTATCTCTCCTCAGCTCATGCATCATCTGCATTTGATAACAAGTATCTTCTAATCACACAGATAAAGCAATCACAGATAGGGAAATAAAAACCAACCAACCAAACAAAAGATCAAGGAAAAAAAATCCCTAAAAGATTATGGAATTGTTTAAATGTCAGAGGGATGTATATGTTAACAGTACTTTGACCCAGTCTTAAACCTGGTTCAGATAAAATTTCCCAAACGCAGAGTATCTAATGTAATATGCACCAGATGTAGAAGGCCACAGCCCTCCCAGGTCCACAAATACTGGTTAATGCAATTTCATCAATACATCGGCATTGTATATTGTCTGGATCACAATCCACAGTAGAATTTGATGCAACGACACCCTGAAGAACATTATGATCATTCTTTCTTGCTGCAGGTGTTACAGACCTAATCACACAGTCATACCCATGCCAAAATTGAAGAAATATGTAAGGTTGGATATGGTTTAATTTGGATATGAGAGATACTCCACACTGATAAGGAAACCGGAAAATTAAATTCTTTTTGATTAAAATATTATAAACTTTCTAAAAGAGTTTAATTCACTAGAAGCTTCTTCAATATCCTCTCTAATTCGAAGCCAAGAATTGCCTTCTGGAAGAACACTATATTTACCATTGATAATTATGATGGACCAAATCCCCAACATAGGGACAACTCTGAAGATTAAAATTCCTTGCAATAAACAGGTTTTTTCAGTTAATTAATTTCTTATGCATCCTTGAGAGTAATTTTTTAGTGAGAAATGGAAATGTCCATAAATTAGATTCCTAGAGATGCTTATGAATATCTCATATTTCTAAATGTTAAATTCTCAAAAGAGCAGAGGGAGGGGAAGCAGAATATGATATCCCAGGACTTGCCTTATTTTTGCAACCCCTGTCCCCTGTGTAATATCATTCAGTGGCAGTGATCAAAAGTAATCAAGCTGAAATAATTTAATTTAAGAAGAAAAAGCATCTGCTAATACAGAGCTTTCTTAACTCTGGAGTCAAGTTTGTTCAGTCTGATTTTGTGATGCAGGACCAACAAAGGACTGAAAAGTTCAACCTGATATTTTTTTTGTGGTGATGAATGAATTCTTCAAGAACAGTAGAGCACATATTTATTTATTATGTAATTTAGAAGATCAAGTTGGTTAACATTATTTCAGGGTTTGTTCTTTCTTCTCCTTTTGGGTCATGGTTTTCTCAGGTAACTACTAAATAGCATTTCTGGATGATAAAAGGTAACTAAATTTTATAAATTGGGAATTTAATTTTTTTTAAATGCTCTGGGATTGGACAAAGATTGCTTTAGATTTTTTTTTTTTTTAGAGAGTTTTAAAATATAATGCACATTTTCACCAACCACTGCACATTCTAAGTTTTTTATGCAGTAGTTTTGGTGCAAACGCAGCCACTAATAACTGAGGGTGTCCTGAAATTGAGAAGAGAAGCTATTTTTCCACAGCATTTTAGATCAATGTACTGTATTTCATGGAAAATAATTAATAGAATTGCTAACCAAGTAGTGATTTTGAGAAAGAACATGGACAATGTTTTAAATTCAGTTTTGTTTGAGTTCCTGTCATTTTAAGCTGAAGGGTAGACCTTTAAGTACTATAAGCACATTGCACTGTCTAGAATATGTTCACATATCAAGCATGAAAAAAGTATTCATAAATTAAGACTCATATATTGGGGATTGGACTCTAGTCAGAAAACAAACTTTACCCATAAAATGTACCATCAATATTAAAGTGCAGGAATTCATTCTTGTGGACCTGATTATAGGGTTAGACGTTCAATTGTCTTACTTGCAGGCCAGAAACCAGAAAATTAAGATGTTGTGGCATCTCAAGATAAGTTGTGAGAAATTTAGTTTTTTCTTTGAATTTTGCAAGATCACTCTCTGCTTTGCCTTTATCTACCTTTTTTGCTATGCAGTCCTTACAGGGAGCTATCTCTAGCCTGTATCCATGGTTGGGTAAGAAGTTGAGAGAAACGCAGTGGGAAACTCAAAATGCTTAGACCTTTCATGTGTAAAGAAATATGGAAAGAAAAAGGAGAAAAAATGCAGAATTTTTTTTTTATGACATCTGTGACTTCAGGGAAAACTTCCACAAGGATTTCCAGACTACCTCTATTTTTAATTTGAAACTGTATTATAATGAAGTAATATAACATTCCTAACCCAGTTTTTGCCATATAAGTACATAAATCTCTACACACTTGGTACATATATGATATATACAGAAAGACACAGAGATAGATGCGTGGATAAATGGATGGAACAACTGAAATTCTTTCCTAGTAGTTTTCCCCATTTTGTATGTGCAGCAGAAGCTGGAGCATTTCTTTCAAAGTCAGTCATTGAAGAGTGTCTGCCATCCCTGCACAGAGAAGCAGTCCCTGAGGATTGCATTCTAACATGAAGGGAACAACCTTTGCATTTCTCCATTAATTTTAATTTTGTTTATGATATTCATAAGGAAATATTATGCCACAGTTACCAAGTGGTCCCTCTGAAGTATTTTGCTCTCATTACGGGCTTTCAGAGGAGGAAGCAGCTCCTACGTACAATTTTCATGCCTGTCAAAGGCCCTGGAAAGCATATCCCTTTTTTGGTTTGGGTTGGGTTTTGACTGGTTCCCCCCTCTCCCCTGCCCCTGCTCTGTTATTCTCAACAAAACGCAGATGATTTTATTTCTTTCATTCTCCTTAGAGTTTTCTGAAAGTTTGCCAACCCCTAATGTGACAAAAAACTGCCCCCCTTGTTTCAACTTATGATTCATCCCAGGAGCCCAAGATATAAAGTAATTCTCCTCTTCAGGACTTTACATTCTTCTTCAAAGCATTTCTGATAGTGTTTGTAAACTTCCAAATTAAATTAAATTGACAGAACAGAATAAAGAATGCTTTAGAATAGCAGAATAAAATAAGTAGTGAAAAGAGATGGATATTTTTTATATTTTCACTCTTTCCACTTTCCCATAGAATCCTTGACAAGACTCTCCCTGCAACTCTTTACTCTGTTGCATCAAGGCCAACATTGGACTTTGTCATATCAAACCCCTATTAATCTAAGTACTAACCAACAGCCCAGAAGTGACTAGTATCTGCTTGAATCTAGAAGGGAATAACTGGGGTAGTTGTGGACAAGTCACAGTTGCAGTGTCAGATAGAAGCACTGAGGAGTGCTAGTTCTCTGTAGCTGGAGGAAGCAGACCATGCCTTCAACTAGACAAACCTAATGGAATCAGAGTGATTTTATTCCTGTACGTGCATGGAGATAGCTTCTGGAGATTCATAGAATCATAGAATAGTTGGGTTGGAAGGGACCTTAAAGATAATTTAGCTACAACCCCATTGCCATGGGCAGGGAACCTTTTACTAAACCAGGTTTCTTAGAGCCCCATTCAGCTTGGTCCTGAACACATCCCAGGATGGGGAGTCCACAACCTTTCCGGGCAACTTGTCCCAATGTTTCAACTCCCTCACAGTGAGGAATTTCTTGTAAATCTACCCTCTTCAACTTAAGTGCATTTCCTCCTGTACTGCCACTACATGGCCTTGTAAAAAATCCTAGTGTATCTCTCTGCTAGGCCTCCTTTAGATACTGGAAGTTGCTATATGGTCTCCCCAGAGCCCTTTCTTCCCCTGGTTGAACAGCATCGATTCTCTCAGCCTGCCTTCATGAGAGTTGTTCCAGCTCTGTGATCAGCTTAGCATCTCTCCTCTGGACTCTTTCCAATAGGTCCATGTCTTTCTTGTGTTGGGAGCCCCAGATCTGAACACAGGACTCCAGGTGAGGTCTCATGAGGTCAGATTACAGGGGAACAATCATTTCCCTTGACCTGCTAGTCACTCTTCTTTCGATGCCACATAGGACGTGGTTGGTTTTCTAGGTAAAAGCTAGGAATAAATACTTCCAAATAAACTCAGGCAACCCTTTGTCATTTTCCAACTAAAAATACATGCAAAAAGTAATTCAGAAAAGATCTGCTTTGGAATAATATAATGAACAATTTTGCTGAAGCACTGCAAATGTCTGCACATTAATGTCTTGCCAGTAATAAGACTTTTTTCCATGGTCACTAACAGAGCCATCTGGTTTAACAGTCTTACTGCATGTCTGTTTAGACACAATTTTGTTTCTAACCTTCTGGTGAACTTGATGGAAAGACATAATTGGCTGGTTTTAATTTACATTCTAAACAGACTACATGACAATTGAATAGGAGAAGTTATTTCAATCTTGACTTATAACTAACAGAAATATCTGCAAAATGTATGCATGTGTCTAATTTTCCATGCAATTGGCTTTGACTGATAAATACACATACATACAAAATGTCGATGTATATATTAAAAATAGATTATATACCCCTTTTTTAATTATTTAACAATAAAAATATTCTAATTACAACACAAAAAGCTTATGTCAAGGCATTCACCTTTCTCTGTGGGATATTTCTCATGTAGTGTACCATGGCAATGAACCTTTAAGGAATTTTGTAAGTAAATGTGGCAAGAACATTGATTGTGAATTTATTTTTCTTATATTTTGTGTATGTTTTCTTTCTCTTTAGAACTTCTGCCCTTGTTAGATGAGGGATTTGAAAAATTCTTTTTACAATTATGCCACAGATTCTGAGGTCAAAAGTTTCCAAAGTTTCTGTGTAGAAATAGACAGGAAAGAACAGCAACTGTACCAAAAAAATATACGGAAAGTTTTATGGCCATGTACAAGAAAAGGCTGAGAGCACATGCCACTTAGCTGTGATAACTCTCACAAGCATATCCTTCAGCTAAAACCTGACCAAGAAATCCAGTATTATAATTATAGTGACAACTAAGCATGGGATTTTAAAGGAAGCTAACAGCGCTTTCCCTACTCCAGTCATACCATGTTAAGGCAGTATGTGCTACTTTGTCATAGAACTGAATTATGGCTTCTTCCTAGAAAATTAAGATCAGCACTCTTATCCAACCAAATCTGTTTACACATGTAGACTATGAATTAAGACTGTGCCTTTTCTAGAAGCAGTTAGTAGGAGACAATGCTTGCTTGTGAAAAAGTCTGGAGGGTACCAGTAACTAGATATGATCCTTAAGATCAGTCTAAATGATACACAATAGAAAATACAGAAATATAGAAATATTTTTTCCTCTGTCCATGACAGACTGGTCCTGCACCATTTTGCCAAGTTATGTAGTCCAAGTTCATAATTTTGCATTAAGTCTCAATTCCACAGATTAAAGGATCTGAAAATAAGTACAACATCAGTAAGCAGAAACTATGCCCTCAGCTTGGTATGGAAACCTATTTACAAACAATGGCCATGAAGGTTCAAGAAAGAGCGAAAAAAGCTGTCTTCCATTTTTTTCACCTGAAGCATGTATCTCAGCCGTAACAGTGGAAGTTAGTGGTGGTTCAATTTTTTAACATCCTGCATTTTTCCTGGGTAATAACAGGAATACTTGGCAATCAGGTCATCTGAACCAGGAAGTCAGAATCCATAAGGATCACAGCCTCATCCAAGTTTCATCTCACACACACACACACACAGAGACATAGAATCACCAGGTTCTTCACTCTTCTAAGAAGGCTTGCAATTATGTTTAATGGAGTGCATAACTGTGGAGTTCAGAATGCAAATAAATAAGAAATATAACTGTAATCATTGTTTTCTCTGAACAATATAATAAGTTAGAAGACTGGTGACATGATCAGTATTCAATATCAGTTTTACATTTGTAAAAACTAGTAGTTTAAACTTGTGCAGTTGTTCTTCCAGAAGTATCTCCACTGGGAATATTTCCTGCATCAGTTTACAGCAACCATCCTGCTTCTATAAGAATAAAATTCACTGAAAAGCAAATATGATTTTAATGTTGCCTCTTGAGGAGTATGTGACATCTGCATTTACTGCACTCATCCCTGCAAGTACTAATAGGAGCAGTTGCTGCTAAGTGTTCCCAACTAAGTCCTTCAGCTCACTGTGAGAATAAAATCCTTCTGATCTGGAGAAAATAAATTTAAATAATGCAATTTTACTAAACTGTGCCCTAATTACACATAATGTTAAATGGCAATTACAGAAGATGCAAAACAAGCTTCAAATTATATTTATAATCTGAAATTCTTTCTTTTTTCCCTAAACTCTATTTAAGAAATCATGTAAAATAAAGATTAATTTTTATAATGTGTTCAAGAGAAAAAAACTAAACAGATTAAAAAAAAAAGATAGCATCTGCCAACTGTGTAACCATGACAACTCTAAATCCAGATGTAAAATGGCTTTCTCACTGCTAAATTCTCACTAGAAAAAAAGCTATTAGCTGCTTTTAACTTACAGGTCCAGAGGAAGTGAGATAAAACAGAAAATTAGTACAGATTTATGTTGCTTCACTAATCATTCTTCCAACGTTATCCACTCTGGTATAAAGTGGAATGTCACTAAAACACATGTAATAGGTAACAGATAACAGAGACTTCTTTCAGAGTCTATGATCCAGCCCAATAGCATTTGCATAGATCACAGAGGAGTGGAGGTATGGGAAAATATATGTTAGTACATAGAGTAGATACTGTGATGAGGACGACCTCCTCTGGAAATATTTTAAGAATCTGGAAGTCCTTTGAGTTTGGGAAAAGACTTCAGCTACACCCAAGTGCCAGGTCCTGCAATTGGATCACAACCCCATGCAGCACTACAGGCTTGGGGAAGAGGTGCTAGAAAGCTGCCTGGGGGATAAAAGACCTGGGGATGTCAGCAGTGTGCCCAGGTGGCCAAGAAGACCAATGGCATTCTGGCCTGTATCAAAAATAGTGTGGCCATCAGAACCAGGGCAGTGATTATAATGCTCTGCTCAGTACTGGTGAGATTGAGGTCCTGGAGAGAGTCCAGAGAAGGGTGAAGGAAGAGTCTGAAGCAAAAGTCATATGAGGAGCAGCTGAGGGAGCTGGGGTTGTTTAGCCTGCAGAAAAGGAGAGTGCCTGAAAGAAGCTTGTAGCCACATGGGGGTTGGCCTCTTCTCTCAGGCGACTAGAAAAGGACAAGTGGAATGGCCTGAAGCTGCACCAGGGGAGGTTTAAATTAGATATTAGGGGAAATTTCTTCACCAAAATGGTTGTCAAGTAATGGAACGGGCTGTCCAGAGAAGTAGTGGAATCACCATCACTGGAACTGTTCAAAAAGATGTGTAGATGTGGCAGCTGGGGACATGGTTTAGTGGTGAACTTCACAGTGCTAGGTTAATGGTTGGACCAGATGATCCTAGAGGTTTTTTCAAACCTAAACCATTCTATGATTCTATGATATCAGTATTAAAGTAGACAATTATTTTATACTGCCAGTCTAAATAACTCATTAATGTAGTGGCAATTCTTAGAAGACCCACTTATTCTAAGCCTGGGTTTACACTTTGAAGATTCTTGACGAGATTAAAATATGGAAAAACATTTACATGCATATGTACACTAACACACACTATGTCACAAAGTGAATTCTGATTTATTCTTTTTTTCTATTTAACAGACATGTTCCTGATCAGCAGTTAACTACTTTGGCAAACATTCTGCCCAGTGAGCACAGATGATTGACAGAATGCAGCAAGGACTGCTTCAGTGCAGACCTAGGCTGATTTAATTACTGGCAAGAGTTTATGGCCAGAAGCTGTGGAGTTGCTTTTTTACATCATCAAAATTCAATTCTTATTCCCATTATGTTTAGGAAAATCCAAAGAAAAAACTAATACAGCTAGCAATGAATATACATTAGAATAAATGTGATTATAGTTTGACTATTTATGGCAGATCTGCAGTAGGTATGGATAAGCGAGGTTTCATGGAATTCAAGAGATTTACGTACACAAACTCAAGAGGTCAGATGTCTATGTTCTCATATAGATTTGTGATGTATTTAGGAATAAATCACAACATCTTACCACCTCTTTGCAGACATGTTCTGCATAGTTGTAGTGGTTTGACTCAGTGGCATTAATCCTGCAGTGGATGAGAAAGAAATAAAGCAGGGGGCAGGGGAAAGATGGTTTAATATAAATACTCATCTGCAAAAAGGAGATGTTAGGAAATCATGCCAAATTATGATCATTTTACTCTAATGAGGAATAATTAACACATAGAAAAAAATAAAAAACATCTGACAAGATTCACATACTTTGCCAGGCAATACCAAATTTGCTTGGATGAAATGGCCAAGGCATGTCCAGATTCAAGTGAACAAAGACAGGGGCATGAAATTCTGGATTTTGAGGCCAATGCTCAGCTCTCGTAACTACTTCTTCAAAAATTCTTTATCTGAAAATATAGTGAGAAAAATAAGATATTTTGGCAAAAGGTTTTACAAGAGTAAAATATAGAAGAAAAAATATTTCACACTAAAACACTCAGCACAAAGACCCATTATTATACCCACTATCAACAATCAATATATTAGCTTTAGGAAAACACAATTCATTGGTTTTAAGTTACCCATAAGAGAAGGAAAAGAGTAAAAGAAGAAAACAGATTAAAAGAGTAAAGAAAGAGAGAAGAAAAGAGAGAACTAGAGAGAGGAAAGAAAAAATGGTTACCATACAAGATCTGATAGTTCACATGGCTCAGGTAGCAGCAGAGAAGCAGGAGAAGAAAGCTCATATAGAGTCTCATGCATTTATAGAGTTCAGTTTTCCCTCCCAGGTAGCATAGCCTGTCAGTGCCTTCCAGGCCAGAGTGAGCTGTGCTGCAGCTCACACAGGCTGCAGGGCTGTGGTGTGGGTGGGCTACCAGGCAGGTCTGCTGTGACTGACAGCCCAGCTACAGACCTTCAGTGATGTCGTGTGCTCTGCGTGGGCTCAGCTGTGATGGCTCTGCCATGTGCTCTCAGCAGGCCAGGTGTGATAAGGCAGCCTTACCATGTTCCTGCAGGTCTAGGCCCATTCCTTCCCACCCATACACACACACACACACACAGTGAGTTGGTTCCGACCCATGTCAATAATTCAGTGAGTTTCGGATCCATTATCACACAGCTGTGTGCATTGGTGTAGAAACATTTCAGGTCTGGTACGTTGTAGCCAAAACCTCTTGAGGCAGATTGAGGGATCCCATTAGTTCTCCTTTCTTCAAGTTTTGGGACAACATGCAATCATTCATCACTGGCAAGCCTGGTTCAAAAGGCTCTTACTTGGCTCTTTAATTCTCTTTGTGACTCACAATATGCAAGTAATTGTCCTTTATAGAAGCATTTGTACTTTAAAAAGTTTAGCCTTGCACAAATATTCTTTTTTTAATCTTACAAGAGCCAGCAGCTAATATATTTTTTATGGAATGACAGTCTTTGCTGTCTAATGTGAGGCTGGTAGATGCACCTGTTGAAAAACATCCTAATTTGCTTGGCTTAGAAGTCTGATAACAGGATAATCCTTTAACTTTGTTAGTTCTAGCATTTGGGTGAGAACAAACACACATTGGCAAGAACCTGTCAGTACCTACCACTTTTCTTGGAATATTCAATTCAGAGACTTAACTGAGTTGTTTTTCAGTAGATTGGTTTCCAACGTGTCTTGCAGCTCCAACTGCTCAAAGAATTCTCATGAAGGAGAACTAAAGTAAACAGTAACCTTTCAAAATCCTGAACATGATCTTCTCATGTCAGAAAAAGATTAAGTATTTTCCATGTGGGACACATTAGCAGCACTTTGCTGTGTGAAGACACTTAGTTTCTGTCAGTCTTGAATCTTTTCGAAGCATTTGGATGGATAGATGATCATATCATAGTGATCCAAGTAATCATAATAATTTTTAGCTCTCAATACTGATAGGAGGAAAAGTTAGCATCAATAATAAGTCTATTATGTTTTCATTTCCAGCATTTGGAGATTTATTTCATGTCTTTAATATTTTGTAATTGATATAATTTAAACTGTAGTTTAATGAATGTTTATTTAAAGAATGTTTATTTGCAAAAAATGTTTTATTTGTAATATGAGAAAAAACACATCATAAATTTTAAAAGGTCTTCCAAGAACATTCTTATGAAGTTATTCAAAAATTTGTGTTAAATACCTTTACCACAAAATTTTGGTTGTCTTCTAAGAAGAAAATAATAATACTTATTGTAATTCAGATGATCAAATTCACCCTTGATTTGGACATATTATACATTAGAAAACATAGGACCAAGAAAAGAAAAATGTTAGAACTAGCAGACACTATGGACCATGTTTTCACATCTTTATGCATTCAAAGATATACTTTCTATAGATATGCACAGGGTTTTTTATTTCTTTTCCAGCTTTTTCAGCTTATCAAGATTCAAATGCAATTTGCAGTTCTTCTGCACATTTTTAAACTAACAAAAAAATATGTATGCTACTGGATATCATAATGAAGCCTTTTTTGCCAGCCTATATTGATGGTTTTCTCTATCTGATGAACATACCTTTATTTCCTGCTGTAATTCTGCTATATTACTATATGTACATATAACTGGGGTACACATAACTTTAAACCCTATAATTTCATATCATAATTCAAAAAGGTGTCCATGTGGTTGGATCAATTATGTATAAAAATCTGGAATATATGTTTCACCTTTTCACTCAGTATCAAGGAGAAGGGATGTGTATCCCACTAACTCTGGGATCAGAATGGTTATGAAACTTCTGCAAAGAAGTTGGATCACTACAGAGTTATCCTAGGATCAAAACCTGTCCAAATGGCTCATGGCCACCTTTGAGTGTTACCAATTCCAATAGAATTACTAAGATTCAGTGTCACATACTTTAAAAACTAGAGCCTAGAACTGAAGTCTTTAACAAAGGATATTAAAATCTTTTGATAAATTTCCAGAGATTTATGGGATTGGAAAACATGATTACCAACTGAGAGATCGAAAAATGGCAATTTATTTTTTTGTATAAGGAAAATGAACTCCCACTGATTTTATAGGAATATCAGTTCCCACACCTATCTTAATTAGCAAGAGATAATAATGTAGAAGGGCTAGTGAACCTTTTTCTTTGTGACTTAAACTGATCTTTTATTTCTAAAAACAGAGTCCTATCTGTCCATCCATCCATCCATCCAATCATTCCCTGTAGGATTAGGGAATTAGATTATAATAAAATTAAAAAGAAATAGCTTAATAGGAGGAGACTTTTACATTGATATATTCCATTAAAATGTTCGTAAATATTTTATGGATTTTACTTTGTGGGACTGAAGCTGATCCCATAACTGAAGAAAATTAACTGATGAAATAGTGTTCACCTGGAACATATCTTCCAGAGTAATGTTATCAAAAGGAAACCCTGTTCATATCCTCTAGTTTCCTTGGAAGATTTATGAGAACAATAGACAGATTTCACACCTAAAACACAATCATCTAGTGTATATCATAAAATAGATACATCTTTAGGTAGCATGATAGGGTTTAATGATGATAGAATTTCAAAAAATGAGCCCGTGATAAGTCAGTGATAAGTATGAGAGTTCACTATCTTGGAAAAAAAAAAGCATCATTCTAATATTTTGGCAGAACATGACTACTTTTGGTTTGAGTTTCATTATCACTGCAAGCTAACAGCCTAATCTATATGAAAAAAAAAAAAAAAAGTCCTTTATTCTAAAACACTGCTTTCATAACCTGGAATTTTGGAGAGATCAGAAAAAAATTTAAATTTACCTCTTATTATATGAGAAACAATGACATCTCCTCTGTGGACAGAGCAATGTGTCCACAAAGTTACCAGATAGAAATGACTGGCAGCAGCAGGAAGACCTGAGTATTTTATTATCTGAATTCAGCAGAATGGACAAATCAACTGCTGCAGCCCTTTCTGGTCAGTGTCACTGTTAAGGAAGAAATTAATATGTGTCAGCTACCCATTAATGAAAAATATGTAGTTTCCCTCTTACAGAGGAAGCTCTACTTGCTGCATAACTGAGGCCACATCTAGTACTGATACAAAAAACCAGCACCATTCATTATAAAGTATGAAATTATTGCATATGCTAACTTTTTTCAAATGCTGAAATAACCTGAAGAGACTCCATGTAAATTAACACGTGCTCTTATAACTTCACCCTGAAACCCAATGAATTCTATGATGAGAACATACTTGGGAATTGCATTCCCAGGTGTGCAGGGGTAGTAAAATAAAGGCAAGAAGGATCATCTGTCCATGGGCTTGCTGAGAGACTTGTAAATCTTTGGAGCTCAGTCTCATGATTCTATAACAAAATCACAGTTATTTTTTTAAGCAAGGTTAGTCTTCATATTGAAATTAAATCACTACAGAGAACCTATTGAAAACCTTCTCTATGTAAATTATGTGAGTCTGTATTAATTCTATTCCTAGTACAAAATATATTATATTTTTGGGAATATTCCTTCAGCACTGTCTATAGAGTATAGGCAATTTCATAGAAAAAAAATGAGGGAAGACTGGGTAAAAATCCTGAAAAACCTTTATAAATCCAAGTTTTGTGTATGCTGCAATAAGTGCTGCAAGTACAGTCTCTTATGGGGAAATGAAATTATGTGGCAGGGTGTGTAAACCTGCTTGATAGATAGTAGATCATTGTGATATAACTGACATCAGAATTTGGCCCAATCCACAAAATATGCAAGCTCAAATGGAAAAGCTATCCACATCCTAACACCTCTTTTTGTCTCTTTTTACAGAAAAGATTTCTTTCTGAATCAGAAACTGTACATTCCTTTTACAATTTTTAAAAATGGCATTTTCTGTGTTCTTTTACATTCCATTCAGCACAGCTTTGAAAGATAACCTAAAGGAAAATCTCTGTAGATGAGTCATAAAAACTGTCTAGTAATTACTGATCAATACATTGGTGTCACGCCAGCTACTCAAAACTACACACCCTGCTTAAAACTTAGGGAGCTACAGTACCTTCCACCAGGTGACAAAGACAGTTGCACATCCATCTCCACTGATATCTGGCCACGAGTGGATTTTTTCTCACTAATGTTCAAGTTTTCAGTTAGGTAACAGGCAGTAAAGCTTTGATTTAACTACACACTGTCAGAATCTGGTATGTCCCTTGCTCCTGTTTCAGACACAGTTTGTAATTCAAAAAGAAAAATAACAAATTGAAACTCAGGGCTCTCATTATCTAACTATCTATTATTAACTAATAAAGTTAAAAATAAGTCTAATTTCCAGCAGATTATATAACAGCATTATTTGACAAATTACAAATAATTTATTTTTCTTGCTATTTATTCAAAGGAAAGATCTTTTGATATAAATGTCCATATAATACGTAATTTCAAAGAAATGATGATGCAAATGTACATTAAGTGTGCTTTATTTATAGAAAAGCTTAACAATTTTCTATTATTCCTCTCTTTATACAAACTTGTATGGCTAATCTTCTACTCTTATAGGAATTTTAGGAGGCAGTGCTAGAATTTCCATATTACATAAGGCACTTATCTTCAATTCTTAGCATAAAATTCCTTAGAATAGAATATAAACATTTATTCAGAATGAAGAGTGAGAAAGCTTTTTAAAGCAGGTAATATGTCATTTCTGGGTTTTAAATGTTAATTTCCAAATTGGTAAAATAACTCTGTAGATCTGAATTCACAGATCTACATACTTAACCACCACAGGGACTCTGAACACTGTCTTCCAAGTCAAGACTTTTGTGCTTGGTATTCATCTCAGTTCCTCAAAAACAGTGTTCAGCTTCCAGATTTACAACCCCAAGAAATAATAAAAGCTGCAAACATTTAGGGCAGGAATAAAACATAGATCAAGTTCAAACACACTAGTCAACTCAGTGTAAAGCAGTCCTACCTGTTTAACATAAAGTTGATATGGCCCTATCAGTCATATGAAATTTCTGCATAAATTTGATCACAGCTCACAGTGATTCACATGTTTTAATCAGATTATTTTCCTCTTGTTTATAATACCTCAGCTCTGCTATGGATGTCTTTTGCTTTTCAAAAATCATGATTTGCTCCATCAGCATGAGACTGCTGTCACTGCACATTATTTTGACAGTGATATGTCTTACTGACATCACCTCCTTTTGATTTACACTGACAGGACTTAAAACTCCTAAGTGGGGTATTCTCCAAGGCATATAATCAATTGCACCTGCTGCATTTGTGGTACTTCCTTTGCACTGTTTATACCATTACTGTCTCTGCTGAAGCTATATTATTACTATAAATGTTTCCAACAACATACTTTGGCATCATTTCATAGCGCTATTTCTACAGCACTAACAATTTGAACCCTCAAAAGAATCTCAGAAGTATTACTACGTTGTTGTTTTTAATACTCAAGTTATTGTGATAAGGTGATTAAACATGCACACCAAAATCCTCTGTAGTATATTCTTGATTTGTTCAATACAAGATAATAATAGCTTAACATTCTCAAGAATAATATAAAAAGTCTTATTAGTGTACAAAAATGGTAACTAGATCATTTTTACACGAGAAAACAAATTTTGCTCAAATATTAAAATAGCTAACTTCTGGGAAAATGTTGGCATAATAATCAATAATAGTAAGAACTGTCTAGGACAATTTGATTAACAACAAGTGAAAAAATATTTTACCTTTAAGAAAATAAGTGTGTATGCAGTAATTCAGCCGTATTTTCTGACATAAGTATTCACATGCTGTTAAAAACCACAGTTGAAAATGAAAGGATTATGTTAAAGATGGAGGGTAGAAAGTCCATTGGAAAAAAAATCTGATGAACCACAGGTCAGTATCTGAACAGTGGAGAGGAAAATCTGTGCATAATTTAAATTAAACAGCATAGTCTGATTTAGTTTGGATAAATGTATCAGACTGGGTACTCTAAAATACATTAATTTTTGTTAATGTGCTTAACTTAGGCACATGACAATTTATGAAAATACTTCTGATATAAATACCATCTAACTGTTTAACTATGGGATAAACTTACAATTGTTACAAATGGTTATAAATAAAAATTAAAAAATAGCATTTAATATGTTAATTTATTAACATTAATAAAAAACAAGCCTGACAGTAGATCACAGAATATCCTAAGTTGGAAGGGACCCATAAGGATCATCAAGGTCCAGCTCTTGAAAACAATCCAACCATCCTTAGCAGAACTATGCAGCACTAGGCCTACAACCCTCCCACACTGACAGCCACAAAGGGATGCACAGTGGGTGGAGTATCTACTCAATAAAACTCTTCTATTTGCCCTATATTTCCTTTCCTCATTGCTGTGAGGTCACGAAAATATATATTAATTTAAAAATCATATTTCAAATAGGGAAATTTAAATTTTTTTTTGCCTATAATTTTCTCTACCTTTCACAGTATTGACTTTTGGTGGTTTAAAACCAGCTGAGAATTAAACTCCAAACAACCTGCTCACCTTGCCCCCACCTTCCCCTTGCCCCTACTGCCTCCGGTGAAAGAGGGACAAAGACAGATACTAGGGGTTGAGATAACAATTTACTGAAAACAAACAGTAATGGGATGAGAAATGAACAGTAACTGCAACAAAAGTATACAAAAGAGAGGGTGATTTACACACAATTTGGTCCTCACCACCTTCACTCAGTTTTGCGTGGCTCTGTAGACAAAGACAAGATGGCAGATGTTTCTGCAGCCAGTGTGCCCTTCCCCAAGCTGGAAAAAAGGAAAAACAAGGATGGAGAAATCCCCAAAAACTGAACTGTCCATGCTGAGCCACCCTGACCAGCCCAGCTCTGCTTGGCTCCACCCGGCTCTGCCCCGTTCCTTTCATCTTTGTGCCCACAGCTCAGCTCGAATCCTTTTGTTTTGGGTCAGACTTGACTGGGATCAGGCTCACCTCCACCACACTGTTCCCTGTGGCTGCTTCCTGCACTGCTGCCATGGCACACACACATAACTCCACTGGACTCAGCTATGTTTGCCACTTAGAGCTATGTATTTCCCAAGGAATGGTAAAGGGATGGGTAGTGGCAGGAGAAGGACCGAGTCTGCAGGGCTGCTCCCAGTAATTTCCCCAAGCAAGAGATGGAGCAAAACGGTGTACTTTTGGTGTGTACTATTCTTTTTCTACCCCCTGAAACCACTCATCACCAGTGATGACATGAGGGGTATAAAATAGCAAACACACCCACATGGCTCTACAATTCTGCCCCCTTTCTGCAACCAGGACACAACTCAGATTTCAGATCGTGCAAACATCAAGTTCAAATTCCTACAGTGGCTTTGCTAGCAGCTATGGACATTTTTGTTTCTTGATTGGTAGGCCTAAACTTACAACAGTTAAGTAAAGATTATGTTTTAAAGTAGTTATTAAACTTGCCATCTAACTTGTCTAGTGTTCTGCAGGGTTTTTTTTTTTACATTATTAATATTCATAAAATTGTTTCTTGATCGGGAAATATCTTTTGAGAACTACCTGAGAGCAATTTCCACAAAAAGTAGAAATGGAATATAACTTACATACTTCAGTTAATAACATAAAGAGTATTAAAATTGGCAAACAGATATTAATCAAATATTATATTATATATTAGCTATAGTATTCATGATACTTAGTTTCTTAACTTTCAGTCCTGAGCAAAGAGAAAGGAGCAGCAGTCTTGTTATGACAAGAAAAGCACAAAGTTTCTTTGAAAGAACCAAGAGGATACAAGTTTCACACTGCTTTATTAGATGCTTGAAGATAGTTATAGCAAGCCTTTTAAATGAGAAATTGCAATATGTCTCCAACGTATCAAGTTTTTAGTGGAGTCAGCTATAAGCCTAAAACCAGACAGCCATCACAGCGTAATGTTCTGGGTTGTTTTCATTGATTTAGGTGCCTTTACTCTACCTAAGGCTATTGGTAAGCACTGAAGAAGATGATTTATAGTTTTACCTTATCTTCACATACGACATATGTTAATGACATCTTAATATATAAAAAAGAGTTTAAACACTTGAAAAAGTATTTAAGTTAATCAAGGTCTGATTAACATACAAACTGCTCCAATGTGTTGTGTAAAACATTCTCTGGAGCTAACTCAGAAATAGGTGCGTTTTAATGGTATCTGATTGTAACTTCACAAGCATTCTGCCAGTTTGTTTGTTTGTGTTGTTTTGAACATTTAAAAGTCCAAAACCAGTTCTTCCAGAAACATGGGACTTCTAGATGAAGCAATAAAGTACAAGTAAATCTTTTTTAAATTGAAAACGAGGAAGTTTATTTGAACTGACTTTACGTTGCAAAGCCTGGAAAGAGATGTAAAAATAAAACAGAAAGTCAACTCACCAGGCAGGTTCTTCTAATCTCACAGAGTATTAATCATGTCATTTGTAATGAGAAAATTCTATTACTATTGCATTTAAAATGGTGTGCAAAAACATTGAAAAGAGCTTATTTTAACTTCTATTTAATCTTCAAATTTTTTAATGGAACAATTGGATTCAGTACAATTTGACATAGAACACAGTTGTTATGTGTACATTAATACATAGAATCCAAGCTCAGTATTTGGGTGACTAGATATACACTTGGACATATATTTGGGCAGTTGTGTGTTTCTTTTCATTCATAAAGTGACTCTCCCCACTACAGCTCTATTAATCAAACAATACTCTCACAATGAAAAGATTTTTATACACTGGAAACATCATACTCTTCAGAAGAACCAAGATAAATAACCAGTCAAGTTCATTTATGTCTCAGCTCACCAAACTTTCTGAAACTGAAGTCAGTTCCTGAAAGGTATCTAAATTGCTACATTTTCCTTGCAGCCAAAAGTACAATCTAAAATAGAGCTCCAGCCCTGCCATGTTTTAAGTACTTTATTAACTTTTTTGATTCTAAGTTTGTAACAAAGCCAAAATTATTTAATATTAGCTACTTAAAGCATATTTAATATTAGCCATGTAAGGCAATTGGGCTATACTATAATCTGTGTTTACTATTTAAATTGTGTGAAGCTTTCATTCAGGAGACTGCAGATTCGGAAGGACCCTGATTTCTGACATCACACAGTAAACGAGCTCTACTAGCTGTTACAAACTAATAATTTTTCCCTTTGAAAAGAACTGAAAGCAAAAGTGCGAGTACTGAAAGAAAACACTCTCTCTGTGCCCTATGCAACAATTGCACACATATACATTTGAGCTGCATATCACCTGACAGCCTATTTAGATAAAGCTTTATTTGGAAACTTTATGTTTCCTTCCTCTCCCCATACTATACACTTTTCAAATATCATAAAGTTTACAGCGAAGGAAACTGCTAGGAAAGGATACTGTAGTCATGATGCTTTGTTTGAGTACATTATCCAGTCATTCTTTACAATGCCATTTCTCTCTTTTCCATACACGTAGAAACAAATGCAATGAACTATCAGCCTGCAAATTGTGGCTCCTGCTTAAATGGTAAGAAATATTTTGTGGTTGTCTCATTGAAAATGATCACTAGAATGAAACCAAACAATTTCATTCAATAAATGGGCTTCAGTGGCTTTCTTCTTTTTTTTTACAGTATACATCTTATATATATTGGATTTTTTTTCATTTTCTTCATTATGCTAGACTGTTGAATGAGAGGCACTTTGAATGAGAAACACTGACAGCTAAAACTAAGTTTTCCCATTATTAAATTAACCAGACAGTTATTGAACACTACAACCAGTAAATACTGATTGTTAAAAACAAATTCAGACATGATTACCTGTGTAATAGATACACATATATTCTATTACTGAAAAACCTCTGTTTTATTGGGTTTTACTAACCAACTGCTATTTCAAGTGCTTATAAAATCTAACTACTCTATTTAATCTGGTTCTTTAGCCTGAATGGGATGGATTATGTGCTATTCAGCTACTATTTGTGATGGCTATATGTTGGCCTGGATGTTGAGATTGCTAGCATATGGCTATGTTTTGCTACTGGCAGAGTCAGATCACAGAATTACAGAATATGCTGAGTTGGAAGGATCACGGAGTCCAAACCTTAGCCCTGCACAGAACCATCCCCAACAGTCACACCAAGTACATATCATCCAAATGCTTCCTTTTCTAATGCATAACCTAAACCTCCCCTGAAACAACTTCAGCCCATTCCCTTGGGTCCTCTCACTGGTCACCACAGAGAAGAGATCAGTGCCTGCCCCTCCTCTTCCCCTCATGAGGAAGTTGTAGACTGCAATGAGGTTTCCCCTCAGTCTCCTCCAGGCTGAGCACACCAAGTGACCTCAGCTGCTCCTCATATGGCTTCCCCTCAAAGCCCTTCACCATCTTTGCTGCCCTCCTTTGAACACTCTCTAATAGCTTAGTATCTTTCTTATATTGTGGTGCCCAAAACTGCACACAATATTCAAGGTGAGGCCACACCAATGCAGAGCAAAGCATCCCCTCTCTCGACTGGCTGGTGATGCTTTGCCTGGTGCCCCCCAGGACATGGTTGGCCCTCCTGGCTGCCAGGGCAGCATCTTCCCTGTTGTCCATCAGTGAACTTACACTGCATTAAATAAAACGAGTAAGAGAAAACACAGTGCACAAAAATCGGTTTAGTCCTCATCATACAACAAAGGTAGCCTGAACAGGAGAAATCAGTACCTGAAGATCACCAATACTCTGAACTTCAAGGGGACTATAAGTTTTGACTCATTCATTCAGGGAACTGTTAAGGTTGGAAGGGACCTCTGGTGATTGTGCTGTCAAACCACTCTGCTCAAAGCAGAGCCAGTAGATGATGTCTTTTAACACCAGCTACATTAAGGAACTTAGTCTAACACGCAGGGCTGGTTCTCTAAATGAGAAACCAAAAGGACCCTCTGCCATTAAAAATCTTACCAAAAGAGCCCATTGCTCTTCAGATAAGATGCTTTTCGGATAAGAATAGGTTTTCTGCCCCACTCAAGCTATTCTGACAAAAAACAAAGCACTATTATCCTTCATATCCCTCTTGAACTTCAAAACCCATAAATTTCATTATGAAGAGTACCAAATTTCTACTTTAAAGGGCTCTTGTACATGACTGTATTATTGCAGCTTTGAGATTTACTCTGCTTCAACAGAACAAATGGCTAACTCTACAGCCCCAACACAATGTCAATGTCAAAAGAACCTCAGGGAAAGAGGTTTAAGCTAACATGTTCTAGTTCAACCTGGAATACATGCACAGGTAACAAAAAATGCTCAATTGATCCTTAGTAGTATGTTCATAGGTTCGGTTTATGTCTGAGAAATAACAGAGACAAAGGAAATGCAGCAATCATTACCACTGGAAGGAGTATCTAACGGAATCTATGCTAAGAAAGTTACTGCACCCTTCAATATATACCACATCTCCAAAATACATCCAGAGTTACTAGATGCTTTTTGTTTCAGTAGAAAGTTTTTATTCTTAGTTTATAGATTTAAAATCATGATGACTTGGGAACATCCATATAAATGCTTATACACAATTAAAAGTGTGTCTAGGGAAAATGCCTGCATAACTACTTGCTAGACTTAAGCTGTGAGTGTGAGGAAAATGCATGAACAATAACTTAACCTCACACATTTCCATTTTTAGTCTGGAACTCCCCATCTCAGTCTATTCAGGGAGGTTTCAAATTTTATTGCCATGGTAGTAAAAACAATGACCCAATAGCAAGTCCCCATCCAGCCAGTGAAAATTACAAAACCTAAAAGTCTGATCCAGTAAGATATTGAAATCCATGTGATTCCTTAGCACAGGAGTATTCCCACTGAAGTAAATTAGGACTATTCATTTCTTTGAAATAATTCCTTCTCTCAAGTTCCAGTTTTCTTCCAAACCTGGGACCTAAGAGAAAGTGTCTCATAGAAAAGAAAACAGCTATAATTCCTATTTTCTTTTGGGGACTATCAATTCTTTCTTTCCCTAAGTTTTCACATCTGGGCTTAGACTTCCTTACTTAATTCAACTGGCATTAAGAACATATAGACTTTTTTTTTTTTTTTAAGAAAGGCTAAACTGGGGAGAAACAAAAAACTCACAGTGGTAATAATACAGAACAGCTGAATACCAACAAGAAAGTTTTCCAAACAATTCTAAGGCAACTCTCCAAATTATTTGTGTTCCAGTGTCCTCCACATGCAAAAGGTCATTTCAGCTTAGTTAAGACTAAGCAATTCAAAGAGCCACAGAGCTTGGATTGCTCACAATAAATTAAACCCCAATTATTTAGCAAAAGTTTCTGGAAAGGTTTCCTTGATGATCTAGTATGTTCCCTGATTGTGCCTTCAGTATACACATGCACTCAGAGAAGATTAGCTCGTTCATATGATCAGATGGCACCCTTGTTCAAACCTTGGTCCATGGTGTTAGATATCTTAGGGGGATTTCAACCCTAACAATATAATATCTTTCCAGTTGTTTCTGTGCTCTTTCATCAATAAAAACAAGTCAGCATAGAGTGATGCGTACTGCTTGTAACTTAGTATATACCATAAATTTATTTTCTAATTTTTGCTCTTGTGTTATTCTGTTAGGTGACATTGGGCTTTACTTTGCTTTTTGCACTGTTTATAGCCTTCTGACAACACCATAATGAATTATTGATGGATGTCTAATTAATATCACACATTTTCAGAGGGGAATTTATGACTCATCAAGACAGTGAAATCAGTTCTATTGGAAGACTCACCCTATATTATTTTGTCAGAAAATACTGATTTATATGTCATCTACTGAAATTTAGTGAATTCAACCCACTTTTAATTTCAACACAAACAGGGAAATGCATCACATTTTCACATCTCACCCCATTAATCACACTCTTCTAAAATAATAAATATCGATAACACCCATGTACACAGACTATCATAAATATAATTAAAATACAAATAAGTGTGCTTATGACACCACAATATGTTTGTAACAAATGGATTTTGAAGACCCTTGATCCTGGAAACATAATTATGTGATTTGATGGGGTCCAGAATAGCTATAATCTGATTAGAGAACTCATAACATTAGCATTGACCATGAATCT